>OZ010580.1:86551344-86581344 GCA_963932145.1 Acanthosepion lycidas
AAAATGAAAAGAATTCTATTTTGATCTAAAATGTATATGTACGCTTGTCGAGGATTAATCTCGCTAGAAAAGGGGAAATACTAAAGAAGCCAGGTCTAGTATTCACCGTGCGTGAGATGGATATTATGCCTGCTTCATAAATCCGCCTAAGATTTTTATTATGAAAATATTTTAAAATCTTCACGGAATCAAAATCAAAATTATGATCTGCTTTAGTTGTGTGTACAACTAAAGCATTGTTTAAATTTCCGAGGCGAATATCTCGTTTATGTTTATGAAGTTTGTTTTTTCCGTATATTTTTCTTCATATTGCCGGATATATATCCATATATTTGCTTACATATATATGTATGCATGTATGTGTGTGTGTTTGTGTGTGTTTGTGTGTGTGTATCGTGTTCTCAAAAATATGTGCCTAAACGTTTTGAGGAGCTCACTGAAAAATAAAATCTTACTTCGGTTAATATGACACAAGAGCTTGTTTGCTTAGGAGCGACATTGAGTCGTGTTAGTTATTCAAGTAGTTTGAAAAGCTAATATGTCCTTAAAATCAGCATTCAAAATTGTGACTTTTATCTGAACTCGAACACGCAACCAAATAAGAACTGCGCAACTATCTCAGCCACCTAGTGAGTAAAATATTTAATTCTTTTTAGATTTTATTTACACTTAATTATTAAATGATTAATTTTAAATTTTAGACCCATTTTTTGCCAAGGACGTTTTAAATATGTGTTTTCCAGAACTTGGATTTTTAACCCCTTCCCGGCCAACTATTAGGTTGGTGCAAAAATAATGACGTACTAATGTCGTTTTTTGACGTATTTTTTAACGTAAAAACAACGACATTATTACGTCATTATTTTTGCACCAGCCTAATAATTTGGGAAAAACGTTTCATTTTCAGAAGAAAATTTTATTTGTTTTTAACATAATAACTGAGAAACGATGGCACCTTGAAGTAGCTGAGCGGTGGCTAACATCTCTAGCTGATGTATGAGTTGACACTTGGACTCGTTTCAAGCTTAGAAGGACACAGAAATAATCAAGATCGACCTATAAACACGCCTGATTTGTGAACATTATATTTTGGACGTGTTTATTCATTCGTGTCTGAAAAAAAAAAACATTCGGTATAAACGTATATACACGTCTACGCCGGGGAAGGGGTTAATATCGTTTATAAAAATTAGAAAAATATAAGAAAACTTAAATACTATTAATTAAATTAAAATTCTCCAATGTTGGATCAATAATTCCATAGCATATTATAGTGATTTACTGAATCTTGATTTGGAATTTTCACAGTATAGTACCTGATCTCTGGGTTAAGAAGCGTTATGTGCATTGACAAAATGTTGATGTTGAAAAATATTTATATGTGAAATAATTCCTTTTTTTTTTTACTAATTAAGATACGGATTTATTGATTTACTTCTATATTTAGAATTTTAATGAATTAAAATAAGGAATTCTAGAGTGTGGATAATATTTGTTTATTGCTTAATGAAGCAAAGATAAATTCTATAAGTTTCCTTCCATCTTGTTTATGATAGTGTTCCATCGTGAAATTCATTAATATTGTCTTTCTCCTTTTTCATCGACTTTTGTTTTGGCATTTAAATACCTTAATTCCTCATATATAATACGCATTTTTTCTAAAAAATAATAAGCAAAATCAGGGGTGCGTATTATGCACAACTACAAAAAAATCTTTAAAAAAATGCCGTAAAATAAAATAAGAATTATCATAAAACTAAATTAGAATAATATTATTCTATGTTTAAAACCATTTTCTAAATAACAGTAGGAAACGCTGGCCGTAATGGGATTGGAGAGATACAATTTATAGGGTTTTATTACCAAACAAGAAGTGCGTATTATGCGTAAGTAGTAGGATTTTCCCACACTTTCAGCACAATTTTAAGGCTGCGTATTATCGATGAAAGCGTATTATACATGAGGAATCACGGTAAATAAAATGAACAAGGAAGTAAAATGAATGAATAAAATTAAACAAATAAGAAGAAAGCAAAAACGAAAAATGAAAGAAAAAGCAACAAAATTTGTAATAGAAATAATTTTGATCACTGAACAGAAAATGTCCAGCAAAATGAAACTCTTTAATGAATTAAGGTAGAAAGTTTATTTTAACATGACAATTTCTATGCAAATAGTCATCCTCATTTTTTTGAAAAAATATTGTTTATTTTGAAAAATGGTATAAATTATTAACAGTTCATTCTGTAGATTTATGGCTATTTTTGGAAAACGTCTTAGTTCACAAGATTGGCCATATAGACATGGAATCATCCGGGGTTCTGTTCGCTTTGCACGTGTGTCGGTTTTAAACAAACCTGTAATCAGGAAATGGGAATCTGGTGATCAAAATAGAGTCACCAATATATTTTGCAAAACTTGCAAATAAGGCACTAAAATTTAAACGTTTCAAAATATAAAAAAATGCTTTTTAAGCATTTGATTTGATTGTTTTCTCGATTCAACAGGGACACATTTTTAAATATTAAAAAAAATAAAACCTCTTTTATATTGAAGAATGAAAAATACTTAAAACCTGTTTTTGGAAAGTTTTTTTTTTTTTTTTTTTTTTAAATTATAATTCAAAATAATCGAATAAAAAATATAATCGTTAAATATCTGACTTCGGATTTATCGGATTAGTTCTAATCAGAATTTGTTTTCCTCTGATTAAACAATGATGAAGGAGTTTTCTCGTTATTTTAAAGTCTGTGAATGTCTGTGAATGTTTTTAAACGTCATATTTCTTTACGTTTAAACCGCATATCTGTAATGTCCTGAAGATAAGAACTATGCAGATGCGACGGAAAAGATTTATCATTTCAATCTTATTTAAGTGATTACAATTTCATGAAAAATAACGTACCATTGTGCAGGGAAATAATCAGTGACAGAAATGATAGCGAGATGAAAATAAGCAACTGTCTTTTTTTGTCAGCACTTGATGAAATAAAACGCATATCTGCAATTTGTTGAAAAATGCTTCCATTTTTTTCACAGGTTCATATGCAAATGCATTTGCCAAACTTCTTGCTTCTTTTTAAATATTATTTTTTGTTGTTTTTTTTTTTTAAATTTCAAGGATTTCTTGCAACTTTGAGATGTAAGCCTGTGCCAACTGCAAAGTATCGTATTTGGACATCTTCCCATGAGACGGAACGACTGCTCTCAAATTGTCAAAGGCGACGTTTAAACTCATCATTCGGCGTCTTTCCCTGGCATTAGCAGCCAATCTTCTTTTTTTCAAAATATCCGCGTCTACCTCACTCGGTGCAGTGCTTGACTGACTTGAGAGGCTTCTGGGTTGACTTTTGTTGGCTACCAAAACTACTGCCGGATGCACACTGGGCGTGGTCTTCAGGGCTACAGGTGAGGGTGGCATGTGCTTTCGCTTGCCTATCCAACGCACCCGGCATTTTTCGACGGTGTCAGCAGATACTTTCGGAGTATAATTTGACGACGTTTCATCAGTGGGCTGGCTACTGCCGTTATCAATGATATACTCACAAGAAGCGCTGTTACGGTCGATGTTGTTGTTATTATTTTTGGTAATATTATCATTAGCGATGCCGCTATGGTCAGAGTTTAAGGTTTCAGGTGACGTCCTTGTTTTATGATTAAAGCAATCATCGTGTCTATTTAAAACACATAATTCCCTTGTTTCTTTCCCTATGTTAGCACCTGTTGCCGATTTCTTGGCTGTTGTCTCTGTCCCTGGTACTGCCCGGGAAACTTTATCATTTTTACGACAACGTGGGTCTCGTTTTGGTCGACATTTGTGAATTTGATGGAAACTGTAATGACAGTTTATTTGTTTCTCTTGGTAGACATTATGATGCTCAGTATGGTACTCATTTAGTGATTGCGTTTTCTGTGCTAGGTTTTGTGCATCGTTTTGCTGTTGCGGAAGGTGCACTATGTGATCGTTTTGTGAATGGTTGTGGTTTCGCTGTCTGCACAGGCGATCTTTACAACTCCCACACTGGTTACAGACACACTTGTTATCACTAAAGTGATGACACTTAGGCAAATGTTCTCTTTGCCAGTTGTTGTCGTCTTCATCGGACCTTAAAGTTTTTCGCTGAGATTTGTTGCTCTCTCCGTCATATTGCCACGTTCTTTCAGATTCAGAGTTGAACATCTCATTAATGACGTCCGGCTTTCTAGTTTCGATTCTTGCTTTAACGTCCTCTTCAAGAATGACATTGTTCGAGAGTTCGGAGTCACAATGGAAGTCTTCCGAGATTGAATCGACGCCATATTGTTTATCTTCATCATCCTCCTCATGGTAGCACTGGCTTAATTCCAGTAATTTCTTAAATGTGGTTGGTGCAAAACTTAAACCAAATGTTTCGGAAGACATTTTTAAATGAGAGTCGCTCGAATTAATGACTTGAATATCTCTCACCATTGTATCCTCAAACTTCATTATTACTTTGCCTTAATATCAAAATACGACTTTTAAGTTGAATATCTGCATAGAGAAATTAACGAAGATGTGTATGCACAAAAATAAAGGTGTTTCAAGAAGAGATTTCCGTGTTATTAGATTTTACTTTCAATAGAAAAACACGTACAAAACAAGCATTTGTAATAAATCACAAACGTAAGCCACATAAAAGTTTTTAATATTTTGTGATTATTTTTACAAGTTGTTTTAACGGAATTATATTTGAAAAAAAGTATTTATGAAGTTCAAATTCAAATATAAAATCGCTTTACGTTTTAGTCTGTTTATTTTTGTTTGGTTTCTGATTTGAAATCTTTCATCAGAAAGAATTATTTTATGAAAAAGTATTTTAAGCCATAAATGTCTTATTTATTAAAAGAAAAAAAATATCAAGGTTAAATGAACTATGACAGTTGCTTCATATATTTTTTCCAAATAAGTTTTTCCAAATTCTTTTCATTTTTAATAGGTAGAAATAAAAGCAAATCTACACACGTTGATCAAATGAAATCATGTGAATGAATCTGTAGTATTTACTATTAACGTGTTTGAGTAAAAACAAAACAAAAAGAATACTTGCCAACAGAATCAAATACTATGGAAATGTTTATCTTTGAGAAGTCCTTGTGAATATGTAACTGTTTAAAAGCGCGTTGTATAAATGATTTTAATGTTTATGAAAGTTTTTTTTTCTTCTTTTTTTTTAAATGAAATTCCGTAGTGAAGCGTCTGTTTTAAAATCCGATCTGTGAAAAATATTTGATGAGACTCACGACCAGGATAATAATTAACACACGAACATCAGAAGCCTTCCCGTTTTTGCTAATTTAAACGCGTGAAAATGATCGTCGTTATTGAAGTTCTGTGGGTTTATTTTTTTTTTTTTTTTTGTTTTGTTCTTTGATAGTTTATGTTGCTTTTGGTCTGTCTTTTCCGTGTTTTTTTTTAGAAAGTTTGGTTGAAAAAAAATTGTAGAATTCAGCCTGTAAAATAAATTTACGGTATTCAGTATAGCACTGTACAGAAAATGAGGTGATTAATTCCTTGCAATTCATTCAGTCACTGGTTTTTACGATTTAGATTTCAAATATCCCCGCACCTTCTTATTCCCATCTTTTGTGCTTATAAATTCATTTTTTTGTTGTTCTTCTGTGGTTTGCGCGTGAATATTTTTATGTACTTCTTTCAATTTCTCCTTTTCAACTTTCTTCTTCGTTCATAAAAGACTAAATTCGAAGTAAGTTTATGTTGTTTTCAACTCTTCCTGACGTCTCTTCATTTGCAACGGAATGCGAATAGACGGCGACTAAAAATGATGATAATAATGGTGACGAAACTGAGGGTAGCACTTAATAAATAAACAACACAAATAAATAAATGCGTGCGGGCTTTCTTCGCACGTGTCTCAAAATTGACTGACTGCTGGACAGACGTAGGGAGCGGCTTTTTATCGTCACGAAGCACTCTTTATGCTCCAGCTATTATACTTTTTTTTTTTTTTTTTTTTTTTTTTTTTTTTTTTGTACACGGCTTCATTCACTCGTCGTCTCTCTCTCGTCCGTTGTCCTTCTCCCCTTTTGTTTCTCTTTCATTTTCTCTCTGGTTCTATGATTGTCGTTTCTAACCACTCACTATTATTTATTGTTTTCTTTCTTTCTTCTCCTACCTTTTCACTTGTTCTCTTTAATAATTTCACCCACTTAGTTACGTTCTCATTCCGCCTTGCCCTTTTTCGCTTCAGTAGTTTGCGACTTCCTTTTATTTCCCCTTCACTTCTCCACGCCCTCTTTTCGTCTTTTACACTTTTCTTTTCCTTGCCTCTCCCCCTCCCTCCCTCCCTCCCTCTCAATGTTACCAGCTTTTATTTATCTTTCGTTTTTCTTTCCTCTTTCTATCTTCTGCGTTATTATTACTTTTTGTTGACGATTGTTCACCCTTGTCTTTTTTCTTCTACTGCGCTTCGACTTCTTTCATTTAGTTTCTCTTCAGGACTGAATATTGCTTTTGCGATCATCTTTAAACACACACGCGCTTGTTCACGTATTTATCACCTTATTTCAGTTTTCTACTTGTTAAATTTTACGTACATTACATACATACAAACCCATGTACAGATAAAAGTATATACATTTCACTCATGCATACACGCGTGCACACACACACATATATATCTATATATATATATAGAGAGAGAGAGATACACGCTGATTTTCTTAACAAAATCTTTAAGAGAAAATGTTTTAATTATGATTGTATTTCAATCTTATTTTCATTATCAAAGAATGAATTTGTATCGAGAAGTAGAAAGAATAAAAAAAAATCTTTATTTATTCACACTTTCCTGATAGCAGACTTTCTTTTCCTATACTGCCTTTTCTCTGTTCTCAATCTTACCTTAACTTTTAGAAAAAAAACGTCGACACTCTTTTCTTTATCTCTTTATTGTTCAAATTCAAATACCTTACAATCTTGTTGTAGTCAAATCTTTCTTTCATTTAACCTCTACGCCCACACACACGATAAAATTCATCATCATATTCTTCTTCTTCTTCTTCTTCTTCTTTTTCTTCTTCTTTTTCTTCTTCTTCTTCTTCTTCTTTTTCTTCTTCTTCTTCTTTTTCTTCTTTATTTGCCTGTGTCTAATTCCTGTTACAGGTTAAGAAAGTTCTGCTTTGCTCGGTCCACCCACCTTTCAACTATACGCGTCCCGCAACTAACTTAACACCTGACTCAGGCCTCTATAACACGCTCGGCTGGCCACTCGCACGACACGCGCGTGGCTCGCCGCATACGCCTGGCACAAGTGATTAGAAAAGTGGGTGGATCCAGTATCCCTTAAATGACAGACAGGACTTGTGCCCACACAAGCCACGCCTATGTATAACTTGTTTCTAGAAGACATTTTCGACCTCGTTGTCAGATTTCTCAATATGATCAAATTTAAACAACAGACTTAAAAAATGCTATTTTCTCTGAAGAATTTACCCAGTGGAAGAGAATAAAAGGATAATCTTTCTACTTTCCCCGGGTTCTGTTTTTTTTTTTAATAGTTAATTTTCATTCTACCATTCACACCTAAACCATTCTTACAAGAAATACCGTCAAGTATTTTCAGTACTCTAGCACATTACAATATTAGGTTGGTGCAAAAATAATGACGTAATAATGTCGTTTTTTGACGTTAAAAAATACGTCAAAAAACGACATTATTACGTCATTATTTTTGCACCAAACTAATACTAAAAGCATTCATCGTTTATTAAAAGAAAAGAAAAGAGAAAGTCTTCTTCTTCAATCTCTCTTATTCTATTTAATGTCTACTTGCTTCAGATTCTCAAGAAGAACTTCAGGACAGTTACCAGTACTTCAATAATTATTGGTACCATTTTAAATTTTATATTTTACAGTTTCTATGACGTACAAGAAATCTCATATTTTTTTTATTCACCTTTGGTTTTGCCATTTTTATTAAACCATTTTTATTAAACCGGTTATTGCAATATCCATTCAAAAAATTCTAAATATGAATCCGATATAAGTAACATGATACTCAAATTAAGTGTTACGTATTCTGAGCATGATCATCCGTCCAACTGACTACTGATTAAAAACAATCATATTTGACAGTCACATGACATAAACTAAAAATCAACACAGATTCATGTTAAAATATTGAGCTGACTTCGGAAAGTTTTATGGCGGTTCAGATTAGAAATGTTTAAGAAGCGTAGATAATTTATGATATATATATAAAGTAAAAATAAAATCACCCTTGATAATGGCTAAAAATAAAAGTATAGTCGAAAGCGCTCGGACATAGAACATTCAAAAAATGTCGATATAATTTATGTCCAGCAAAGAAGAAAATTATAAGAACAAAAGAAAAATTAAATAAAAAAAAACTTAACCGCAGTACTTTGACAGTAGTTTTAATGAAAATGTTTTAATGTTAATAGAATATTACGATAACGTTTCTATGACGTCATACCAAGCTAGAGACCGAAATATTAACAACAAAACCATGTCTATAGATGCAATGTAATGTGTTGATAGAACCGCATCTTGAACTTACGACCTGCGTCTGCTATTCCGCAACTGTTATCGTCGCATAACAATCTTCTTTGTCAACATAATAAAATATCATTGTCAATGGCGAATATCTTTGTTAAATGTGATCTGAAACCTTAGATTAGGGACCAACTTAATTAAAAAATATCCAAATGTTGGACAATTTTTGTCTTTATTTTCACCTGAAATTAAAGCAAGTATACGAACTTTAGAATCATTCATTATCAGACATAATAAACATTCATTGTTTGTCATATTTAACAATATATGTTTAAATAATGCTGTCCCAATACACTAAATATATATTATATGGAACCAATGATATCAGTATCTGTGATGTATACAATCACACTTCTCTCTCACCCATCAATAATCAACGCACTATTTAAAAAAAACAAAACAAAACAAAACAAAAAAAAACAACATTATTATTAGCATGTGTCCCTCAAGTACCTTTTCATGACACCCTAGGCAATATTTATACTCATTGTGCTTATATTTATACGGTATTACGATGGGATCTCCTTTAAGCCCCCTTTTTTCTAATTATTATATGGCACATTTAGAAAATAAAACACTTAATGGCACTAATTAACCTCCTATATATGTAAGATACATAGATGACATTTTCGTTTTACCTAAAAATATTGATCAAATTATACAACTTTAAAAATAGATTTGAAAGTCACTCCGTCCTCGAATTTACATTAGAATATTAATAATAAAATTTAATTCCTTGATGTATTTATTGAATCCAGCACACATAAATTTGCTACTTCTCTATAGAGGAAATCCACTAGCATTAATTTGTGTCTTCTTAATTATAATAGTGAATGCTCCCAATGATATAAATTAGCTGTTATAAAAAAAAAAACTTAATGCAACACACACAAATGATATCTTCTTCCAAAACCATATTCTATAAAGAATTACATAACATTAAACAAACGCTTGTTAGTAATGGATTTCCTAATTCCGTCATAGATCAATAAATTAAAATGTATCTCAAAAAACTTAATAATACCTCTAACAAAATTGATAATAATAATAATATTAGTGTTATGGTCCAAGTCCTTGTTCCACGGTGATGGTCCAAGGTAGAACGAATAAAGAAGAACACGTATATGGAATAACACGGATATATTACAAACAGGAATATATACAGAGAGGTAGAAAGTGTTAGTACGAACAATCAGGTTTAGTAGAGAGAACAATGTAGTCTCGAACAGTATTACTATTCCAATGTCTTGTAGTAATTGTCTGAACACGACTCTGATTCGGACTGCCTCTGACTCGACTGACTGACTCGCTAGCTCTGACTGACTGACGGACCTCACTCCAGACTTCAGACTGAACAGTATTTAGTCACACCCCACGAGGGGATCATGTGGCACAAGGCCGGTTTAACGTGGGATCTCCGAGCCCGTGTGCTCGGCCAAAAATATACCCTTTGAACCCGTATAAACGCGTTCAGGGTCGGTTTACCTCCCCTAAAGAGACTCCGCCCGTAGGCAGAGAGTTCAACCGATCAGCCGATCAACCGGTCGCCCGACTTCAGACTGAACTCCCTGCTTCCTCTTGAGGCGCAGCATTTATTACGTATGGATAGTCCATTATGTTATTATGGGTAAAGTCCCATAACAATTAGTGTATGTCAAAATAAACATAACACTAATAACTTACACTATTGTAACCAAATACATAATAATTACAAACATTCTGAAACAACGCTCAAAAACATATTAGGTTGAAATGTTAAACCCACTAGTAATAATAATAAAAGTTAAACTGATCATATATTATAAAAAATTCAAAACAATTGACCTTACAGTCTCTAATAACAATACAACTACGCAACTAAATCCTCTACAAAAAAACAAAACAAAACAAAAAAACAAAACAAAACCAAAAAAAAAAACAAACCCCAAAACAAACAAAAAAACAAAAACAACAATGTAGTGTATCAATTCACATGCCCGTTCAGAGATTGTATCTCTGATAGTAATAATAAACCCATTACATATATTGGTTTTACTACAACCACGCTCTCCCGTAGACTTACCTGTCACCTTTCTGATCTTAGTTTTATTTAACAACATTTCTTAGAAAAACAGCCATGTACATAACACAATAATAATCGCACATAGACACAGTACAAAGAATCTTCAGATTTTGGAGGCTATCTACATTAAAACAAAGCATCCCACACTCAACAAAATTACATTTTAAAATAGTCACAACAATTTACACTGCATCTAGTCATATGGTTCTGTTGTTAATATTTCGGCCTATCACGTAGTATGACGTCATAGAACTGCAGCTTAAACTTACGACCTGCGTCCGTTATTCCGTGACCGCTATCCTCGCATAGCAAACTTCTATGTCAACATAACAAAATATTATCTTCGATGGTGAATATCTTTGCTAAAATGTTCGTATAACCACTCTGAAGATGGCTCATATGTGCTGATAGCTTAGATCAAGGCCTAAATTAATAAAAAATATCCAAATGATATACAATTTTCGTCTTTATTTGCACCGGAAATTAAAGCAAACATACGAACAATAGAACGACTTATGATCAGACATAATAGACATTCATTGTCTGTTATATTTAACAATATATATATATATATATATATATATATATATATATATATATGAAGAATTAATACATTTTATTTTTTTAATCCAATATTATTTCTTATTACTCCAGATAATATATTTAGTGGATACCCGTGTTTGAATAGATGCCGTTTTTTTTTAATAGAGTCGTTTAGGTTTACCGGCCTGCACATTCGAGAGACTTAATAAAGAAAGAGATTCTATACGACAGGATTCGAACCTGCCTCGCTCTTTCAAAGCAGAGTACATTTACTTCATATTTCCTTTATTACGTCTTTCGAATGCATAGGCCGGTAAACGTAATGAAAAAAATGGAGTGTATTCAATAAAACAAACGTGTTTGGAGCAATAATACACACGCACACATACACACACACTTCTTCCCGAGGCAAGACTCTGCCATTCGGCATAGCCTCGTCTGGGTTCTTCTCTGAAACAGTTCATGCAAGGAATTCACTGTCACTAAGGATGTAGGACTCTTGTACTAGTAAATTTCCAGCCATTTTGTAAAACTATCAACTACCACTAGATAATATGTCCCATTCATAGGACCTGCAAAATCTATATGTAATCTTGAGCACGGAGTGTTTTTCGTTGGCCAAGGTTCTATCTTTGTGATACATAGTTTTGCTGCCCGAGCACAATCTCTACATGCCTTTACTGTTTTTTTCCGATATTTTGGTCTATTCCGGTCCAAATACAAAACTTCTCATTAGAGATTTCATTCTTGAAATGCCAAGATATCCGGAATTAAAATCCTTTATAATAGGTTTCTTTAACACTCTCGATATTACAATTCTTTGTCCATATATTCTAACATCGTCGCATATCGAGTACGCATTCCATTCTTGATTCAGTATTTTTTGCTTCTTGTAATTGCTTCTTTATTTTATCAATAAAGACGTCATTTTCTGCTTTCTCTTTTATTTAATCCAGTGTAACTAGTAATTCTCGTACTACGTTGCCCAGAATGTTAATTACCATCTCTCTGTCCTGCAATGGTTTTGCATTTTTCAGGTATTAACCTAGATAATCCATCCGCATGTCCTAATTTTTTAGATGGTTGGTACTCCATCGTAAAATTTTAATTTAACAGGATGGTACCCCAGCGATGTAATCTCTTAGCTATATGGATAGGTATACCTTCCTTTGAACTACATATTGCTAATAACGGTTTATGATCCATTTGCAACGTGAAATTTCTTCCATGAATAAATTTATGCAATTTTTTCATGGCGAATATAGCTTCTTTCTCTATCTGGCTGTAATTCCTTTCTACTGGTAGAAGCGACCGTGAAGCATGAGCGAAAGCATTGATTTAACCACTATCGTATTTGTGTAAAATTACCGCTCCAGCACTGTAATCACTAGCATCTGACGCTACTACAATTTTTGCTTTTGGATCGTAATGCGCTAACAATAAATCAGACGTAAGACCTTTTTTTTATCTTATCAAATGCTTTTTGACATTTATGATCCCAATTCCACTTTACTCCTTTTTCCAGTAGATTGTTAAACGGAGCTGTCAAATTATGTATATTAAGTACATAAATTCAATAATAATTAGCCAATCCTTAAAAAAATGCTTGTAATATAGTTACGTTTGTTGGTGTAGGCATTATTTCTAATTGCATTTACCCAGATCTGGTTTCCTAACACTTTTATCAATAATTTTGACCCAGGTATTTCATTTTTAGCCATTCTTCACTAAGCTTGAATCTGTATTCTCTTAGTTTTTCCATAATTCATAGTTTGCCTATTTTCGTGGATTTTTCCTTAGCTTTTACCAATGCACATTTTTTTATTCTAAAGTTTTTCAGCATCATATTTCAGACTTAACATTTGCTTTGCAATTATCCACTATTTCCCATAGTATTACATTATCATTTATTCATTCTTTGTTAAAAATTTTCGTTCATACTTCAGCATCTTTTTCTGCTGTTAGACTTTGCATGAAAATTAAGCCCTTGAATATATCTGGAGTCATTTCCTTTAGTTTAAATTGTTTACATTATCTGTTGATAGTACCCGAATACAGGACAACATCTTTATCTTCTTTTTGGTTAAATTCATACATCTCCAACGAGCACGGAACAGATAGCACTTGTCACTAAAAACTTTCGTCTGAATGTGTACTGTGTCTTCAAGCTGTATTTCACCTGGTTTTCTCGGTAAAATATAATTGCAGTGTATTTCGTACTCTGTTGATGCTATTTTTCTTAGCAATAACCTATTTTTTTTTATCTTCTTCCCAGCTACTGCATTTCTGAGTAAACATTTCTTCATGTCTGTGAATATACGAAGCAAAAATCAGTCCGTCAACAGGATTGTATACGAATACTGATACGATGTTTTGCACCGCGTCTGGCGTAAGAGACGTTAAAGTATTTTTCTTCAAAACTACTTCCAACAACTCTTGTTGTTGTTTAGCAATTGTTGCAAGTGTTGGGTATTTTGCTACTGTTGCTTCTGTTGTTGTTGTTGTTGAATTTCAACTATTGAAGCCAAAATTTTCTCCATATCTGCAAGAAATGTTATGCTTTTTTTTAAACCAACGTGGTTGAAATTCTTGTAACTCCTGTTGCACACGTATGAGTTTCGAAAATCTGGTCGTCAGCTATCATAACTCCAGTTATAATGTTTCGCCTGATTTAGAGATCCTCGTCGCCAACAATTATAATTTCCTGCTGTAAGGCTATTGTTATAAACAAACTCATATTTAGTATAACGTAATTCGTTAAAGTATTCTCTATACGTAATGCTTAGGATATTGCCGTATGTCTGTATAGTTAATATGAAGACTGACTCGAATATGGCTACTACACTCAACCTCATACCATGGAACTCTTTATAGTATTGGACGAGTTCATAGAATCACCTGGAGTGTACTCTTTATGACACAGCTGGATATTTATTGGATAAGCCATTTTTTCAACTTTTATCGAAGATATTTCAGAAGGACTGACTTCCCTAAGACAATGTAAATTCACAATTAATTTTTACCATATATATATATATATATATATATATATATATATATATATATATGGGGGAGGGCGGTTGTGTGCGTCAAACCTAACACCTACATCAGTTGCCTTGAGGAGGTAGTGCTACCCTGGGTCAAGAGGGTTGCTGTTGGAAGACCCTATGTCTGGCAACAGGACTCTTCACCATGCCTTACAAACAGAAGAACCCAGTCATGGCTGTCAGACAATTTCTGCGACCACATCACCTCTTAAATCTGGCCACCTATCTCCCCAGACTGCAACCCCCTTGATTATTATTTGTGGGGCACAATTAAGCTAGAGACCAGCAAAACTCCTTGTAGCATTAAAGATGAACTGAAGGCAAGGACTATGGCAGCATTCACCAACATAAACGAGGGGACCGCTCAGAAGAGTTGCAGGAGATTTCAAAATCGTCTGGATTCCATGGTTGAAGCAAATGGCGATTTTATTAAAGAAATTTACTATTTAGCATTTCAAGATGTTTTTGTGTAATTTTGGTGAATATATCTGTTAAAATGAGATGCCAATGTTTTTTTTCATTTTTGCGTCATTTAGATGACAATTTATCCATCGCACTATATGTGCGTGTGTGAGTATGTGCGTATGTGTGTATGTATGTGTAATTTTACCACATTCGATACGTTGCAGTTGTCGTTTTCATTCAAAAATACAGCGTAACCCTGATATAAGAGACCCGGATATAAGAGAAACCCGGATATAAGAGAGATTTTACATGGTCCCAAATTAGAGCCATACTTACCTAAACAAAATAGACCAAACCCGGATATAAGAAACTTCTCCGGTCCCGACAACTCTCTTATATCCGGGTTACACTGTATGACCAAAAATAGACAAAAAATAAGTGGCTAATGTGGAACGTTTTTCTTTTCACCGTTTTCCAATTCATCATCAAAAATAAATACAATCAGAACGGAAGGGGAGTTAGCATAAAGACGGAACTGTTCCAGAAATCGCTTCTGACGTCATTTCCGCTGATAACGAATTATGAAGATAAACGAATTTTCTTTTTCTTCAATTTTTCTTTGTATTTCTTTTTTCTCTCATTTTTTTTTTGCTTTGCTATTTTTCTTTTATCTTTATATAATTTTTTTTTTATTGAAAAAACAGAAAAAGATTAAAGAGAAAATTTAAAAGACATTCTCATGGACGAAATATTTACTTACTATTGTGTGCTCCTCCCTAACGAGAGGTTGGGCGTTACTTGAAGAGATTTTGTCGAGATTTTATTATACAAATATTTGCCAGGCACTTGTCATTTCGACCTAAAGGATTTATCGGGTGGGGAAAACTGTCAGCCTCGATTGACCCTTAACCTTTGCTTTGTTCCCTCACGTGAGAAATTTGGTTGGAAGTGGGGATATGCAGTGGGATGGAAAAAAAAAAGAGGAAATGGAAAGCAAACTGGAAACAATATCAACCACTTTGAATCTCTGTTTGATTATAACTTTGTAAGATCAAGTCATTCTATCTAAACCTTTTCATTATCTATCTATCTATCTATCTATCTAAACCTTTTCATTATCTATCTATCTATCTATCTAAACCTTTTCATTATCTATCTATCTATCTATCTATCTATCTATCTATCTATCTAAACCTTTTCATTATCTATCTATCTATCTATCTAAACCTTTTCATTATCTATCTATCTATCTATCTATCTAAACCTTTTCATTATCTATCTATCTATCTATCTATCTATCTATCTATCTATCTAAAACTTTTCATTATCTATCTATCTATCTATCTATCTCAGATGTTCAGTATCTATCTATCTATCTATCTATCTATCTATCTATCTATCTATCTCAGATGTTCAGTATCTATCTATCTATCTATCTATCTATCTATCTCAGATGTTCAGTATCTATCTATCTATCTATCTATCTATCTCAGATGTTCAGTATCTATCTATCTATCTATCTATCTATCTATCTATCTTAGATGTTCAGTATCTATCTATCTATCTATCTATCTATCTATCTTAGATGTTCAGTATCTATCTATCTATCTATCTATCTATCTTAGATGTTCAGTATCTATCTATCTATCTATCTATGTATCTATCTTAGATGTTCAGTATCTATCTATCTATCTATCTATCTATCTATCTATCTATCTATTTTAGCGTGTTTATATCTATCTGATCTTTCACCATCAGTGTATATGCGAGCTTGCGTTTATGTGGGTGGGTCAATATATATGCATGTGTGTGGGTGTGTGTTAATATATATAAATATGCGTTTATCTTCTTTATATTACAAGATAAATTGTCGTCTAATTTACCCAAAAATGAAAATGATACTGACATCTAATTTTAACAGTTATTTTTATCAAAATGACACAGAAATATATTGAAATACTAAAGAGCCCTGTTGCCAGACATGGGGCCTTCCAGCTACCCTCTTGATTGACCCAAGGCAGAACTACCTCATCATGGCTCTTGATGTAGGTGAGATGATGAATGGAGGCATAACATCGCCATTACAGGTGATCACTTCAAACACCATCGTAATCACCATTAGATTCATACAACTCTTTTCAAGTCATTTATAGTGTCCTCAGATTGACACCGAAACACACTGAAATGTTCTTCGCGTGAACGCCAAGCAGTACAGCATGCCGTTTCCAAATTTCTGGCAGAGTGAATTGCATAATGGTGCTCTTTTTCTCACAGACAGTGTCTAACTCTCTCTAATATACTGTGCAGTCGACAAAATCAGAAACAAACAACGTGCATACGCGAAATTAAAAATATAAAATAACGATAATTTACCCATTGCCCCTCTGGATATAAAGATAGTCGTTCCAAAAGTAATGCCTCCTATTTTATTGTTGTCTCACGACACCTGAGATGGACGAAGGCAATCTGGTAGGTGAAGCTAATCCTTCTTTTGGGTAACTCATAATATTATTTTTGCCTTATTACAGATAGCAGCATCTGAATTAAAGGTGTATATAAAGCAGATGTATAACACTGAATTCATCCACGTGAAAAATATTACATACAGTTTATATTCATCGAAACTTCTTGAACTTTTACAAAAATCAAACAGTGAATTTGAGCCTCGAGGATGATGCCTTTAAGTAGTAAAAACATCAATAAGTTTGGCAAGCAATGTTCGGGTTGATGATGTGGACATTGCGCGTTTATGTTTCTACCGACTTCGTTGTTAACGTGGAAAAGCTAACTTGCTCTCATCCGACGGTGGTTTTGCGCTCCCTGTATCAGGAGCATTATTTTCGGAGCAACTCGCCTACATTTTTTTCTATAATGGCTGTATATCTGTAACTATTTTAAAATTATATTTAAGTGGATGTACATATGTAAGTCTGTATGCTGTCTGCGTCTATCTTGTGTATTTCATTGTACTTCGTACCCCTATATACATACATATAATATATATATATATATATATATATATATATATATATGTGTGTGTGTGTGTGTGTGTGTGTGTGTGGAAAGTATGTGTATATAAATATAAATAAATATATATATATATAATTATTTATATATTATATGCGCGGTACTTATTAGAAAGCGCTTGTCTGACGATCGCAAAAGCGTGAAACCCAGGGTCACAAACTCACATCAATCCAACCAAATATATAGATATATATATATATATATATATATATATATATATATATATATATGTGTGTGTGTGTGTATGTGTGTGCGTCCGTATTTACAGTCACATCTATGTAAACTTTCATTCATAGGCGCGTTCCGCGGCGCGCAATCCATTTCAAAACCAATGAAACGCTTATTTACACGACACCCATTTAAAGAAATAAAAAAGAAAAAATAATAAAATAGTTGGGTTTAAGCAGTACTGTTTGTCTGGTTGTCAGTCTGTCTAGCCGCCCCAACTTGTTTTTCCGACTCTTTGCTCGCGTGTGCTCAAGTGTGTATCTTCAATTAAAAGTAAAAATAAAACATTCAGAAATAAAAAAAAAGGGGCCAGTATGAATTAGTTTGCGATTGGGAGACACAAACGAAATCGTCAAAAGAGCCAAGCACTCTCGTAATTTAACTCTTACGACAACTAACCGACATTTTTCCCCTTCTTCCTTTGCTCTCCTCTTAACATCCTTTCATCGCGCGTTGCACGAGGATCTGAATGAACAGATAAAAGGCAAACGAAAGCAGTTAAAGTCTTAAATACTATACACAAGGGCGTGGCTAGTGAGCGCGGCGTATTTGTGTTAACGTAACAAGTTTGGTTGTGCTGGCGTCCGTAAAGAGTGTGTGTTGGTTTGTACGTTTTTGGCTTTGAAAAACGTGTGACGATTTTCCATTTCTCTGCAAATATTTAGAATAAGAAACGGTTCAAAACGGAAAACAGGAAGAAAAAAAAATGGTAGAATTGTTGACAAGGGACGCTTAAAAAATATCAGTACTTTCAAGGACTGGCCCGGATTATTGGCATTTTTTCAATTTCCACAGGCTATGTTTTCTTCTGCGGGTATCGCAAAGGTCTTTGAAATACGTTGCTTTTCCCTGTTACGTACAAATGACCTTTTCACGTACTCACAGATGTACCTGATGACCTGTGCTGTTTCCTTTTTCTGGCTCCATGCTTTACATAAAGAGCTTTCGACCATTTCATAATCTTTTTTATTAGCATTTCCAATTTGGTTTTCACATCATTCTATTTATGCGGAATGTCAAATTTTGAGGTGTGGTAAATAAGAGATAATTAAGAATTATGACAACTTATAATACTGGCTTTAAAAGAAAATGTCTAAAAGAAAATAACCCCGCGTCTTATATGCGAAGTTAAAGCCTCCTGTAACCTAATTTTATCCAAAACGCTTACTACTCTAGTTTTACCTAGCTCTTATTAAGATTAAATAGGTGATGTATTTTTAACACTTAGGCTAATCTTCCATGCTTAAAGAATATCTGTTTATTTTTTCTTTTCTCTCTTCCTATTTTTTCTTTTTTTACACACAGCAAAGAAAAAAATTAAACAAATGTGATTCTTATTTCTCGCCGTCACTGTTATCATACGCGTCGAAGCAAAAAGTACTTTTTTCTACTCCGTATACATTTGGATTCCTCGTCACCACTGTTATAACTTACTCCAAGCGGTTGTAATATTATGTCTCGACTGATTCCAACGGAACTCCCCTGACTCGCTATGAGTTCTTTATTTAAGGCGTCTTGCATAGTTCATTTGTGTTACCGAGGTACCTTTGTTTACTTCACAACAATAGACGATATTATTATTATCATTAGTAGCATTATTATTGTTGTTGTTGTTGTTGCTGCTGTCATCCCACAGGAAGAATGATACATCCCACCATTGAATAAGTGTCAGTGGGGGGAAATTCTTGAGAAATTATGAGAAAGGAAATTATTGTAAAGTTGTTGTGATGTATTGCCAATGGATCAATAGAAGACGGTTCATTCTTTGAAGAAAGTGGTACCAACAGTGATTCCAGTAGTATAGTGATGACGAGTTTTTAGTCTTTGATAATGAATATTTTTCTGGCCTTGAAAATGATTAAAGCTTTTGTTTCAAAACACTCAATGCCTTTCCCTATTCCCTTATTATGTTTTATATTCAATTTTCTTTTGCCATGTTTTATTATTTTAATCATCTACGATATTTTCTAGACTATAATTTCTTGCTTAACGTCCAGTTCCATTGTCAGGTTCCATTGTAATATTTTCTGCTAGGGCTGAAGTGCTTTTCTACAGTTTTGTAATATACTGATCGCTTTCTATAAACATTACACACTTAAATGCAGTAAAAAGACTTCTCCCTGAATATGCCCTGCTGAAACTGGAGTGTGTCATATGTCTCTTTTATACTATCAAATACGGTATCTGTTAAGTGTGTGAAAAACTCTCCAGTATATATGTATAGTATGTTTAGTATATATTTATTAAAGACATTTTTATGTTTAACGTTCTTTTTATAGATACAAGTATTTACCGGCCTGAATGTCCGAGAAATTCTCGGACATTCAGGCCGGTAAATGTTATTTAATACTGTTTATTATAAACAGAGCATTTACTTAAATACTTGTATCTATAAAAAGAACGTTAAACATAAAAAATGTATTTAATAAATAAATTGTCGGACTTTGTCCATTTCTTAATGTATGTTTAGTATATATGTTTTTTTAATCATCAAAATATTTTCCTTGAGTTTCTATAAAGTTCCGTAAAAGTTAAGAAATTTTTCAAATTTCATTTTGAGAAAACGCTTTCGATACAAAATATTATGAATGAAATTTTAAAATCAAAATCTTGTTTACATTTTTGGCCAGATAAATAAAACGGCGTTGATGGAAAGAAATAATAATCTGATGGTACCAAGTCGTGTAAATATGTCATGTGATGAAGAATTTGCCATCCCAATTCTGATTGTTTTTTTGGATGGTCATCAAAATAACGCTTGGTTGAACGTTGTCATTCAGAAGTACAGTGCTGTTCAATAAAAGTGACTCACCTGAATTTTTTTTTCTTAAAAATTGTTTCGCCTATTGTTTTTGGGGTCAAACTAATTTTTAATCTTACTAATATAAAGACCCCTTCCCAACCACCAAGTCAAAAAGTTTACTCACCCTAAGGTATTCTATTGATATTTATAATTTTGGATATAAATGAGATTTAGGGAAAAACTCTGTGCAAAAAAGTGACTCACTTATTTCCTGCAACTAGTAATCAATAGAAACATAACCGAACAGCTTTAAATAAAGAATAATAGAGGTATAATTTATTTATAATAGGTAATATAGTTCGAAATATTTAATAATCTATGGGTCCTCCTTTATTTTGAATAACCTTTTCAACCCTTTTTGGCATTGACTTGATTAGGTTCTGGCAAATCTCATCTCCAAGCATTGAATTCCATTCGGATATGAAATTCATAATCAAATCCTCTTTGTTGCTCAACTGCTTTCTCGAGAGCCTGTACTTTATAAGGCTCCATAAGTTTACTATGGGGTTGAGGTCAGGAGATTGGGGCGGACATGTTATAACACTCACCTGCTTCTCATCAAAGTATTCCTTCATGAATTTTGATTTGTGACAGGGAGTATTATCCTGTATAAAAATGATCTTGGTGGGGTCGATTTGCACCCTTTCAGCAGAAGGGAGCAGACAAGACTCTAAAATTCTCTTGTACTGCTCGCTCCTGAGGGTCTTTTCAAAAGGTTTTAAGAAACCAGTTCCATGAAAAGAAAAGCATCCCCAGAACATTATACTGAACGGATGCTTGACAGTACTTACTGATAAATTCAAAGAGCTTTCAAAGCTTCTTATCCTTTGAATTTAGCTCAACTTTCGTTTCATCGGAGAAGAGAACATTCTTCAATTTTAACCCCAAAAACAATAGACAAAAAATATTTTTAGTAATAAAATCATGTGAGTCACGTTTATTAAACAGCACTGTATATTCTGGTTCCGCTGTGCTAGAACTTTGCCATTTTCCTTCAATTTCAACACAAGCGTCTACGGTCGCGTCACATTGAAACACCATTTGTCGTACGATCACCGAAGTTAAGCAAAGCCGGGACTTAGATGGGTGACTACTTGAGAATAACAGCTGCTGTACGCTTGGATGTGAGTTTGGTAATGAATAATGGCCTAGAATTTCTAATCAGAGAGTCGAATTACAATTCCAGTTAGGTTTGTCATATTTATTTGCGCGCAAATACTCTTGGGAAAGGTAAGAATGCACCTCTTCTCTCCCAGCTATGGGTTAATTTGTAAGACTTGTATCATTAAATCATTTTCATCTAAAAGAAAATCAAATATATTTTCTTGCTTTAAATAACCTGCAATGGGTTGATAATCCGTAAAAAACGAATCAATCAATCAATTTCAATATAACTGAAAAGCTTAGCGGAAACAGTTTTATGCAACCTTCAGCAGTTTCTTTTATGCACAGCAACTTTCATAGATCACCAAATAAAGAGTTATAACATTTTCCCGAAAAGGTTAGGATGCTGTTGATGTAGAAGGTTGTCCTGAATTATCATCCGTTTGAATTAATGGGGTGAATCTATTTTTCATATTCAGGGGAAAAAATATTTATCTCTCAGAGATAAAGAGAAATTTAAGTAGTGAGATATAGAAGCCATTTTCCCACTGTTTTAATTTTCCTATACTTTGTAAATATCCTCCAAGTTTGGTTTCAGTTCATATTGTAGTGAAACACTGCCCAATGCTTTACGTACTATTTATATGGAGACCTTTTCCCACTTTTTGAATTTCCCTCATATCTTGTATGTAAATATTTTTATGACCTTTGGATTATAAACCCTACAATATTAATGAATGCTATTATCATTCAAAAGAGCTTTCACACATTACCACCAAATGCCTCTGACCTACAAATGTGTGCTTTGTCCTACAAGTCAAATTAACTTTTCTTAAACCTTGTAAACTATTCACAGTATTCCAAGCGAATCATCTCCAAACGCTTCATCAATTATCTGTTCTATTATCCTAATATCTTTCCCAACTTGAAAAGGAAGAAAATGCAGTTTCATATATGCATTTTGCCTGCTGCCATCGTTCTCTTTTCCTCTACTCAAAAACGCTTTTCATTTGTGTATCCACTCTCTAGATTTGAAATTAGAGGACGTTGGAAAATTTTTGCAAATACCTTTTATCCAATTTTCCTTATATTTACAGTTTTAAGTATTTAAGTGAATAAATATCGCCACTGTATTTCTGTTAGTCTTGTAGATATGTCATCACTGCAGACAGGTTCCGTTAAAAATATCTTGGATGGTTGATTTTGTTATCTATTTAATTAGCCTGGATTGAATCGGAGTTGGTAGACAGACGTGTAAACTTTGGTTGTACTCAAAAACAACAGTGGGTAAAGTTAATTTGAGAATAACTCAAGAGAAAACAAAATAAAGGCGTTTTCAAATAGCAAAGTAATTTGTAAATATCTTCTATTCCAAATTACTGATTATTTTCGTTGACTAAATTTGATGTGATTACACGTTCACCGTTTAAAATGGTAATAAGTTTCACTTTACACGCAATGCTGGAGTCAAAATCTCTTGGAATCTCAGGTCATTGAAGGTACATACCAGCGTTTATTGTATTCTTGTGATCCGAGCAACCCGTTAATTGCCTTCGCAATACGTGTGACTTGAGTGATTTGAGTGATGCGAAACTTTCTAATGAATTTGTTGAGGTCCAGTGAACAAATCAAAGTGTCATGTCGATGCTGTTTTGTTTCTGTTAAGAAATTCAATCAACGATAACGCGACCTCCATAGCTGTTCATAAATGTATACAGAGATAAATGTTGAAAATACTTTTTTTTAACGTGTAGGAAAAGCTTTTGTAATAATATAAACAAATGCAGTAAAATTTCTCTCGTTAGAATTTCACAATAAAATTTCTTTTGATTAAGACAATGTTATGTAATTTAAGGGAAAGATTGTAACGTTTCAATTAAATGTTCTTCGTTAGCGAAAGAGACATGCGCTATTAGAAATGTTTTATTAATTATAAAGACGTTTGTGATTGCTTCTACACATGCACTATTTATACTTGTTAATCTAGGTTGACAAGACAAACACATTTAACACAAGACTTCAACACGAAAGTCATCGAGTAAAAAAAAAACTATTATAGCCATGCATAATGAGCAAATTTAAACTTTCACTCATACGCTTAAAATGCACATTAGACGCAGACACAAAAACAGACAGAATTTGAGTCGGACGCAGTTCAATGCTTAATTATTTTCTGACACACTTCATTGACTTATAACGTCATTATAGTACAAGGGGGCCTAAAAGAAAGTCAAGCGAAAAATCATCGTTCTTATTTTGACCCTGGGATCTTTGCTCTTTTAGCAGACAAAAATTACATTCTTTTTTAGCATAAATAATTTTGATATGCACTTCGTTAAATAGGGTGCATAGTCAAAAATTTTATTTTGTTCCTGGGTTAAATTTGGGGTTAGTTACGGAACCAGCAATATTGAAATGTTTTTCAAATTATTGAGCCGGTAACATTTGTCGATGTAAGTCCATGTGACAAAAAGTTACTTCAAACAATCATTTCTCACGAAAAGAATTGAGAATTTGCAATACTTGATCGGAAGGAATATCATGAAAAGATTTGCTGTTGGCGTCTAAATCAACAAACGCAGTGGGAGAACAAAAGAAATGAGACTTTTTTTCATCTTTTAAACATTTCAAGAATATTTCCTTATGCAAATTAAAATCTGTTGCATTTGCCTTCAGAAGATTTTACTCTTTTTAGGCAACGTATTTATCTGATCTATTATCTTCTCTTCCAGGAGACAAAACTGCATTGAAAGAACGGTACAAATATTTTGTCGAAATATTCCTCAACATCTTCCATATTTGAAATGTTCAAAGTGATTCCTCTTTGGGGATTGAATTGACAATGAAAACCGCTTAATAACTTTTCTAACCAGCTATTCGGTAGTCTTTTTACTGGAATGATTTGGAATTTCGTCTTCCAAGAAAAAGTGGCTTTTTTGTCCAAAATCTCTATCTATAAAAGGCAGGATGTGTGTGTGTAACGAATGCACGGCCGCAATTTTCGACGGATTGTCACCAAAATTTACATGCACATGCTCCAAGTTAACGGGAAGGCCAAGACCGGCGTTGCATTTCCCAACTCCGATCGATAGTGGAAATAATTGATTTTTTCATGCTTCTACGGCAGTTTTCATGTAGTTTGAGGCCATTTTGTACTGGCCAGAGTGAGAGCCTATAGCTGGCTGCCATGAATAGGCAGGAAGATTCTATTGGCCAGCGTGAGAGCCAACAGCTGACTGACACGAATGTTAACTAGCATGCTAGCATACAAAAATAGATGCATTGGTCACAAGTGGGAAAAATTTAAATCTACATGGCATTTTACTCCAATTGGCTCATTCGCTTGCTTAAACTCAACGTTGATTCTGATTCCGCAGAACTGGGTTGGGTGTAAAAAAAAGTATTTGTTGTTAACATTCTTTTTTCATTCGGTTTTTCCAATTACAAGTCCTTTTTTAAAGCTGATCGTTTTGTGTTCATTTTCAGTTCTTTTTTCGAAACAGATTTAATGTTTAGTATAGAGCTTAAAAAGTTCGCAGTGTGAGATAGGCAAGAAGTAAGGCATATAGCAACATCAGCACAGCAAAGTGCAATCCTTTAAAGGCAAGGAGGGGCAAAAATATTTTAAGTCAAGTGATAGCGATTGCTGTATGAGTCGTACGATTTTTGAATCAAGCATGGGCAACGCCGGACCATGCCGCTAGTCCTCAGTAAATACTGGAAAATGCAGTTTCCCCAAATGGAGATTGAATTGAATTTTTGAATTGATATTTGCCACTTACTGGAAAAGCTTTGAATGACGAGTGCTGAAAATTGTTCTTTACATTGTAACAAAAATCCGCCATAGTTGATACGAGGCTGCAGTCAGTTCAAATCTTGGTTAGATTATCTTTGATCCCACACGTATGAACTGTTAAAAATTTGAACATCTGAAGGCTCACCTTAAAAAATGCCAGGGTGCAAATGCTCTATCTCAATCATATTCTCTGCTGAATGTTGACTGGTTTAAGCGGTGGCTTTTATCTGGCTGCTCTACGATAATAACCTATCTGCTATGTGACACTAGGTCATTAAACATTTGCAATGGCCGATAATACACCTCGTTTCTACTGGAGTATAATCCTTTTTTAAGTAATTTTGTTGTTTCTCTTTAGGTTTTATATTAAATTGAGACATTTAAAATTTTGGTTGGTTGATTTTGTTTAGCGACATATCAACTTCTAGGGATTATTTAATGCTGAAATCTAAATATTTTGGAAGCCATTGTATGCCTTCACCTGCAGATAAAATGTATTGTTGGTATCTTTACTATAAATAGGTATTGTTGATAAATTTTATACAAAAATGTATTGCTCGTATTTTTACCATAAAAAATACATTTTTAAACTTTCGTAGTGTTTGCGGGTTCATCATTTTCCTATAGCTGGGGCCCTAACGGGTGTTGCTACAACGGGTCAAGGTGGATCTTGGAACAACAGCAATTAAAGGGTGGTTCTACGCTCCTAAAAAAAATCCAATCTCCAGATCAGAGGCTTTTCTGCCAGATGTAGTTTATCGTCATACCCAGGACTAAGAAATTTTTAATGGGTATATCTTAACTAAATCTCAGTAACATAAAGCTGTCTATTAAAAAAAAAACGGTACCAGGTAACAGATATATCAAATGAGGGCTTTCAACATAGATAGTGTTGTGGGACTTTACCCATAATAGCATAATGGACTATTCCATACGTAATAAATACTGCGCCTCAAGAAAAAGCAGAGAGTTCAGTCCGAAGTCGGGCGACCGACTGATCGGTTGAACTCCCTGCCTACGGGCGGGGAGGAACCCGAAGGAGGCTACACCGAAGGGCGGAGTCTCTTTCGGGGTGGTAGACCGACCCTGAACCCGTTTATACGGTTTCAAAGGACATATTTTTGCCCGAGCCCACGGGCTCGGAAACCCCACGGGCTCAGAGACCCCACGGGCTCGGAAACCCCACGGGCTCGGAAACCCCACGGCCTCAGAAACCCCACGTTAAACTGGCCTTGTGCCACATGATGCCCTCGTGGGGGGGGGAGCGACTAAATACCGTTCAGTCTGAAGTCGGGCGACCGGCTGACCGGCTGATCGGTTGAACTCTCTGCCTACGGGCGAGGAGGAACCCGAATGATGCTACGCCGAAGGGCGGAGTCACTTTCGGGGAGGTAAACCGACCCTGAACCCGTTTATACGGGTTCAAAGGGCATATTTTTGCCCGAGCCCACGGGCTCAGAAACCCCACGTTAAACCGGCCTTGTGCCACATGATGCCCTCGTGGGTGGGGGTGACTAAATATCGTTGAGTCCGAAGTCGGGCGACCGGCTGATCGGTTGAACTCTCTGCCTTCGGGCGGGGAGGAACCCGAAGGAGGCTACGCCGAAGGGCGGAGTCTATTTCGGGGAGGTAGACCGACCCTGAACCCGTTTATACGGGTTCTAAGGGAATATTTTTGGCCGAGCCCACGGGCTCAGAGATTCCACGTTAAACCGGCCTTGTGCCACATGATGCCCTCGTGGGGTGTGACTAAATACTGTTCAGTCTGAAGTCTGAAGTGAAGTCCGTCAGGAGTCTGTCAGTCAGTCAGAGCGAGCCAGTCAGTCGAGTCAGAGGCAGTCCGAAACAGAGTAGTGTTCAGGCAATTACTACTAAACCTGATTGTTCGTACTAACACTTTCTACTTCTCTGTATATATTCCTGTTTGTAATATATCTGTGTTATTCCATATCCGTGTTCGAGTTCTTCTTTATTGGTTCTACCTTGGACTATCACCGTGGTACAAGGATCCGGACCATAACAGATAGGATATGTAACTCAAGGAGAAAATAATTATATAATCAAGATGTTGACGTTCCATACTACTTCAAAGAAAAGATTAGGAAGGAAACTTCCCATCAAGAGTGATAATACTTACTAGACTTGAGAAAATTATTTTCCTGAAAAATTGTTTTAATAGAAAGATTTTATAAATTTAAATCAAAAGTAGCCAAATGTTTCCTGATAAGGAAACAATTAATATTATCATTATATTTATATAATCTCTCTATAAATTATTTGACAAATAAGATATAAGAATTCTTTATTATATGTGTGTTAAAAAAGGATTTCTGATATAGAAAAATAAAATCTGTAGCTTCATACTTGCTTCGTTCTATTTGCTTACACGCCATAAAATAGCTTCTTTGTGTCTTTTCTATGAATATTTAATGGTAATTGTTCGGATGAGCTTTCCTTTTTGGTAAAGTGACTTCATTACTAGATTGGCAGCTAGGTCTCAATCATTTTACATTTGAAAGTACTAGATGCAACCTCAGTGCCATGCAGAAGTTTGGTACTGTTTGGTGATACCCGAGACCAACTACTTGATTATATGCCCCAAGGGCTCATGTTGGGAAGGATATAGGGCCTAGTACTGAGAAATGTGAAAAAGGAAGCCATTTTAAAACAGAAGTCATGTAAAAAAAGATGAAACATGAAATAAACAATTTATTTAAATTAAATATAAACTAAATTTTTATTCCACTCTTTGATTGGATGCCCTCCCGATATGGATGCCCGAGGCCGTCGCATGCTACCCCCCACTTCTGCGCGCTAGTGTGCAGATTCAGTCCCTATGCTAATAATTTCTTCTTTCGCACTTCCTGCATGTGGAACTCACATCCGGTTTCTTGCTTTCCTTTCAACCACGATTTTCGCAAATCTAATTGCAACATCAATCCTCATCTTTTGTCTCGTTGAATCTCCTTGTTTTATTGTCCTCTCTCAGTTTCTTTCACTCTCAGTAAGCCCGTGCGTCTCAGTGGCTTTATCGCCTTGCTTGCATCGAAATGACTAAAAACAAATTTACAAATAATTGGCTAATATTGATTTTTACTAAAACTGGATGGTTTGGTTTCTTATTTGTCGAAATTAATCTTTGACATCTTCGAGTTATGTACAAAATTTTCTCTCATGAAGATCTGTGAAAATCGTTATCTGAAGCCCGTTCTGTTTTTCTTATTTCCTTCACCAGATATTTTCCTTTTTCTCTTTGAAATATTAAGAGACACATCACATGTATCAGATTTTGTATTTTTCATCACTTTTAATCGTTGGTGGCAGAAAATGTTAAGCTAACTAAATAACATTTGAATTTAAAATCGTTTAATTTAACCTCTTAGAAGACTATCCGCATTCTTAAATGTTCTCTAAAAAGGTTTTTAGTTATATACACCAATAAAAAATACGTGTAGGTCAAAATACCAAATAGCAGTTTACTATTTTGCCTTTCATTTTGGACTTGCCTTTTTATTGTGATGGCGTTTGTTTTATTCGCATTCAATGCACTGGTTTGGAAAGCATTGTATATCGAATCAGTGGGCCGAACAACGTTCTGGAAAAGGTCGCGTCTTCAAATGGAGAGGTTTCAAGACTTTTTACAGAGTATTTCATAGTCGAATGGGCGAGCATCATCAGTATATGCCTCAGTACTTCTGATCATCTACCCGTAATGCTCTTTTCAAATTGAAGTTTTACATTTTTTTCTTTTTTTTTTCTTCTCTTTGGTTGGTTGCTTCTTTCCATTTCAGTCAGGCGTTTTTTGTCTTTGTTTATTTTTTAGCACTTTTATTATTTGTTTTCTTTCTTTCTTTCTCCTTCTTCTTCTTCTTCTTCTTCTTCTTCTTCTTCTTCCTCTTCTTCTTCTTCTTCTTCTTTCTTCTTCATTTCTTATTTGCTTTCTGTTTTCTTTTTATGTCATTTATTCTTTATTTTTCTCTTCTTTCTTTCGATCATTCCTTCTCTTTCTTATTTTTGCCCCCACTTTCTTTCATTTGCTCTCTCGCTCTTTCACTCAAAGTTTTTTCCTTCTTTGTTTCGTTCATTGTTCCTTTATTTCCCTCTTTCTTTTTTTCTTTCTTATTCATCCCACAATGTTTATTTATCAGTTAATCTGCGCATTCATGCATGCAAGAATGTTTATATATATATATATATATATATATTCGAGGTCATTTGAAATGAACTTGCATACACAAAATTTCTTTGTCAACCTTATTAGGTTTGTCAGTCAAGATGTTTTGCACGAACATGTCATGGTGTCAGCTATATATATATATATATATATATATATATATATGTGTGTGTGTGAAAAGTGTGTATATAAATATAAATAAATATATATATATATAATTATTTATATATTATATGCGCGGTACTTATTAGAAA
>OZ010580.1:86586344-86606344 GCA_963932145.1 Acanthosepion lycidas
GCATTTCTCCCATTTATTCTATTAAATATCATTTGGATTGTTGCTTTCTTCATTTGAGCAAAAAACTTACCTGTTGTTTGGGTCATCCAAGAAGTCTGAGAGTTCGTTTTATTTCCTTATGTGATTTACTGGGCGTAAAATGTCGGTTTGAATATAATATTTTTTTCAGTCCCTCGTATATTGTACTCTGTACTGTTAATAGAATCTATTTTTAAATTCTCCAAGTTCTGGGTCATTTGGATTAAAATCTTCAAAGAACTCTTTGATGTGATCGAATGATCTTACAAGTGGGTCTTTCATCCGGCTATTCGTATTAATTGGCTCGCGTCAAAATTGAGCGAGTTCGCTGGCAAAGTCAGTTGTTGTAGAAATCTACTTCAGAGCTGTCCGTTTACAACCATTCGCTAACCTGGTATCTAAACTATACCACAAAAACCCAGCAATTCGTGAGTGAAGTTATTTTGAAGTATTTCTAACGATTTGCCGGTAAGCCTTTGTTTTTTTTTTTTTTGTTTTTCTAACCACCATAATCATTAAAATTATGATAAAACCCTTTTTTTTTTTTTGTTTACTATAAAATTTAGCTGCTCTTCTTGTTGTTCCCTTTACTTCTTTTGTCGCACTTGCTCCCTCTTCACCACATGTCGATTTCAAAGTTTTCCAACCTGGGGGTCACAAAGCATCGAAGGAAAATTGGCGGTGGTGGGTGGGGGTGTAGCTCCATTTTAACTTATGAAAAATCAGGGAATTATCCAATTTAAATGAAAATTTTAGTACATATTAATTAATTAACTACTTTAAAATGGATAGGCTTTTTATTTTACAAAAATCTGAAACTGTAAGAGGAGTTTCATGGAAGTGGCAGAAAATAATTCGTTAGAATAAAAGTTACGATTATATTTAGTAATTTCAGTGTCTGTTTGTGTGTGCGTGCGTTTATGTAAAAGTGCGGTTATGTTCATGTGAATATAGTATCAACACAAAATGCGCATATCCGTACGTATATACACACCTACAAGCACGCACACACACAGACATACACACACAAACACATTGTAGCAGACATAGTGAACCAGAACCTGACTCGAATGACCAAAATGGTGAACAAGACTTGCCTTATTTTCGACGAAAGAGAGTTTGTCTTTGTTTAGCATGTAGGACTTCGATTTGAGAGAAGGCGAGTATATCATTCCATCAAAAGAGATCCTTCTTCTTTGTTATCCTACAAGAAATCGGTTCATTAGCAACTGTGTATAATATTAGCGCGGTTGGATGGAACGAAGGAGGGACATCCGGGTATGTTAGTGCTCCATTCTGAGGTGGCCGTATGTCTAGTATGTCATCCGGGTGAATGATTGGTGATTGCCAATTATAAGTAGACCATCGCGGAGATGAGAGATGTCTCTGTCCGGATACATCGTATTGTACGTACAGTTGTGACAGAAGATACGAACGGCGAAGCAGATACAGGGAAGAGAACAACGAAAAATACCAAGAAACCGGTGTGGAAGAAATAAACGCCCAATCTGCAATTGTGTCCCAAAACAGAGTTGCTAATTTCTTTTGACCACACACATCTATCTATCTATCTATCTATCGTATTTTTGATGTTTAAGACGCATTTTCCCTCATAATCTGATGCTAAAATTCGCTTGAGTCCTATACATAGAAGGTATGAATAAAAGTAGCCACCGAAATTTCTGAAGAAAAAAAAATGGTAAAATCTCGAAAATAAACTCTATAAATCAGTTTTCGATCATAGAAGCCATGGACTATCCGTTTTTACAAATATGATAAGAAGATTCCATGCGATAATAATTTAGAAAAACTTACTGGGCATCCATCTTGTTATTGATTCATAAAACACAAAGGCCTGTATATAAGAACGAAATGACAGACGCTTGCCCAGAGTGCATGTGAGGTGAAGAATTAGTTGGGCAAATAAGAAGTGATCTTATGATTAAGTTATTTAAAAAATGTGATATCACATGTTTGCTTTACTTAATTTATTTAAGCATGGAAAAGCTCTTATTTTCATTTATAATCTTTATTGTTACTTTTTCCAAACAAAGAATCCTTATGTGAGCATATTCTCACCAGCGCGAAAAATATAGCTAAAATTATTTTATCATTCACAGTTTGGATTTTTATCCTTTTGGATTTTCTGAGTTAATTAAAATATATCATTTTTTTTTAAACATTCTATGAATTATTAGGAAAAAATAATAATTAGTAAGAAAAAGTAACAAGTGAATGTTGAAATGGTAGAAATCATGTCTTCATTAAATTTAACCCCAAACATACAAATTGTTTTTGAAACGGTCCAAGAGATAAAAACGAATCTATAACCATTTCTGAATACGATGAACTTTTAATTAATATAATTATGATTCACTTTTAAATATGGAATATATTATGCCGCCAGTCTGAATAGATCGCATTTAAAATTTGGTTTCCTGAGATTTTATGACGGGGAACTGTATATTATAAATAAATAAGTTATGAATGGCGAATTTATGGTAGAGATTTATTTCGTCTAAATCTGATTATTCCAGCATTTTTCTGATGTTCACCTAATCGTATTAATCAAGGGTTCACTGCCTACGATCAATTACTTTTCAGATCGTCAATGATACGACGCCATTTGCCATGCAAAGAGCTGCTGCTTGCCACCTGGCCAAGTTTGTCTCCTCACGTTTTCTACATTTTATTTATTTCTTTATTGCAGTCGGCCGGAACTTTTCCTTCTCGAGCTCTCCTCGTGATTTCATATAGACAGCTATATACATATGTGTACGTTTGTATAAATATACAAATATACATCGTTTGCTTAAAATTTCAAGAAATATTGATTATTAAATCGTACACCAGGTCATGGCGAAGAATATATGATTCAGCATATCGAATGACCAACATGGAGTTCTAAGGTAAAACTGAAAAGAAATCCCGTCTTCATAGAAAAGTTGTATATAGTCGGTCGACATTGTAGCAGCAAAGGAAAAAAATAAAAATAAAAAAAATAACAACGGAATTTAGTTAACAAATATCTGCAACGGAACAAAAGAATGGCGTTTCTCCAAGAATCATGAAGCATATCTTGAAACACGTGTGCAGGTATTAAATGCTTGAGCTGTTTGAAACGATGCCAATCACAACATCGTTGGACCGCCTCAATGTAATGTAAAGGTTAACAAACTTAAAACATTCAGTTCTTCAACGTGTGTCCCATTTTCGTGGTTTTCTACAAAAATTTATACACTTAGTAAATGGCTACAAACACGGATTTGACATTTGCTGCTTTTGTAAGATGTGAAGATATGAAATCTTGGGAAAGGTCCCGAAAAGCCAAGGAAAAGGTTTGTGGAATTGGGAACCAGGAAAATAATCCGAACCATTCAAACAGCTAGAATACTAAGAGTTTTAGTGTATTGAAGAGACTTGCTGTCACTTAATCTCCAGTATAACCGATCCATTATTACTATTACTACAACTAACTAAAATTACTACTACTAATGCTGCTACTACTACTACTAATAAAAGCAAATACAAACAAAACAGAAGTGGAGAGGAAGCAATCAACTGCTTAATGCAGCATAGGATACAATAGAAACAGAAACATGACTGGTTTGGAAGGGTTATCTACTGGGTACTGTGCAAATGCATTCGATTCGATCATGCAAACTAATTATATATGCATAAACGAGAATATGTCTTAGAGAATGAAATACATAAAAATCTCTGAGGCTTTTAGTTTTAAACTGCTCACCCAATCCAGGCCAGAAAACCAAGCGTAATTATCATGAACAAAGTGAAAAAGAGCATGGGAATTGCTGTTCCAACGAATCTTCTTCTTCTTCTTTGTACCGTGTCCATTCAGGACGTAGACAATAATGTCTCTGCATAATTTCTTATCTTTTTTGGCTCTTAGTAAGGTTTTTTTTTTTCTTTTAGCAATCCTTCCCCAGCCTTTTTCTCTCATCCATTTACACAAGCTCGTTATATAAGTTACTTGTTGCTTGTTTCTGTCCCTCTTGCCTTCATTATATCTCTGTGAGTGTTAAAATTTCCAAACTCTCTCTCCTCATTATGTGTCCTAGAAATGTCAGGTATTTCTTTCTATTTCGAAGTGTAAGCCTACTTTTTTCCCCATTCTCTTTTTAAATTTTCACATTTTCTGCCCTCTTCCCATCATCTCAAAACCCAACTGCTTAATGGTTTCACCGGTCTCGCCGGGTGTATTGTCATGTAACAACAAAACTTTCTTCGACAATAGGCTTCGGGGTTTGATGTGAATTGCTGGCTTCAGATTTGCTGAATCATACGCTTCAGACTGTTGATCATACGCTCATTTTCCATACAGTCTTCCAGTATAGGCCCTTTTGAGTCCCATAAAATGGCTAGCATCACCTTTCCCGCCGCAGATTGAATCATGAATTTCTTCGCCTATGGCCTATAGCATCATTTTTCCATTCTATAATCCGTCTTTTACGATTCTGACTCATAGTGATGAACCCACGTTTCATCTCCTGTGACAATTATGCTAACAAAAAAATTCGCGTTCATTGTCGTAGCGCCCAGTAAACGTTGGCAGACCTCAACACACTTACACTTGTGCTCTGCAAGAAGCTCTCTTGTCACCCATTTCGCACAGACTTTATGGAAGCTGAGCTTTACGTGAATGATTTGATAGGCAGAACAATAACTAATCTGCAGAGAACCTGCTATCTCATCGATGATAACTCGCCGGTTTGCCATTGCCATCTCTCGAACTTACTGAATCTTCTCGTCAATGATGGAGGAAGACGGGCGTTCTATCCCTGCGTCACTCTTGTCTCGATCCACTCATACGCACAAGTAGTGCACTGTGTTAAAAGCCTCCGATGAATTTCAGCCCTTGAAACACCTTCCGACCAAAAAAAAATCGGATCTCTGCTCTTGTTACTCCTTCATGCACACTGCTAGAGGAGCGGCAATGTTTACATTGTAATAGCAGCAAGAAAACTGGCTCGCTCAAGCTCAAACTCAAACTTCGATCAGTACTAACTATAAGCATGCATAATCAGAGGACAGTGTGATAAACCGAAAGAGAGGGAGGGAGAGAGAGAGAGAGAGGGAGGGAGAGAGAGGGGGGATAAATGTAATCCACATATTGTCTTAAATTTACGAATGAAAACTTTTTGAAAAAAATTAATTTTTAGGATCCAAAAGATATCAAATATTTTTTTTTCTTTTTTGAGAATTTTGTCAAATTTGAAAACCCTCTCAAGATTACCTTTCCTATGTCTGGTCAATGTATACTTGTTATTGTATTGGGTTCAGAGAAAGAATTTTTAGAAATCAATTACTCTGAGTTCACCGCCCATCAATTTATTGGTTCGCGCATGTGACTCCATGCGATTATTAGATCATTTCAAGTAATACAAGACTAGGATAGCAGAAGTCAAAGAAAATTCTTCCCCGTAATTATCACTAAAAAAAAAAAAGAAAATATTTTCCTTTTTTGCTTTAGTTCGTTACATATCTGAATATTTTTTCTGTCGTGTTTTGTCGAACGCCATTTTGAATTTGCATAAAATATGCCCGTTTTCATTATAAATGCTATTTCAGTTTGCGTGTGACAAAACAGCCGGTTGATTTTTGAATAAAAGAAAACAAAGACTGAAAAAGTAGCTGAAAAGAGGCAGAAATCAGCTGGCTATAGCCGAATACAATTTGATAAAACAAACTGAATGAAAGAAACGCCGACAAAAAGGGAACGATATAAAATGTGCAAGTGTCACTTCTTTTCATTTGATTTTACAATATAATTATTCACAAAAGGAAAACCTGATAAAAAAAAAAATTCCGACTTTTTTTTTAATTTCATAATGAAAATAAAAGGGGAAAAATTATTTGCACGAAGCAGAAGATAATGAAAGAGAATAAATTAAATAATTTGACAAACACATTTTGCTTTAGATTTTAGAAATCAAACATTAGTAAAGTAAGATTTAACTAATGTTTTCATAATTGGTTATATTGACAGTTTGTAGATGAATTGGAAATTTTTACATATGAGGCAAACAAAGAGTGAGAGAATGTCAATCCAATGAATGAATAATTGTTGACAAGTAAGGATCGATCATGGCGTTCATTATTAAAGGCCAAATCATAGTGTAATACTCACCCAGAACAGGGGGGGGGTATCTCAAATCTCGTCGATTTTGAGATTCGATTTGAGTTTCATATAGCTTACTGCTGTAGTTGGTTTAAGAAATTCAAAGAAAAAATAACGATTTTTAATTAGACTCAAAAAGTTTATCTTGGTATCTATCTGTTTTGTTATAACTAAAGTCTTATTACGATTAATATATAATTTGGTGGAACATTAGATCCATCCCTTCCAACCTGTTAACAAGGGTGCACAAAATGTTTTATGCATTTTAATAATCATAATAATGTTATAAGAATTATAAGAATTTTAATAATTAATTATCCATAATAAAATATCTGTTTGGAAGAAGAGTTTGTTAAAAATTAAACATGGCCGAACACTAATAAAATTAAACTTTCTTGAGAGAGATTTTATAATATTTGTAAAAAGATAGACTAAAAAAATCGTATTACTAAATTATTTCTTTAAATCAAATAAAATTAAAATATTACATTTCAGTATAAGAAGTATCGTAAAAATTGAACATACCTTTTTCAGAAATATAGATTACGCAAAAAAAAAAAAAATAAAAAAAAAAAAAATAAAATAAATAAATAAAATAAAATAAAATAAAAAAATCGATTATTAGTGTATTCTTGTTTCAGGATTGCCTGCCGGAAGAGTATTTTTTCGGTAGCGTTTCTTGGGCGAACAAGTATGATGTTGGAAGACCCCAAGTTATAACATCACTGACGAGGCGATCCTGTGCACTCGTTGGAGTGTTTTCATAACGATATTTGCTTTATGAATAACAAATTTATAGAGAAGAATATTAAATTAAATTTAAGTGAAAAATGTTAAATAAACTTCCAAATCATAAGATCAAGTTTAAAAAATTACATTTTTTAGTGAATTTCACAAATAATGTTTGTTCTTCCACTGAAAATATAAAATAATATAGCAAGTTGGAGGGAAATAAATAAATCGTATACTTCAATTAAATAAGCTAAACTTATTTCAAATGTAAAAAGCAAAACTTTCTTAAGACAACTACAACAGCGATCTCGGTTAAATAGCAGTCGACTGGTTTACCTTGCCTTGAGTGGAAACCAGTCTACGAGAAGAAAACTCTATATTTAAAGCCGAGGATGGCATTTTAGAAACTCAGTGTTACTCTGTGCATTATTTTCTCTAATATCAGTTCTTCGGAAAATTGTGGCTGGCTCATTCCCCACCCCCCAAAGCGACACGTGCAGGCACTTATGCAATAGTAATCGGCTGTGAGCGGCGGGCATCGGCAGTCACGTATAAAAAACTTTTTTCTTGTTGTGAGATCTTCTATCCCGATAACTGTGGTGGTGCACTGACTAACACTATCATCACCCCTACCCTATCATCATCATCATCAATACATACTCTACACGTGATGAACAAGAGCGACTAATCTTGTATCAAGTGCACACGACATGCCATAATTCCTTTCTACAAATCTCTTTTGAAATGTATCTTTTTATTTTCATTTGTCTTAATTTCGAAATTAGTCTTCTTGGACTTGAAAGAATTTCCTACGTCTCATTCTCACGTGGAAAAAAAATTCCTAAATTCCCCGCCCCATAAGTCGAAGAATAGTAATTCTATTTTACAAACAAATGAAGATAATAAAGATCATGGTAATTAATTAAAAAATGACATAAATCACAAAAGTATACAGGTGTAGGCTTTAAGAAAGCTTTATTCAACCGAGAATACAAGGTTCGCGTATAGTGTCCTTTTACAGTCTCAGTAAACAGAAATAGGTCTCTCAAAGAGGAGTGTAACAAAACAAGGGGAGACAACACTTGATTATTCATGACAATTCTATCACATTATCTTCAAACATATAAATAATATCTTTAAAAATACTTACAGAAACTAACGAATACTCAGTATAAGTGCTTCCTAAACTTTTTTCGAAACAAGGCACAGTTTATGTATAAGAAATTTTTCATGGTACCCTCAGAAAATACTTAACGACTCTATTTCTTTTCATGACCCGATCCAATGCCGATGTCCTAATTACCATTATTCACAGAATCAACGAGGCACTGGACAACAAATGCAACTCAAGGGCGATCGCGTTAGATATTTCAAAAGCCTTTGGCAAATTGCGACATGAAAGATTACTGAAAAAAAATCTCTAGGTATGGAATCACTGGAAGAATTTTCGCAGTTATAAAGTCCTTCCTAACGGGTAGGTCCCTGATGTTAGTTGTTAACGGCCAGTCCTTTGAGGATTAACGTAGGACACTCCAAGGTTCGCTTCTCTGTCCAACTCTATTTCTATTGTACATAAATTGATCTGCCTCCGATCATTTGTAAATATCTATGCTGATCATACAACGGGGTATATAGGTGCATAACCCTTTACCTCGAATGGCTTCCGGACCTTGTACAGGGTAGACATCATTGAAAAATATATTGTTAACTCAAAAAAAAAAAAAAAAAAAAAGACAAGAATCACTTAACAAAAATTAAATAAATAAAAATAAAAATGTATGAGAATTATTTTTCTGTGGTAGTTTAGAATGCTTTGAGAGAATCACTGAATCTAAGGTTTGTTTCTTCCGCCCGGAAATGTTTCATTTTTGAGAAAAGGTAATATTTATTGTGAAAGAAAACGAACTCTAGAGTGGGTGAGCAATTTATGATGTTAAGTGTAGCAAGTTACATTAAAAAAATTGAACACCCAGTGTCGTAATGACGGGTATAAAATAAAGTTTCAATTTTACATCGTACGCACATTGTAAATGAACTGACATGATCAGACCCATGCTAATTGTTTGGTTTTAGAACTGTAGCTTTTCTCTAATCGAAAAGAAAGACACAAATGTTATCGCTTCCCTCAGTCATAAGGTCAATCCAGCAAGATGTCCGTTCGTTTTTACATTTCTCATTTTTCCGTCTAGAAAAGTTGAAACAAACATGACATATGCACATATGTTCTCTTTAAACTAACAATATCATGATGGAATTTTCGTCATTCGCACTGATTTACAGAATTGCAATGGTTAGTATTCCCGTCATCGAAATTAATGGGTTTAAAACTCTTATGGGGACGTTAATCGGTCGGGCGTAAGTTGATGCATGACTGTATTAAAATGTTCAGATATCATGCGGCGCCCCGAGGATATAACCACGGCGCCTCGCTGAAAACCAGGCACGCGAACAGACAGGTTTTAGGAGTGGCTATTCAACAATAGCCCTACTACGAACAATAGACCAACTGATCGGAAAAATTGTTTAAATCCTGTTGACTATGAAAAGCCATTTGACTTGGCAGAACACAGGGCAGTTGTAAACTCACCATAAAAATAGATTTGAATGAAAATTATATCAAATTTATTGAGAATATGAATTAGTAAGTGCAATGGAATATTTTGACTCGACAACGAAACACAAGACTGAAATATAAACTCAGCCTCGCTTTGAAAAATATCTTGCGTGAAAAGAAGTGAGAAGGGATAGGAAAAAAATAAAGGGAGAAGATTTAAAATATTTTACAATTTCTTCACCCCCTTTTTTTTTTATTCATACAGTGTAACCCGGATATAAGAGAGTTGTCGGGACCGGATACGAAGTCTCTTATATCCGGGTTTCTCTTATATCCAGGTTTGGTCTAATTTATATACATTAACATAGGCTTTAATTTGGGACCAGAGAAAATCTCTCTTATATCCGGGTCTCTTATATCCGGGTTACACTGTATTAAAAACAAAGGACAAATTACAAAACTGCTAAGTGACTAAATTAGGTACGATGTCCCAAAGTAGGACTTAAAAGAAAAAAAAAAAAAAAAAAAAATTTTGAATTGCAATATCTCTCCCGTTCCCAAATCTAAGAATACGCATGCACCAGGCAGGCGAGGGCACCTCGAATGGTTAGCAAGCTTGTCTCGCTAGAACTATTACGACTGATTAGTGAATTCGATCCTCACTGGGTGCCCCATACTTTCGGCCTTGGAAAATCACTACACTAGGCAAGCGATTACATTAAAGAAGTTAAATAGAAATTAAACGATGGCTTAGAAAGCGTTTAGCAAAAATACACATACAGTGTAACCCGGATATAAGAGAAACCCCGGATATAAGAGAGATTTCATCTGGTCCCAAATTGTTCCCATACTTACCTAAACAAAATAGACCAAACCCGGATATAAGAGAAACCCGGATATAAGAGACTTCGCCTCCGGCCCCGACAACTCTCTTATGTCCGGGTTACACTGTATAATGAAATGTGTTTCGCCATTATGCTTAAAACGTAAATATCTGAAAACCAGCTATGGCGTACAGGTGCGAAAGATGGAAATTAAGAAAGTCGCTTGAAAACTAATTCAGAAGCGCACAAAGCTGAAATGAAAGAAACCTTTTAGGGAAATCTCTAATAGATAGGAAAGGGTCGTCAAGGATCAAGGAACAGGGCAAAAGATATCACAGAAGTGATTAAATGATAAAAGTAAGCAACATAGCGTGCAAAAAGAAAAGATAAACAGTCGGAATAAAAGGTTGCTTTAGTAAATGACCAACTAGAAGATGGATGAATAAAATAAAAGGTTTTTGCTGCTAAGAAGTGGTAGAGAATATATAGTAGTGACAGTCATCAATAAAACGGAAGACCTTTTTGCCCTTCAGTGAACTAGCAATAGCTGCTTAAAACAGAATGACTGGCGACTCTCGTTTTGCGAGCACACCCGTCTGTTAGGGCGGCTAGCCAATCCCCATTGCAGACGCATGCTCAGGCACATATGTGTTTGTTCAACACCCCTAGAAACCACCTGTGGTTTATACCGCAACTGTCCTGCGCAGAAGTCATTTACAGTTATTGAGAGAGCAAGGACTATAACCTGCCATGATCAGCAGTTTCATCAGTACTCGAAATTTCGGTCACGATGACTTGTAACCTCGTGCTAGCAAAACTATCGACGGTTCTGAAACAGTTCCATCTACCCAGTTTTATCACAAGGCTTAGGTCAACCCATTGTATCATTTTCAATCACTTTACAAAGGTCCTGCATGCCGTGGCCGCCTCACCCCCCACACACATATATATATATTACTTATATGTTATTTTCAGCGGGTACCCTTATTTGAGTAGATGCTTTGTTTATTTATTAAGCTGTATATATATTATTTTCATCTACCGAACTGAATATTCGGGGAATCTTATTAAGGAAAAAAATATGCGCTCTCTGGCAGGATTCGAACCTGCCTTCCCATAGCGGGAACTGTAATTACATCTGATATGCTTCAAACCTCTTGGGAACGAGATGGCCAAGCAAAGTTGAATAGAGCCTCTAAAACTTTGCTTGACCATCGACGCAATAAACTGTAAAGCACGTCAGATGAAATGACGGTTTTAATGAAAATAAGAAAAATATGCTGTTTAATAAATAAACAGAACGTCTACACAAATACGCGTATCCAATAAAAATAACGTTTAAATAATAAAATCTGTCGGATTAATAAATATAAGATTAATCACTTTCTTTAGAAATATATATATATATATATATATATATATATATATATATATATATATATATACAGTGTAACCCGGATATAAGGGAGTTGTCGGGACCGGAGAAGAAGTCTCTTATATCCGGGTTTCTCTTATATCCGGGTTTGGTCTATTATATATACATTAACACAGGTTCTAATTTTGGACCAGAGAAAATATCTCTTATATCCGGGTTTCTCTTATATCCGGGTTACAATATATATATATATATATATATATATATGTATTTCAAAACTACATATGTAATAATAAATATGATTAATCACTTTCTTTAGAAATATATATATATATATATATATATGTGTGTGTGTGTGTGTGTGTATGCATGTATGTATGTATATTTCAAAACTACATATATATGTAAATAAATATAAAAAATATTAAAAAATATAAATTAATACTTTCATAAAAAACATTATTAAGTTTTTCATTTGCAACGTTTTAGTTGTTTTATATATATATATATATATATATATATATATATATATATATATATATATATATAATTTAAAGAAAAACAGATCACTTTACGGGTCCATTGTAATAGTTTATTTCACCAGAGACCTTTTAAAGTATTCTGGATCTTCATATTATTAGCTCTGAATTTACATTGAGCTCTCAGGATTTCATCCTCCTTTGGACTACCCATACGGATTACCAAGATTTTCGTTACTTATATATATATATATATATATATATATATATATATATATATATAATAAAAATATAGTTTTAAGGGATGATACTATATACCAATATCGGGGTCAGCGCGCGGAATATGAAATATAAAAATAAACAGGTCAACATCGAGTTTCATGCTTGAAGATTGTGTGTCCAAGCATGACACAGACTGTCGCAGTTCGGTGCTGATTTATATATATTATATTATGTATATATATATATATTGTTGGCAAAGCTGTCATTAAAAACCACAAATAAGAAAACAGAAAGTGATAAGAATAAAGAGCCAGTAAACTAAAATTAAATAATATAATAAAACAAGTATCAGCAGTAGAACTATTTATTAAATTAAAAGACTATAAGGACAATTTCACAACCAAACCAACACGCGGATTACTAAACGCCACAAAAAGCAACATTAGAAAAATATGTAAACGAATACTAGAAAAAATTTGCTCAAAGCTAAGAAATACGGTAAGCATGGAAACAATGGAAAAACACGAAAGCAACAATTAATTGGTTTAATAGATTTAAAAAGAAAGAAAACTGTTCCTTCACGTAATTAGATATAAAAGACTTCTACCCATTCTATTAATGAGAATATATTAAACAATGCACTAAACTTAGCAAAGCAGTATATGGCTATCCTCAATGGAGATATAAGTATAATACAACACTACTGAAGATATATATTATAGAACAATAAAATATGAACCAAAAAGGGACAAAACAACGACAAAAACAACAACAACAACAATACTACTACTACTACTACTAATAATAATGATTTTGATGTAACATTGTGTAGATATGATAGTCCCGGGTGCTCGTAGCCAAATAGGTAATAAATAAGTTAGGAAATATAATTAACAAAAAAGATAGCGTTCTATCCAGGTACCATGGTCTATTAAGGCTAAGAAATTACAATGGCAGGACTACAGAAAAAAATAAGAAAAGAAATAATTAAAAAAAACTTCAAATCCTAGTATTTAAAATCGGTATAAAATCCAACGAAAAAATAGTAAATTTTCTCGATATAAACTTCAACCTAAACATCGAAACAGACAAACTATACAGAAAGCCAAATAACAACCCACTATATATTAACAAAAATTCCCCACCTACCGTATTCAAACAAATATCCATATCTATAAATAAAATGATTTCAAAAATTCTAGCAGCTTAAAATATTCAGTGAAAAAAATAACATATGAATCAGCCCTAAGAAAGGACGAATATTCAAACAAACTAGAATACAAAAAACGAAAACAATTTAAATAAAAAACAATAAAAAACGAAATGTAATTTGGTTCAACGCCACACCCCTGCAACATTATAATAAAAACAAAATAGGGAAATGTTCTTCAAACTAATGGAAAAATACTTCCTTAAAAACTGTAAATTATCAAAAATTGTCAGAAAAAATACAATCAAAATTAATTACAGTTGCAAGAATAACCGGGAGAAAATAATAACTAAGCACAATAAAAAAAATACTCAACAAAACCAATAACAATTACAGCAACAATAACAATAATATCCAGCAAACAAACACCATTGCAGAAACAAATAAAAATTACCCTCTTAACAATAAATGTTTAACCAATACCATAATATACAAAGCTACCGTAACACAGACGAAAGGGTTTATATAGATTCCACAGAAAAATATATATAGAAGAAAGATATTAGAACCACAAAATATCCTTTGAAAGAAAAAAAAAATCACTAAGAATACAATCGTATCAAAATACTTATTGGAAAATTATAAAAAGAGTAGCACCCATGCAGTATTAACAGTAAAAATGTCAACTAGGCTCAGAGGAAAAATTAGCAATAATTAGTTTTATATACCAAAATAAAATCTTAAACAAGAAAACTGAAATAAGGGGTAAATGGAGGCATATAATAAATATGTACTTTGCCATCTAAGCGCTAATTAAAAATAAGTAAACAATTAAAATAATAAAATAATACAATATAAACTTAAAAAAATAAATAAATTATAATATAAACATAAAATAAAGAAAAAATTAAATAAAGAAAAATACAAATATAAAAAAAAAACCAAAATAAAATAAAGGAAGAAAACAAAATAAAAATAAAATAAACAAAATTAAACAAAGAAATACAAATAAACAAAATAAAATAAACGAACGTGTATTAAATATAAACATCTTTATGTGGATATATGTGTGTGTGCCTATATGTATATAAATATACATACACACACACAAACAACTAAAAACGAACAAACCTAACCTTCCATAATTAATGCCTCAGTATATGACACCAAGGCAAAAAACAAATAAACTACTAACCATTAAAAAAGAAACATTAGATAAGCAATAACATATAAATAAATATTTAATTTACCAACTAAACACTCTTTAAAAATACATATATATGTGTGCGGGTGCGTGCGGGTGTGCGAGTGCATTCGTGTGTGTGCATGTGTCTGCGGGAGTGTATATTATATAATCTATATCCATATATACAAACAAGAAAGAAAATACACCATAAACTCAACCACCCATAATTAATACCCTAACATTTTGGCAAAAAAAATTACCATTTAAGCATTAATTTCTATATTAATAACAAAGCACAGACACGCATGTGTCTGTGTTTGCGCGTGCGCGAATTTGCAGGCTTATAGGTGTATATTATGAGCATATGTGTATATCTATATGTGTATTTACATATATGTGTGTGCGTGTGCGTAAACGTATGAACGTAAGCATCTGCATACAAATCCAAACAATAATAATAATGGCAAAGTAGAAAATTACCAATATATATGTGTGTGTGTGTGTGTGTGTGTGTGTGTGTGTGTGTGTGTTTAATGTAGACATGACCACAAGTATATTTTAAATTCTGAACTTAAGCCCCCATCTCCTTTAACTTCCGAAAAGAGGTAACTATTTTTTTTTAATTTTCCCTAATATTTTCATCAGAAGTTTTCTACCATCGCTTCAGGAAGCAAAATCATTGTATTGAAACACGAAAGCTTTTGTGTAGCGATGTAAATTTTTTTTTTATTATAATCTATTATTATTAAAATATTATAATAATATTTTGCTCTACTTTGTATTGAGCACTTTTTAAAAAAGTAAATGCTATGAACTGTGGAATTTTATTCCACCTCTTCTTTTTCTTATATATATATATATATATATATATATATATATATATATATATATGTTTTTGTGATACAAAATTTTATCAGTGCCATGAAAAGACAAAAATTAGTTTTATTATTACCATTCATGATAATAAAAAGTAAAAATGAAAAACGGGTTAGCTAACCGGTTTCGTACCTCGCTCAACAGCTAAATCGAGGTAAATAGAGTAAATTATATAATAATAATAAAAAAAAGAACAATGGACGAAGTTTATTGGTGGGGAAAAAAATTAAATGGTAATTAGTTGGAGGCCTAATATAAAGTCCTTCTGTTTACAAAGGGAAGGCTTTAAAGACAGAATATAGATGGCCTCCAACACTTTTAGGTGGTAATTTGAGTGGGACTTGCTAAGGATGGTAAAAGCGTCTGCACTAAAACTAACAGCTCAATTATGGCTATTTATAAGGTGTTCTACGATGGAAGACCCATACGTATTGGTCAAAATGTCTGAGGGAGTGTATTTCCGGTTCCAGATTTTCGCTGGAACGTGTTGTTTTATTCTAGCATCTAGCCTTTGCGTCGTTCTTCCTGTGTAGTGCGAACCGCAACTACATTTAAAGGAATAAATTAGTGAATTATTATGATGTGCTGGGAGAACATCCTTACGTATATACGGAAGAACAGGCCTGGCAGAGAAAACAACACTAGTATTAGCTGCAAAGTAACAATGTCGAACTGCGGTAGAAACCTGCTTAGCAAACCTATCGCTGATACTACCTAACCCAGGAAGGCGTAGATACGCGGGACATCTTTTTATTATAGCGGTTTTCACATTATTTACATTATTCGGACTATTTTCCTCATCGTTGTCGCCATATTTATCACAACGTTGTACGCTCCGGCCTTCTTCAGGTGGTTGGAATGTCGAACTGAACCCTTTATTTCGCTCACTGGGGTAGACTGTTCTAGTTCCACGTGCCATGTTTAATGGATGTCAGTTATCAGTTATCTCCTGTTAATTCCCCTTTCCAACTTCTCCACCGACTTAACCAGGTATTGAACTCACACTCTTTGGGTCCTGTCACTGGATCTAACCAACGCCTTTATCCACTGTGCCATGTGTCATGGGTATGAATTTCTGGGTATTATAAACCTAATGTCATTAGCAACCATTTTTACCAGTGCTCATATTGCAATTTTGCTTTTATAATTTCATGTTTTTACCAGAGCTCATATTGCAACTTTAGTATCATTGCTTTTCTCTGGAACTCCTTAATACTGGTTCCCATATTCTATTTATTTCTATGCTTGGTCGGCTCAGGAGATTTTTGTGGCCTGGCATATGTCTACCCCAGTGAGCGAAATAAAGGGTTCAGTTCGACATTCCAACCACCTGAAGAAGGCCGGAGCGTACAACGGCCGAAACGTTGTGATAAATATGGCAACAAAGATGAGGACAATAGTACGAATAATGTAAATAATGTACATAATACCTCACCTCAGAAATATAGACAGCGGTTTTCACTTTGTTAAATTCAGCAAATTTGTTCTTAGTAATTGTTTGAACCATGCCCAATGGGTAGGCATTGTTGCAGAGAGTAGAAGTAATAAACCTGAGTTCACCATCCAACTTGATATCCGAACAGATCATGAGAGCCCTATGCGTAAGGGTCTTAATTAAGTTAATTTTGTGTTTCCTGGGGGAAAAAAAAGAATCCCAACGGATATACAAACCAGTAAACGTCGGTTTACGGTACACAGAAGTAATAAAACCTGACGTAGATCTGCTGACGAGTACATCGAGAAAAGGAAGGGATAAATCATCCTCCTTTTATATATATGCACTGTTACATTAGAACATGTACATACCCACTACAAAACCTTACATCTTGCTTCATCAGGTGGGAAATCACGAATGCTCGACCGGAATTAAACATATTTATTGCTCTACTTGTGTATTGAGCCCTGTTTTAAATGAATGTTTTGAACGCTGAATTCTTAATCTTCGTTCTTTTACATTATATATATATATATATATATATATATATTGTCATCCACAGAGAGACTGTTTCGCTGTATGACAGCTCATCAGCGTGATTAGACATCCGACTACCTCAATCTGGGATTGAAACCCGACTGATCTGGCATCAGTCGAAGATTTTACCCCTGAGCTATCAGCGCCCAGATGTAGGTGGATTTTTACGCACTTATTCCTCGAATAAACACGCCAGTGACCGAGAGAGCTCAAGCCATAGAAGAGCTTTGCAGTATTAGCAGTAGTAGTCATTGTTTACGAATTCGCGCTTTCTTACACGAGTGCTCGACCGGAATTAAATTTTCCCGGGACGTATATATTGTCATCCACAGACAGACTGTTTCGTTGTATCACAGCTCATCAGTGTGGCTAGGCATCCGATTGTCTCAAGCCGGGATCGAAATCTGACTGATTTGGCATCACACGAGGCGTGCTGAAAAGGTCTTGAACCGACCAAGAAAGGATATAAAAATACGCCGTTTGTTTATTTCGTTGGATATTGGGAAGTGATTCAGACTGGAAACTTTTTATCACTTTTCGTATTTATGTATGTATGTGTATGTGCTTGCATTTGTGTAATAGTTGTATATATACGAAGATTAGTAAAAAAAAAAAAAAACTTATTCGCTCTTTCGCCATAACATATCTCTAGGTTAGTCACACTGCCTTCTGCACCAAGGAAGAATAAACAGCAGTGATCCGATTTTTCTGATCGGAAAATGTGTCAGGGTCTGACGTTTTTAACACAATACGGAAACAATGCACTGCTGCATAGAAGTGTGTAGGACAAGCGTGACGCACGAAAAAGGACGCCCGTCAACCTCCGCCATTGACGAGAAGATTCAGCAAGCAATGGCGAATGGTCGAGTTATCACCGATGAGGTAGCATGTTCTCTTCAGATACGAATCCCTTCTCTGTTCTTCTTTGGTGCACACTGCCTGGGGAGCGGCTATGTTTACACAGTAAATACAGAAAAAAACCCCAAAAAACTGGCACAATCAACTGCAAACTTCGATCACGTGACCACAGTAGTATCGACTATAAGCACGCATGAGCAGAAGACAATGTTACAAATCTAAAGATATGTTATAGAGAAAGAGCGGATAATTTTTGTCTTACCTTCGTATATGTTTATACATATATATGCTTACGTGCAAATTAAGATTTATATATAACTTTGCATGTATGTTCGATATCAAGTGTACACACGCACAATGAAACTGAACTCCAGTAATGAATGCAAAATGTCTAAATGTTTCTAAATCCTAACAAAATAACTTCTGATGCATATCGTCTGCCTGTAACACGACCTCCTCGTCTAAGCTTGAACAAATTCGGGTTTGTCACTTTGGATGTTTTCTCCCGAATCCAGTGTCACCTCGGAGTTTGTTTTATCTTCTTTTCAATGACACGCTTGAGTCACGATCTCCTCGTTTCTAACACTGACATTCTATCTTTGATCACGACTGCGTCGGGTGCTGCTCGCCCACGGCTCATCCCTGGTCAATGACTTTCTCGATGATTACAGAGGCAAATGGCGTCAAGTCGTCTCCACTAGATCTCCACAGGTTTGCCATCTGGTGAGACACCGGTAAAAAAAAAACCATGACAGATTGAAAAAATTTGTCTGGGTTAATAAAATCATTCAGACACAGTAAATGAAAGAGAGCAACATTTAAAATATTTTAAAAACAAACATAGCACTTGCAAAAAAAAAAAAATGCAAAGATTAATTAAGCATTTTAACGAGGAACTGTGTTGCAACTGTGTGCACTTTGTGAAAAAGATTGCACACAGAAATAAACAAATACTCTCTCTCTCTCTCTCTATATATATATATATATATATTAAAGACATTTTTATGTTTAACGTTCTTTTTATAGATACAAGTATTTAAGTAAATGCTCTGTTTTTATAATAAACAGTATTAAATAACATTTACCGGCCTGAATGTCCGAGAAATTTTCATAGAAAATATTCGTTCTTTGACAGGATTCGAACCTGCATCCTATACGGAACCGTCATTTACGCTGACGTGCATCCTATACGGTTCCGTATAGGATGGAGGTTCGAATCCTGTCAAAGAACGAATATTTTCTATGAAAATTTCTCGGACATTCAGGCCGTTAAATGTTATTTAATACTGTTTATTATAAAAACAGAGCATTTACTTAAATACTTGTATCTATAAAAAGAACGTTAAACATAAAAATGTCTTTAATAAATAAATTGTCGGACTTTGTCCATTTCGTAATATATATATATATATATATATATATATATATATATATATTTGGTTAAAGACAACTGAAAAAATACTGCGACTAAGCTTTTTATTTCATTTTTCTTGTGTTCGTACACAAAGTCAGTAAAACTGTTCAAATGTTCTGTAATTCTGAGCGATTTCAGCTATACTTTTAGACATTATCAAGGATGATATTATTTTTACTTTTTAACAGAATGTATGGGTTG
>OZ010580.1:86616344-86648844 GCA_963932145.1 Acanthosepion lycidas
GGCATCTGAAACTGCGATCATCTCATAAGCTACTTTTATTTTAAGTTTAAAAATTTTAAAGTAAAATTTGATATGCCTTTAGCTCACTGTTTCTCAAAATTTCGAAGCAAATGAAAACATCACGGCACACTTAGAGAGTATACATTTAAATGTTATGAAATAAAACCATAGATTTAAAGAAATACACACACACAAATGTGAACTTATTTTATTTCAATATTTCTATTTAACAATTTGTGCAGCTTATTTAATGTGAAGCCTGTGCCTGGGTTTTTTTTTTCCAGATTTCTTCAATGTTTGGTCGAATGTGCGATAAGGAGACCCTTATTTCTTCTTCAGTTGAGCATAGTTTTTTTCGCTTCTTATTTTTATGTTATTTAGGGTTGAGAAGCCTGATTCATAATAAGTAGAAAACTGGAATAAAACTAATAAAGGCTTTTTAGCTAACGTAAATAAGTTTAATACTTATTCAGTTATTCAAATACAAACGCTATATCCTTACTACTTCAATACACACACGCACACACATATACATATATATATATATATATATATATATATATATATATATATATATATATATATATATGCTGTGACAATATTTCGCAGCACACTTAAGAGTATCACGTGACACAGTAGTGTGCCACGGAATGAGTGTTAAGAATCCCTGATTTCGAAGAATGTTCATTCAGAAAAAGAAAAAAAAAATGTATGGATTTTATTTTTTTAGAAATGTTATCATTTTGTTGCAAAGATAGACATCTCCTTCTGTCATATCGTTACAATAAATAACTAAATCAATTTGATTCGATTAACTTATAAGTTTTTTCGTTATTTTTAACCGCGTGAATAAAATATTATGACCATTATACAAAATAAATAGATACATTTAAAAAGTAAAAAAAAAAACAAAAAAAAAAATATATCGTGACGTCCGAACTTGTGCAGAGCCGTGTTAAGGTACTGACCTTTAAAACCTTTAGCACTCTATAGGTAACTATTTTCGCCAAGCAAAATGTTAGTCTTGCCAATGCTTGTTGAATTTGAATTTCTTGTTTCTGTAGTCATATCCTTCTATGGCAACACCTAAAAAATCATGACTGAAATTGTCAGGTTTTTTGCAATATATAGAACTAATATATAAAACACTATATTTTGAGGTGATTCCATATGCAGTAAAAGAGAAATATTTATAAACAATGTGCAGAGTGCTAAATATTAAATATTGCATCAGATGTATTCCTGATATAATTATGCTTTTTAAGTATTTAGTGATGACTCAGTTTAATTTCAGTTTTGATTTGGTTTATAGGATTGGTATTGTGCTTAATTCTTTTAAAGGAATATTCATTCGTAGAAGAAACCAGAGAAAATAGATAGAATTATTCTGAATTCAATGGTGTTTTCCCCTGAAAATTGCATATTCATTAATGAATTGCATTTGAAGATCGAAAGTGTCAGGAAGAGTCAGAAGAACAAATGATCGACTCCTTATGGAGAGAAGGACTTGAAAATACGTTACTGCATTGATTGAACAGCGAGGATAAAAGCTATCCAGATAATCTTTCAGCCTCGACTTTTAAACAGGTTTAAACACGTACAAATTTGTTGAACTTTTGCTTAGATTTACATTCAATAAAATGAAGTGGAAGGTAAAAGTGTTAACGAAAAACCTTGAGCCGTTATCGCTGTAACAAAGCGCGTTCTTATTACTCTTTGTGTAAAGGATGAGCGCGATCCCCTTTACTTCTACTGAAGTGGAAAGAAAAAGTTCAATAGGAAAAGTTAAACACCTCATGTAAAGAGACGATTTAAAATTCTTTGTTTCAAATAAAAAGAAACTATTTTATATACAATTATATTAAAACAAAGAAAAAATTACTCACCGAATACCGAAAACAATCGAATAAATAATGTTTAATATTTTTGTTATAAATAATTAAGAACAAAAAAAAAAAAAAAAAAAAAGTATAAATTGACTTTCATCATTTGTTTAGATTTGATTCCAATTCTGATCGTTGCTTTTTATGATAATAAACATTGCCGAACATTAAAGATAGTTAAAAAAAAAAAAAAGCAGGAAAAGTCCGTCCCTTTGACCCTATGTCTTATTGTGGGAACGTTCAGCTATGTTTCCAACATTTTCATGTATTGATGAAGTGGACTTTAAAAACAAGTCTAAACATGCTGGCAGCAGAAAATAATGCTACAAAAATTCATTTTCTATCATGCTTCCTTCATCAACTGGTTTTAAATCGATGTTCTTTTGTCGACAAATTGTTGTGGATTCCGTGAATGGAATCCTGCACAAATAAATAAAAAACGCCAGTAATTGAGATAGAAAAATAAGTGTATTAAACGTAAGAATACAGACTTGAAGGGAAGGTTAGTAGTGTAGGAATGCGGGTTAGTGAAAAATATATGTACAAGTCTCTGTAAGTAAAGCCGTAATCATCTCTCTCTCTCTCTCTCTCTCTCTCTCTCTCTCTCTCTCTCTCTCTCTCTCTATCTGGGCTATTGTATAACTCTCTGAGAACATCCTGTGTCTATCTCCATATCTCTCAACCTATCTCGGTATTTAATATTAATATCCCACCCACGAGGAATATATGTGACACAAGGCCGAGTTTAAAGTGGGTTTCTCCGAGCCCGTAGGCTCCGCCAAAAATATACCCTTTGAACCCGCCTAGACGGGTTCAGAGCCTGTCTACCTCCCCGGACGAAACCTTGCCCTTCGGCAAAGCTTCGTCCGGGTTCCTCTCTGGCAAAGCAGAGAGTTCGACAGACGTCAAGACTGTATCTCAACGTATCTCGGTGTTTAATATCCCACCCACGAGGAATATATGTGGCACAAGGCCGAGTTTAAAGTGGGTTTCTCCCAGGCCGTATGCTCGGCCAAAAATATACCCTTTTAACCCGCCTAGACGGGTTCAGGGCCTGTCAACCTCCCCAGACGAAACCTTGCCCTTCGGCAAAGCTTCGTCCGGTTCCTCTCTGCTAACGCAGAGAGTCCGACAGCCGTCGCAAACAGTCAAAGACTGTATCGAGACGGATCTCAGTATTTATCAATCCACCCACGAGGACCGAATGTGGCACAAGGCCGGTTTAATGTGGGTATCTCCGAGCCCGTAGGCTCGGCCTAAAATATAGCCTTTGAACCCGCCTAGACGGGTTCAGGCCTTGTCTACCTCCACGGACGAAACCTTGCCCTTCGGCAAAGCTTCGTCCGGGTTCTTCTCTGCTAATGCAGAGAGTCCGACAGCCGTCGCAAACAGTCAAAGAATGTATCGAGACGGAACTCAACAGCAGGTATTCTCTCAGTCAGTATAAGTATACTTTGGACGAGTCCATCTTATGCAAAAAGGAGAGAGACCCACAACACAAATCTACATTTTTCTGTTTTTTCTCAGAATTAAACAATAAATTCCTTCCTTTTGATTAATAACGTTTATTCCACCATGTGAAATTTTGGTCTCTAACATTTAAAGTATGCCTACTTTTGGCAATGGAAGATAAAAGTATCTGAGCGAGTAATTTTTCAAAAATTAATGGAAGGGAAATGACCCATGAAACTGATAATAAATATCAGTTTTGTTTTCAAATATAAAACTATCTCTTAACGAGAATTGCTGAAAAGCTTCCAAAACAAATTCTGATATTCGGTTCTATTTTGGGAAATGAGTCAGACTGATAACTCTTCAGCACTCCCCACTCTCTCACGTTCTCTCTATGTACTATGTCCTTTCATGACATGGCTAATCATAGTTCTCCACAACTTCCTGTCTATTGTTTCTCTAAGTAATTCTTGCCCCATTACCACCCTTCTTTGTGGTACTCTGTTTCAAAATCTTTCAAGTCAGTTACTCGCTGTTTTTCCCTGCTTTTCTTGTCATCGGTGTTCCTGTGAGTATCAATATCTCCAAGCATTCTTTCCGCATCACGAGTCTCAAAATCTTCAGCTATCACTTTCTGATTGTTAACAACAGTTTCTTACGGTACAGGTTAAAGAAACTCGGTGAGAAAACTTCTCATTGTCTCAGTTCTTTTTCCTTTTTGGCTCTATTTGCTTATCAGTTGTTTGTTCTCAGTAAAGTTTACGGTTTATTTGAATATCCACCTCATATATGTCTAAATATTTGATACATATCGTTATGTTATTAAATATCTAACATGATGCATAAAAAAGCGATAAATTAAGTATATTTATGCAAAACTACTTACTGTTAAGGTTGACAATAGACGAAACCACTATTTACGAGGTTCGATTACACACTAACATCTGTTCTAATTTTAAACGCATTCCTTTGTTTATTTAGCTATAAACCATAAATTACTAGCAGCTCAAAGGAAAATCTTTTTTAAATACTTTCTCTTTTCCTACTTATAATCCTCTTTTAAAATGGTTTCTCTACTGGACACACGTAAAAAGTAAAGCACTGCTATATTCATTTTATTTTTAAAAATGTTGCAAACATTTAAATGAAATCGGTGAATGCTTGTATAATAATGATATAATAGAATATGCATACACCTGTGTTCCCCCTCACTGGAGTGTGATTGGCTGGTGTTCTTCATAAATATCGACGGACGCGTAGGAGAGTCAGAAGAGAAGTCAAAAGCCTTAGTCTGAGAGATAACGACGCCCATTGGGCTACGCTATTGGTCTACACTTATTACCTGCGACTACGACGCGTACCAGTCGATTACGGCTACCGTATTCTACTTGGTTATTGTAGCCAAAACCACTTAGCTAATTCGTTCAAATATGTCCCTTTCCGGGACATATCAAATAATTAATTAGATAATTAAGAAAATGGGTTAGTAGAATGAGTTGTCCTAAATAAAAAAGAAAGAAATCTAGTGGCAGGTCCCACAGTGTCAGGAATGAAGATAATGCCAATCACTCATGTTCTTATTACAACTGACAACAGAATCCCTATAGCAATTTTTGGAAGAATTACGGAAAACATTCATTAGAGGTAGTATATGTTCATAGAAAGTCACAATAGGGAAATGGATCAATAGTTAATAACAATCCAAGAAAAAGGAGAAACTGACCTTAGTGACAGGTCCTGTAGTGGCAGGCCAACTGCTGCTATGACTGAAGATAATGCCAAACACTAATGCTCTTTTTACAATTGACAGCAGAATCACTATTGTAAAGCTATATGAAAAGCCTTAAGGTGAGCCTACAGTTTAGTGGAATCTCTTGACTGTTTAAATGCCTGTATAAAATGAGTTCCTAGAATGCTAAAAAAACTGCATGAAGTAGCAGAGGTTAGTGACTTAACAAGACCATCTGTAGCTGCACAGCACAAATAGCAACTTTCTAAACAGAATAGTTGCAGAAGAAATCTGTATTCATGCAAAAAATCAATGGTGTGGTGTCATACAAACTCAGTTAAAAACAAGTTTAAGGCAGAATGTTCTGCAGGGGAATTGATGGCTACTGCATTTTGAGGCCAAAATGATGTCATCATTTTAAGAGTTAAAATTACTGTCAATTCAAACTTTTAGGTAAACACATTGTCAAAATTTTGAAGGCTTCTTTGAGCTTGAAATTTTGAAGGCTTCTTTGAGCTTGAAATTTTGAAGGCTTCTTTGAGCTTGCTCACATTTGTAGATAAGTGATGTGATTTTTTAATACGTCATGTCAAGGCCTCATGGAAGCTTAAAAACCAGACAAGCTATCACAGTGCATAGCTGGACAACCTGGCCTCATCCACCCTACCGTCCTAACCTAGTATCGTTAGATTTTCATCAGTTTGGGCTCATAAAGATAACACTCTAGGATGAAGTAAAAGGCAACTTGTATATAGGTAAGAAGGAAGCCAAAAGGCTTCTAAAAAGAGGGATATGTATCTTCATTTAAATGTGTAATGTCACGATTTACAAGAAAGGAGATCACATTGAGGACTAAATTTCGAATTCTAAGATTTTTTGGGTTCATGTTATATGATTTTGTATTCTAGTATTAAAACTGTTGACTAGCAGGTGGAAAGTTAGTTATTAAAAACTTTTTACGAATTTTCTCACATGGCAACTCCGGTAGAAAAATCTGGCCTTTTTCGTCGATGGTAACGGTCGGCAGTGGAAAATAAGTTAAAGCATAGCGCCGCTCATGGCTAAAACTACCAATACTCGATTGGCACGGTTTTTGACAAGGACCACAGTAGCAGAATACCGTGGAGTCATCCACCGTGGGGGATTTGTCTCCTTGTCTAGCCTCTACAGTGTGCTGGATACTATTCTCTTCATAGCTCTTTGCTCCCGCGAAAACAGCAGCTCTCCACCCCACTTGATTCCTAGCAACTGAATCCCAGTCCGCAACATTGATAGACAATGCCATCATGGACTTTTTACACTGGTTCTTAAAGCGAAACTTGGGTCGTCCAACGTTACACACGCCCTCAATTTCCCATACAGTATCTCTTTGGAAATTCTAGAGTTATCCATCCGTGCGGCGTGCCCAAGCCACCTGAGACACCGAGACACCGAGACCGCAAGATGGGATATAGTGACTGAATGTCAGCTCTTTCGAGAACCTCTATCCGTGACCTTATCTTGCCATTTCATTTTTAAAATATTTCTTAAACGTCTCATGTGAAAACTATTTAACCTCCTCTCCCGACCATCATACAAGACCCACGTCTCTCTCCCAGAAAGGAGTGTTGAGAGGACGGATGTTTGGTTAATTAGAGTCTTGGTTTTTATTTTAAGTTTATCATTTTCCCATGCTCTTTACATAAGGCTCCTGAATGCAGCGGATGCCTTTCCTATTATGTCTGCCAATTCCTCTTCTAAAGATAGGATCGATGTTATAGTGGATCCCAAGTTAAAAACAATATGTTTTTAGAGATTCACTGCCAATTTTTGCCTCTGGTGGTGAGTCTGCCTCTTGTCCTATTGCCTCAGTTTTCTTGACATAACATACTAACATATTAGCAATTATTAAGTACTAGCAGCATGACCCGGCGTTGCCCGTGCTTGATTCAAAAATCGTACGACTCATACAGCAATCGCTATCACTTGACTTAAAATATTTTTGCCCTTCTTTGCCTTTAAAGGAGTGCCCTTTTCCGTGCTGATGTTGCTACATGCCTTACTTCTTGTCTATCTCACACTGCGAAGATTTTCTAAGCTCTATACTAAACATTAAATCTGTTACGAAAAAAGAACTAAACAAAATGAACACAAAACGATCAGGTCGTAATTGGAAAAACCGAATGAAAAAAGAATGTTAACAACAAATACTTTTTCACACCTAACCCAGTTCTGCGGAATCAGAATCACCGTTGAGTTTAAGCAAGCGAATGGGCCAATTGGAGTAAAGTGCCATGCAGATTTAAATTTTTCACACTTGTGACGAATGCAGTTATCGATTTTTTGCATGCTAGCATGGTAGTTAACATTCGTGTCAGTCAGGCCAATACGTCACGCTGGCCAATAGAATCTTCCTGCCGATTCGTGGCAGCCAGCTGTAGGCTTTCACTCTGGCCAGTAGAATATGCCGCAAACTACATGAAAACTGCCGTAGACGCATGAAAAAAATCGATTATTTCAATATCGATGGGAGTTGGGAAATGCAGTGTCGGTCTTGGCCTTCTCGCTAACTTGGAGCATGTGCATGTAAATTTTGGTGCAAATCCGTCGAAAATTGCGGTCGTGCATTCGTTACATACACACACACACACACACACACACACACGCACACACGCACATCTTGCTTTTTATAGATAGAGATAAACACAAAGTTACAGCTATAGAGTATTCAAATAGCGAGAACATTGGCTACTTTTTATTTATAATGTTCACCTAATAGCCACTCAACGTATTGAGCTACTGAATGATATATAAGAGTAAGATGTGAAGGTGAGAAGTGCAGTTTATGAGGCTATGTAGAGGAGATAATGGTTAACCCTAGACTTGAAGAGGTTAAGACTGTAGTGATCAGAAAAAACATCCTCTCGGGAGTGTGGTCTATACATTAAAGATTCTTGAGAAGAATCTGAGCGGAACGTCTTTCTTACTAGTGGAATAATGTCGGAACGAAGTTGTAAGGTAGGGAAGGATTCATCAAGCACAAAGTTCCATAAACGCTTTTGGACTCTATCAGGGCTGGCAAGTGATGACTGGATAGCCCCAGCCCAGAAACTTGTAACGTTTCCTCATCACTGGGCAAACACCCTGACGCATTGGACGGGTATTCTCTCAAGGAAGCCTCTTGTTTTGAAAGCCTATTGGTCAGACTTCAAGAAGAACTCGTATATACAATCCATCGTTAAAGATGCTTGAAAAATTGTTGGTTCCCTGTACAGCTCCAATAAATACCTCCGGTTCTGCTCTAGCTTTACAAGAGCCAGAAAATGGAGTACTGTTGCCATATTTGGGCTGGTGCTGCCCAGTCTTCACTTTCCATTCTTGATCATCCAAAAGTGTCTATGCAGCCTTGTGAGTGATGAATAGTTTTCCACTTTACAACCTCTTTCTCCACAGATGAAACATTGCAAGCCTCTTGTTACTCATCTGCTACATTCCTTAATTCTTCCAACACTAACTCTCCCAGCTAAGACCTGCCATATCACACATATTGAGGTGAATCATCCTCATTTCCTTTGTATTCAATCAGTAAGGAGTAAGTTCCACTCAGCTTCCCAAGAACTGCCTGCTTTGGGGAACAGAATCCCAGGAGGATGCTTTTCCAACCAGCACAATCTTAAACCTCTTCAAGTCTTGGGCTGTTATCTTTTCCAAATGTTCACATAAACTGTGCCCCTTAAATTTATAGCTCACACAACCACTTTCAGTAACACTTTACCTTGAATTGTCATTGAGCTTTGCTTTTTGATCTGATCATGCTCTTGTAAACATAGAGCATAGTAGAAGGAATCAGATACTTACTGCAGTGGTACAAGGAACCGATCATTCTTCGAGACTCTTTAGCTGTTGAGTGTATGTATCGTAATATATGTCGCAATAATGGGCAAGACAAATTCGTTAAGCCCAGTGAACCGTCCCCACAATGAACAAATGGCAAGGCATATACTTTTTTACTTTAAAGTATCCAGGAAAGGAAGTATGTGTTAAGTCTTGAAGATAACCATCTACTGCCATAAAGCTCACTGTGATGAAATCGATCAAGCAGCGACCAATTTTAATCACTAACAACATTGATTAAAATAACATTTTTACACTCTATGAAAAAAAGAAAGAAAGAAAGAAAGAAAGAAAGAAAGAAAGAAAGAAAGGGAAGAAGGAAAGAAAAAAGAGTCAGGAAGGTAGGAAAAGGGAAGAATAGGAAAGAAGGGAGAGTTCGGAAGAAAGGGAGAAATGGAAAGGAAGGGTGAGTTCGAAAGAAAGGGAAAATAGAGAGATGGGAAAGAAAGCAGAGACTGGAAAGAAGAGACTGGAAAGGAAGGATAGAAAGAAGAAAGGAAAGAAGGAAAAGGAAAGGGATATGAAATAAAGGAAGAAAAGGGCGGGTGAGACGGCAAAGAAGAAATGAATGGCGGGAAAGGAAGGAAAGAAAAAGAAAGAGACGGTAAGAAAATTTAAAAAAAAAGGAGGGAAAAGTATAAGAAAGAAACGAGAAAAAAAAAAGCAGAGGTTATAAGAAAGAAAAAGAGTAGCCGGAAGGGAGTGGAACAAAGAGAAAGAAGTAAACGAAAAAGAGGGAAAAAATAAGAAAGAAAATGAGCCAATTGAAGAAACGTTTAATTAAAATGAACGAAAAGAGTTGAGTTTAAACAAAAAAAAAAAAAAATTACAAATGAAGAAAGATAGAAAGAAAGAATAATCGGAATTGGGGGCATCAATTGAGGAAGGAAAAACAGAAAAAAAGCCCCATAAATGCGAAAGGAGCGAGAAAGATGGTGAAAAAGAAGCTGAAAAGATTAAATGGAACGCTCTAATGGTCGACGTTTAAAAAGAAAATGTTTGCAACAACGGTGATTAAAATAACATTCCTACACTCATAGACCAGGTCCTGGACGCCAATATAGTACAGCCGTTCACCAGTATCAGTACACAATAAGAGTATTAGTTGCAGATCTTCAGGTAGGAACCTGAATGTTTACTTGTAGCTGGATTACAGACAATCGCGCCTCTAGCCAGGCCGAACATCTGGCGTCAAGGCGTTGGGTGCCATAAGTCACAATTCTCGCTTAACTTTGGTGCTTATGAAAAGAACAGCGCTATATACATTCAACACGTTTTGATGCCATAAGTACAGCAGAAGATACACGTGTGACCCACCTTGCTCTACAAACTTGCTGACACGATCGGCAAACCCTCCTCCATTGATCCTGTATAGAAAAATGCCTGACAATAGCTTTATTAGTAACACTTGCTGAATTACTACAACAGGTTCAAGAAACATAGACTAATGTAATTCAGGATAGTATTCGTCATCTGTACGATCGTACGCGTGCTAGAGTACAGTTTATGTTAATGCCCCCAAAAAGATATCAAGATCACCGGAATTGCGTAACCTTGTAAGAGTCGTAGGGGGACAATATATACTTCATCCGTAATAAGAGTGGTGTATTTCAGGCAATATAGCCTGATGGAGCCCAAACTACCCCAGGTTGGTTTGAATTAAGAGTTTTCATTCTCCTAGATTCGTCACCAATTAAGGCTATAGGACTTAATCTATCCTACGATTTACACATAGCTGGCGGTGGGGAGAAGAAACGAATTCATAGCTTTCCCGAGGGTTATAGTACGTTAGTGAATGTCATGAACTCGACTGGAATTCGAACTCGGTTCTCCAATTCCTCAGTCCGAGCCGCTATCAATTACTCTACCATGCATATACAGTGCATTAATTTGAGGCCTAATTACTGTAATAAATCCTATATTTCGGCTGTTGTGCATGTACTGACCTGTTTATATGATCATTTACTGTAATCAAACTGTGTAACATGTACCTTTCATCCTGAATAAACTGCAGCACATATTTAGGGTGTTGTCATTTTATTTTCGGTCAGTGTATATATAATAGTTTTTGTCCCAAATAAAAGCTGCAATTTCATGTACCGAAGTTTGTTTTCTAGCCAACCCCAATACAAACAAACGCAAATCCCAACCCCAGAGGTTAATCAGCGCAAGTTTTGCTGTTTTACTTCTGTTTTGTAGTTTTTGCCACATAAAAATGTCAAAATATTCAATTTTCTTTTTTTTTCTGTTTTTCTTTCCTCAATTGATGCCTGCAATTCCGATTATTTTTTCTTCATTTGAAAATTTTTCTTTGCTGAAACTCTTTTCGTTCATTTTAATTAAACGTTTCTTCAATTGACTCACTTTCTTTCTTATTTTTTTCGTTTACTCTTTGTTTCACTCCCTTCCGGCTACTCTTTTTCTTTCTTATATCTCCTGCTTTTTTTCTTGTTTCTTTCTTTTTATACTTTTCCCTCCTTTTTTTTTTTTCAATTTCCTTCCGTCTCTTTCTTTTTCCTTCCTTCCTTTCCCGCTATTCATTTTTTCTTTCCCGTCTCACCCGCCCTTTTCTTTCTTTATTTCATATCCCTTTCCTTTTCCTTCTTTCCTAACTTTCTCTTCATTTCTATCCTTCCTTTTTTTTCTTCTTTCTAGTCTCTGCTTTCCTTCCCATCTCTCTGTTTTCCCTTTCTTCCGGACTCTCCCTTCCTTTCTTCCGGACTCTCCCTTCCTTCCTATTCTTCCCTATTTCTACCTTCTTGACTATTTTTCCTTCCTCCCTTCCTCCCTTTCTTTCTTTCTTTCTTTCTTTCTTTTTAGAGGGTATAGATCATGTTTCTGTTATCGTGCTAAATTATTTTAATCTTTGTTTTCTTTAGACATGATCGAAATTCACTAACCTCTTTCCCACTCCACACATTTTTATCCTCTATTTTTTCATATTATTCTCTATTATTTTACTGTATTTGTTTTTTTCTCTAAATCACTTGATAGTTTGTTTCTCGCGCCTGCCTTATTTGGCTGCTCAAAGAAAATAGCAAACGCCAACGAATCTTTTGTCCAACGAAGCCTACAAGTCTCTTTCGGCTCTCTGTTGATCGTCAATGCATGATTGCCTTCGATAGAAAAAGCGAACAAAATGTTGAGTTTTACGGCAAAGAAAAAAAAAGGAGGCGCTTCGGTTCACCCCATATTTTCTTGTGTTTATTTTAACATAAAAGCTATTCAATAAGTGACGCCTTCATTCATTATTTTTCTTTTCTTTCTTCTTTGTCGCTTATTATTCTCTTTATTGTATTTAATAAATTTAGCTTCGTATGGCACAAAGCTAAATAAGCGTAGAAAGATTATGTTGCGCCAATCTTTCACCAGTGGAGAGCTGCCTATCGTGAAAATCAGCCTTCAAAATCCGGGTTTATTATTTATTATACTTGGCTTTGTTTGGTATAAACTTACTGGACTAATGCGCTCTGTAGGGGTCGAACTTCCTACAATATTAATTTGGGAGCTAAACTAGTTAACCATCGATATATATATATATATATATATATATATATATATATATATATATATATATATATAACCTACTTTGTTTATGTTTCTTTTATTATAAACAGATTACTCAGATGTCTGACAACATTTGGTATCGTTACTTTCTCTCAATTATTCAGCGTGTTTATTTTTTAAATATAGTTTTATCACCTGCACTTAATTTTACGTTTCTTGTTTTATGCAAAGATTATTTTTCTGTCTACAAATTTTTTTCAAATTTTCCCCTCAACTTCTCCAAAAATAAATTCTCCTCCTTTTTCTTTGAATATTTATATCTTTGAAAATATTTACAACCCAAGGAGAATTGTATATATAAGGGATGTTTTAAACGGATATAACAAATATTGCGGTAATACAAACAAAGTGTATTTATCTAATTCTTTGAAAATTCAATATCATATCTAATGTGGTCTTATTAAGAAAAAAAAAAAAAAGAGACTCGATTTTAATAAAAGCAGAAAAAATCTCTTCAAATGACGGCTTCGCTGACAATAGTAGAGATTGAGAGATAAGCTATTAATCTAACAGTTCCTGTTGACTACCAGCTGCCAAATATCTCAGAGGTGTGTGGCCCCCAAAATTATCGTTCGTGGTTTTAGCTTTCTAAAGGATTTCTTTCCAGTGGTCAGAATGGGATGTTTTCTTTTCCTTTTGATGTGAAACGAAAACAGAAACAAACTGATGCAGGGAGGGACCAGTCATTGAGCCAGGTTATCCCGACAATCGTTCCGCTTTCGAAGTAGCGCTTTTATTTCGATCTCTCGCTTTGTTCCCACTTTAATCCTCTTAATAATTAGTCAAGTGGGAATGCTTCAAGTTTAAACTAACAACTAAGACCAATTACAAAAGCAGATTGTATTTTGGTTTAACAAAGCGCTCACATGTTTTTATAAACAAATTGGTTTTATTCAATGTCTGCCTTATGATCTTGTGTTGTGTGCATCACTGTTTTCTCATCTTCTCTTTCTTGTATATGTATACATGCAATGTACGAGCTTATGTGAATGCCTTTAACACACACACACACACACATATATATATATATATATATATATAAGTCTAAAAGGTATATATGCATATATATATGTAATATACGAGTATATGTGAATGCCTTTATATATATATATATGTATATATATATATACATAATTGAACATTGGAGTCAACACTCAGAGGCGACAGGATGTTTCATGCTAGACGAAATCGTCAGGCGGCGAGTGGTCGACATTTCTCGACTATTTATATATATGGGTCAGTGGTGCATTGTAGGTAATCCATTCTGGTGGTTATTTTGGCGGGGGTGGCTTGTTTATTGAATGTATTTATTTGAGTTAATTTATTTTACTTGTTTTTTATTTTCACTTTTTATTTTATATTTATTTATTCTTTTCGGTTTTCGATGTTTTATTAACGTAGTAAAAAAATTGGTGTTGGATTTTGTTTAGGTCGCTTATATAATTTTTTTTCTGGGTCTGGGAAGATAAAGTTGTTATTCGTCTAATTTTTGGATTGATTGTCGTAGTCTATTCTGCTATTTTGGCGGGGGCACAGTTTTTAATTTGTTTATTATTTTATTTATTTGGATTGATTATTTTTACTTGTTTTTGCTTATTTATGTTTATTTTTATTAGTTCTAACGGTTATTTTATCGGGAGCGTTTTGTTTATTTATTTGCTTATTTTGTTTATTTTTATTTACTCTGTTCGGTTTTTATTTTTTTTTTTATCGTTATGTAGCAATTATAGCTATTTTCTCGTCCAATTTATGGATTGATTGTTATAGTCTATTCTAACGATTTTTGGTTTGTTAATTTGTTTATTGTTTACATTATTTGGATTGATTATTTTTACTTCTATTTTATGTGTTTATTTTTTGTTTTTATTTGATGTATTTCGTCTATTCTAACGGGAGTGGTTTATTAATTTGTTTATTATTTGCTTGGGTTAATTTATTTTACTAGTTTTTATATTATTTAGTTTATTTTTATTTATTCTTTTCAGTTTTCGATTTTTAAGTGACGTAGTAAAAATTTGTTTTCATGTCTGCATTTTGAGATGAGCTCAGATCCTTTATTTAGTAATTTATTTTGGTCTGGGAAGGTAATAATAACTATTTTTTCCTTCAGGCAAAGTTTGCAGGTTTTGGATTGAATGTTGTAGGCGGATAATCTTTTTCTTATTTTCCATGGTATTTTTGGTGTGATTTGCGTTTTGTTTTTAATTTTCCAGATATACTTAGAAAGCATTGGGCTGTTCGCGTATTTACTATTTGTGAAAGATGTTTTGTGTGCATAGTTTCTTTGTTTCCAGGGTCCTTCAGTTACTTCTATATATACTTTTTCTTCATTATCTGGTAATTTTACTGTAGCTTGGTATATTACATTGTTTTGTAAACAATTACCGTTTAAGGGACATTCACTCTTTATTCTACAGTTACACGTGGGTTTAATTTGTTCATGTGGTTTGTTGATAGTTTTCCTATTGTGTTTTTTTATTATTTGTGCCATGTTCTCGGTGCAGCTGTAGCTGATTTTTACAGTGTTTTTATTGAATATTTTGTGTAGAGTGGTTGATTCTGGGAATTGTTTGTTTAGGAGTTTGAAGAATATTTTACCTACGTTTGTTTTTACGTTTTTGGTGTACGGTGGGTTGAACCATATGATATTTCTCTTCCTGTTGGCCTTTTTTGTGCTTCTGTGCACAAAAAAGAAAAAGAAAAAAAGTACAAAAACGCCAACAGGAAGAGAAATATCAAATTGAGGTTCCACTATATATATATATATATATATATATATATATATATATATATATATACTTTAAAAATAACAATCATGGGACGTCTTTTACGCTATCAAATCTAAGGTACTCTACCAAAATATCTAATCATAGGTGGAATTTAAAATAAAAATAACAACAGGTATTCGTTGATAAGTTGGAAATTTAAAAAATACCAAGACCATACAACAACCACAACAATATTTGCAGCCTGTGCCAACAGGAAAAATTAGAGATTATGACATTTCTGGATCCCAAAAGACTTTTAAACCAGAAATCGGAAGTCTTAAGCTCTTTCTTGCATATCAGATAATTTTTCTTATCTGCATATGAGGCTGAATAAAAAAATAACTTCTGGTTATGGGGTATGATAAAGAATCGCGTGTATAGCAAAAAAGTTACAGACATCAAAGAACTCAAGGACAGAATAAAAGCTGTGATATCAAACATTCTCTGTGAAATGTGTGTCAAGGCACTTAATTGTACTGCTGATCGATGGATTTTGTGTGTCACCTGTGGACAGGTGGAGACTGTTCAGTAAACTCTGAATAAATATTAGGTTGGTGCAAAAATAACGACGTAATAATGTCGTTTTTTGACGTATTTTTTAACGTCAAAAAACGACATTGTTACGTCATTATTTTTGCACCAACCTAATAATTCCTCTCATACTAGTGTTAACATAATTTGGACTCACCCTGTATATATATATATATATTAGGTTGGTGCAAAAATAATTTCGTTTTCTAACATATGTTACTATCCGAGAAAACGAAATTATTTTTGCACCAACCTAATATATATATATATATATATATATATATATATATATATATATATGTGTGTTGGGGGGTGTTTTCTTAATTTCTCACTTACGTAGGAAACTGCAGACATAATTGCGTGCGTATGTGAAGAGTTGGGGAGAAATGACATTGCTCCACAGTTACAGATTTTCAACCATAATGAAAAAAAAAAGAAACTCAGTAAAAGTATTAAAACACATGCAATGCCATTCGGAATATGAATGGCCTTCAATGCAATGAATTCAAATGAAGCGATCAGAAGTCACGTGATTTCCGCCCCAAGTGACACCATTGAACGCAGCGATAAAAGTTAAAGTGATGACAACATATCTGCGTCTTTTGAAATGTTCCAAATATTGATAGAGAATGGATTTATCGAAAAAATACCCGTTCAGAAAATGGACGTCATTCCCTGAAGAACCGGGTCGTTTAATAATTATAGTTTTTTAATGTCCTACTCCACAGAACAGATCATAGCGCAAGTTCAAAATATGCAATTAAAGATTCAGGTTAACTTATAATAAGCAGTCGTTGAATAAAATACTGTTGAGCCATGTATGTTTTGTGGGACACCAAAAAGTACAAGCACTTTCGGCCAACACTTATCTTCAAAGTCTTTTTGCTGTTTGTTATTTTGTCAGTTTAATTTTTTTCACAATTAGTTTTCACTTGTTGACTTTTATCGAGTTTCGTGTATTCGCGTGGGCGTTTGTGTTTTCTATTTCTTTTTATTTTATTTATTTAATTAAATATATTTGGTATGTTGGATCCGAGGATTTATGTAATTTTTATTAATCTTTGAATACTTGCGTTTTGTGTTCAATACTTCGATCATTTACTGTCGCTTTTTACGGTTTATTTAGTATAGCAACTTTATGTTGTTAAGAATTCCGTCTGATTTTTTTTTGTCCGATTTCGTGTTGTCGTTTTTCATTGTCTTGGTTGATGATATGTGTTTTAATGAAGCCATTGTTAGATAAATCTCATGTTAAATATATATGATCCCAAACTTTTGAAAACAGAAAAATATTTCCTACTGGATGAATTATACATCTAATAAAAACTGGAGTATAAAAATTGAAAAGGTATCAACCGTAACTTTGCAATAAAACCAACAAGAAATAGGTGATTAGTTTAAAAAGATCGTGGATTAGTGGTGACTCATCTTAGATTTCCGACAAGGAAATGACCAGTTGACGTCGTACTTTTTCAAAAGAAGACCTAATTTATTTCAACATATTCAAGAATAATAATAAAAAAATAACAGCAAAGGTTTGTTTTTAAATAGAAAAAAGGTTCAGAGAAAAGCAAATAGAAAAAAGAAAGAAAAGTGTTTGTATTTTATGAGGCTACAAATTCATTTACTGTGAAGTTCACTTCTAAATCAAGATTATTGCCATAAACTGATACTGTTGACTGATTCTGTTGACGTTGATAACTATGAGCAAATGTCGACTATTCGGAAGAGTTATTGTTTAAAATGGCTTCATTCTCGTATATAAATACATTTACAAAAGGAAGCGCATGTTGTTTTTCTAAGCTTATCATCTAATTTTATCATTTTCATGTTATATTTATCTATAAAAAAAGGCTGTGTTTGTGTAGCATAACGGTTAACAGTGCATAAATTAGAATCTCTTTGCCAAGTTCAAAATCTGATCGAGTCTGTTTGGTTTATTTCGCAATAATAGCCTTTGGAAAGACATGGATCTATTTTATTCCACCTATGGGTTTAATAGTAAAGCAGGATCTTTTGGCTTAGGTAGCAGTCAGTCTCGAAAAAATAACTTGAAGAGTAATGGGTTCAATCAAGATAACTTGCCCTAGACGCATTAACTCCTGTTATAGCTGCAGTACATGTAGTGTCCCTTCAACTCTAATGGCTTACGAGATTCGAAATCGTGATCGTTTTATATCAATGTGTAAATAAAAAAATGAAATCATTGCGACATTGTCAATGGAAGCAGCACTTGAGTGCATATATACATCTCAGTACTCTACCTCGTAAGTATTCATTAAATTTACCTAAGTATGACATATGGTCACAATATTAGGGCGCCCGGTTAAGATCAAACTCATTCGTAATATCTCATGAAATTACTATGTTTTATTAGGGCTATACGACAGGCATCTTGTTAGTACGTTTGTATAATTTACAAAACTTAATCTGGAACTGGGCTATATTAGAAAAGATTGTGTTGCGCCAGCCTTTCTACTCAAATATGAGTATCCACTAAAAATAACGTTTATGGAGCTGCCATATATGGTCTGGAGTCCCTTCTGTTTGCCTCGGGGTTCTTGATAAGATCCAGAGACGGATATGCAATATAATTGGCCCTGATCTGGCATCTCGTCTGCAGTCGCTCTCTCACAGACGTGCCGACGCATCTCTCTGACTTTTTTACAAATACTTTCATGGTAATTGCTCCGATGAGCTGCTTTCTCTGGTTCCAAGCCTTCGCGAATTCAAGCGTCCTACGAGGCTGGCATCCCGCTCTAACCCTTTCACTGTTGAAACTGTTAAATATAGTGGCCTCTTGTACTCCAGTAGCTTCATATCTCGCACCTCTCGCCCGCGGAACTCCCTTTCCTACTCTTGTTTCCCTGATAGCTTTAATCTCCAACTATTCCAATGTAATGTCAATCGACATCTCCAGTTGCCTTGATCTATCCACTATCCTTCTCCTCATCCCCTCCTCTATCATTCATATCTGCTCTCGCTCGAAATCCTCTGTAATCCCTTGTGCTAGTGGCTTCTCGCCTTGCTAGGGGGGAAATGCTTCATATATATATATATATATATATATATATATATATATATATATATATATATATATATATATATATATATATATATATCATTCTGTTTTCTTTCTTTCCTTTTAATAAACCAATACCAGATGCATTCATTCACACATTTACTCCAATACTCAGCGCTTGCATTTAGACAGTCCTATGGCTGGATGACCACCACTCTTGTATCTGGAGACAGACATGGCTTTAAATAGATTATCTGCCTGCTCCACAGATTGTTGTCAGGCAACAAAATGCTGATCGACACGTGTGCATCTGTCATATCTGCCTTTGAATTTTGTAATTTGAGACATTTAGAAACCCGAGTAGATTTTGTCTGTCATTGAAGAAAGATCATGAATGTTTGACAAATTTGAACTATTTTACGAAACATAAAAAGTTAAATAATAAATTATAAACGAAATTTTGCCCAAGTTGGCCACTGTAGAAAATGGCGAGGCACATAATCATATAAGAATGTAAAGCCATTATGTGTGCTCATCTATCATACCATTGTTAATGCAATGAATTTGATCTTAATAGAGCATTCTCGGAAACAATCTAAGGCCAGATTAGGAAATATTTACGCACAAATGCTCATTACGATCTTTACTGACAATTAAACAGATAAACTCATGAATATTCGCTCTTCCACGTCGGTTAGAAATAAATACAGGCATGTATAAAAAGTTGACGTTCTGCTAATCGATACATTAAGTCACACGCGAACGCAATATTCCAGACAAAGAGACCCAGCAGTCTCAGATTCGTATCAGATGCCAAGTCAGATGCCCACCCAAGTGGGAGGATGGAAAGACGAATATCTAGTAACGGATAGAGATTTATTTACTTTGCTTTCGTGACTCTTATTAAGAATGGAAAACAGGTTGAGATAAAGATCGATTAAAAGATCGAGACATTGAACCGACTAAGTTGTTTTCAGCGTTTATAAATATTGATTGAAATAGACTGAAACATTTACGAAGAGAAATAGAGGGAACAGACGAAGTTGGAGATGAACAGGTTTCAGGAGAATTAGCGCGAGACTAATTGTAAGAGAGGATATATGTTGACCTGTAAAATTGAAATTACATTTTGTTTTTGTTTTTATTTTTGTTTTGTTTTTTTTTTCTAAATGGAGTCAGCTTTCAAATACTTTGCGCCAAAGCAACACATCCCACAGCAATACCTTTCCACGCAGCCATGATTTTGACATACGAGGCCTGATCAAAAAGTTTCGCGATCGTTGCTCTGGTAACAGAAGTGAAGCAGTTTGGCACAGATTGACTTTGATCTCTGTCGGGAATACACACTGTTATAATGTTCTCGTTCACTTCCGTTGTTTACAGAAGTGCTAGGAAGGAAGGAGTGTAGAGTGTGGTCATCTCACTCAACAAACCATAGAAGTTCCATCAGCAACCATGGCTTGTGCAGAAGGTTTTTGCAACCTGCAATATTCCCAAGGTCCGACAACCACCATAATAAATGCGATTTTTTCTCCTTTAAAATTCAAATCCCACTTGAAAGGGATCAGATTTCAAGACATCACGGCAATCCAAAAGAATGCGACAATAAGAATGTATAATTACTATCCAAGCTATCTTAAAAAGGAATTCCAGGAATGCTTCCATCAAACGACTTTGGGTAAAGAGTGCGGCTTGAGAAGGGAACTACTTCAAAGAAGATTAAATGTCGAATTGATATGTGTTGTAGTTTTCTTTTTATAGCATCAGTCTTGATATTTTTTGATCAAACTTGTTGGAGGGATCCTCCGAAAGTAACGCTTCCTAATTATGTTCAGAGAAACTAAAACAAGTACAAAAAAGACAATATCATCAATGGACAGAGCAAGTTTTCAGCTACAAAAAACTATTTTCCCTCATAAGCATCACCATTGCTAATGATTTTTCGAGATGCTCATCATTTTGTGTATTAATAGCAGTACAAAGCCGCTCGGACATTGCTTGTCATACAAATCTATGACACCACTATGGAAACGCGTTCATTCATAGTCTGTAGGTACCAACATGAGATCGCTGGAAAATGAACATAGCAGAATAATAAAGGCCTTAAACTTGATGAAAATAATTTTTTATCGTCTAAATGTTTATGTTATTATCAAGAGGAAAGATCAAAGTATTTTTTTATTATTTTTTTATATTTTTTAATAATTTCTAGCACGTCCAAAATTTTCGTTAAAAATCTTGTATTTTTTTTATCAGCAAAATTGACAGAAAATTGATCGTCAGCAATTTTTTTGAAAGTCTGTTTAAAATTCTTTTAAAAATCATAATTGATTTTTTTACAAAAATAATTTAAGAAAATTAGAAATTATAAAGTTTATTTAATGTATTTTGAAACAAACATTACTTACTTCTGCGCTGAAAAAAACTGTACTTTAAAATGATAGAAAGCCGGTTTTAACAGAGGTGTTGATTGACAAGTGACATGTGCCTGATTACATCTTACGGGAGAAAAAGTTATAGTACGGAAAGTCACAAGTGACAGTTTAGCTTTATGTGAACAACTTATTTACCTCGTTATTTTTAAGTAGGCATAGCATGATAAAAACGGCTTTAAACTTGACGAAAGCAGAATTTTATCGTCAAAATGTTTATTATACTACTAACGCAAACCACGTGACAGGCCATTGTTTTCATGATGCTTCTGTATATTTATTTTGGGACACACACACAAAAAAATGTTATACTAGATTTTTATCTATTTGCAGATTGCTGATTGTAACTAGCTTTATTTTATGATCTGTAATGATATTTATCTACTTAATAACACCATTGACTAAGGTGTACAACATTTTCATTAATTTTAGAATATTTAACAAATTTAATGTAAAAAAATAAAATAATTTAAGAAATAACAAATAATTGTTGTAAAAATGTATTTAGCTGATTTTAAGGTGGAAGGGTGTCAACTTAAAAAAAATGATTTGCTTTCCTTAAAGCCTTCTGCTTTTAACTATTAGGTTGGTCCAAAAATAATGACGTAATAATGTCGTTTTTTGACGTTAAAAAAATACGTCAAAAAACGACATTATCACGTCATTATTTTTGCACCAACTTAATAATTAATCGCTAAAACTGTACAAATTTGAATTTCAAGAGTTTTCATAAAATTAATTATGGGGCGGGGGGTAATAAATATAAAAAAAAATTACCATGACTTTAGAAAAAAATAAACACATTTATAATAATTTCCGTCATTTAAGAATAGTTTCTGAAAGTTTCATTAAAATCCGACAATTATTTATATTTTTGCAAGATTTTCAAATTTAATGACTGCCATTAAAAAAAATGTACAAAAAATCCGCCATGTTATTTAGTAGGACATTCGCTGATGAAGAGAAACGAGATTTTTCAAACAACAGTTAGAATGCTCTAATAAAGACAGAAAAGTTTTGAAAATAATTAAAAATCACTTTGTTCTTTCCTTTTAATAAAAACATAAACATTTTGACGATAAAATTTTGTTTTCGTCAAGTTTAAGGCCGTTATTATCCTGCTATGCTCATTTTCCAGCGATCTCATGGCGGTACCTATCTAAATGTGTTTTCATCCACTGTTTGGTTTCTATAAAATTCAGTAAGTAACCATGAATGATAGAGACGTTTTCCAAAATGCTGTTTGTAACGAGGCAAAAATATGGTTTATTGCCAGGGAGAATCAATCTCTACTGCAATATCCTCAACATCTGCCTCTGATGTTGTAGGCGAACATAATAAAATAGGACACATTACTTTCAGAAAAAAACTACCGTATTGTATATATAGTAAGCAGATGAAGTAAAGTTCAAAGGACTTATTGTGTGACCGGCTTAAATTTCACGTATACACTATTCGTCAGGACCAGATAAATTTATCTAACCGCAACGAGCGGTGTATACTCGAAAATTAAATTCTGTCTCAAGATAAATCTTTTAAACTTTTCTTCATCTGTTGACTATTGTTGCTCGAATTTGCCTGTTGAGCTCTTTTTTGACAAAATTCCGCTCGCCTTTAAAAGCACTAAATTCTAGCCAGTTTTCGTGTTTTGTTCGGTGCTATCGATTTGTTTTATTATTATTATTATTATTATTATTATTATTATTATTATTATTATTATATACATAGAGGAAGAGAAAGAGGGAGGGGAGAGGGGGAGAGGGAGAGAGAGAGTTGGAGTGTCCGTGTATGCGTGATAGAGAGAGAGAATTATTTTATTACTATTCCCCTTATTCGCAGTCCACTGCAGGAGACAAGGCATTCAACATGTCTGTTAGACGTGGAGAATAATAGGCCTTATCGCATCACACTGGCCCGTGACGTGCTGTCAGCCTAGATTAATTCCGAGTTGCCCCTCTCCTCGATTGTTCATTAACCAAGGCGATAGATCCCCCGTCTATCCTGCTATCTATCCCATAGCTGTAGGAGGTATGAGATGAATTCATGCTTTACTCAAAGCATTACTGCGACCGATAACCGTTTACCAGGCCGATAACCATCACACTCACCACATATCTTCTCTGTTCGCTCCCACTCTTTCTCTTCCATTCTCTTTCTCTCTCTCTAATATATATATATATATATATATATATATATATATATATATATATATATATATATATATATATATATATATATATATATATACTGGGTGTAACCGAAAAATTGTCCAAATTGTGTAAGAGCATAATCGTTCATCCCACAAAATATCTGAAAAAAAATCCACCAAACTAACTGAGATTGTTTTTTCGAAGTTTTAAGATAAGACGCTTAGTCATCCTGACACCATTTGTCGTAAGAATCACTGAAAAACCCTTTCAGTTATTTAGCTAGAAAAAGAACGGGATAAAAATCGTTTTGCTTCAACCCCACTGTCTTCCCAACTGAGCAATGGAGAGAGGGAAAAGATCACTCAGGCCTTCAGTAATGGTACGATCATTCATACTCTGGCTTCCATCTTCAAAGTCCATTCAAAAACTTTCAAGAGAACGGTGAATGAGTTTAAAAAAAGAGGGAACAGTAGAGGAGAAAATTGGATCAAGAGATTACAACAGGGAGTGGGATCATCATTTCAACGCAGAGCTAAAGAGATCAATTAGAAAAGATCCAACTCAATCCATAAGACGATTGGCACGTGAGAGAGGAGTTTCACCTATGACAGTCCAAGGAGCAGTGAAAAAAGACTTGTAAATGAAATCGTAAGTGAAACCTGTGACGCACCATGTTACTCCAAGACAGTAAGTTAGAAGGTTAAAGAAGGCGAAGATCATCTTTAATAAGTTGGAAAATGATCTTGGAATAATATATATATATATATATATATAACTTTATTTTCATCCTTCATGAGCTCCCGATCCTTCGCTATGATTAATTAACGAGGAGCATGTTATTTTCGTTTATGATCGATTTCATAACGATTCTTCTGTTAAGCTTGGATAGTAATTATACATTCTTATTGTTCAAAGTAGAGTCCAATAGTGTTATAAGTACCTCGGAGAATTACAGTAAGATAGCTTTAATCATTCAGAGCTTAATCTAACAAATGAGCAATTTTACAGTTACACCCTATATATATATATATATATATATATATATATATATATACACGTGCCAAGAGTCATGAACTGGCAGAGATTTTGGAGAAAATGGAAACAAAAAGGAAAACATATTTAACACCAGGAAGAGGCAGTTGAAATTTTTGGGGCACGTAATGAGAAAGGAGGGCTTGGAAAATAAGATACTCGCCGGCCAGATTGAGGGAAAGAGGAAAGCAGCACGAAACATTTGATGAGCTTTAGTAAATGGTTGGTAGAGGAAGGTTTGAGAGAGATATCGAAAGACAAAACTTATTTAGACCTACAAATGACAGGATGAGGTGGAGAGTCATGATAACCTATGTCTTGAAGGGACACGGCATATAAAAAAAAGAAGAAATGTAATGGTTAATGATGCCAGCGTCTTATTGGAAATGCATACATTTCTATCAGTTGTGCTTTCGCATCTGCTAAGCCACTGTGGACACTGGCTCGACTATGGCATGGCAATATCAATTATTGAAGTTCGAATTGGGACATAAGAGTGAGTGCCAGGAAAAGAAGATATTCTATTCCTGAAATGTTTTACCACGATTCCAACACAACACAAACAGGATTGTCTTAAAAATGTGATTTATAAACTGTATTTCAGTTTTCGGGAAAGATTTTTCATGTGTTGAAATCTTTAAACATTTTTATTTTTTAAGCGATCATTTTCTCGATTTTATCTTTCTAGAAATGTAAAAAATAGGTGCTAGAAATTTTTTATTTTAATTGCTAGCCGTTGACTTCTGATTAGTATTGCTATTAGTAAAAAAAAAAGTCAAGGATCCTCCTTGGAATAAAACATGATTTTATCGAGATATATTAGCCTCTTAATGGATTTAAAAGAACTGTTCAGAAAGAAAATTACAATTTAAAAAAAAAACAAGCGCTACTGAAATTAGCACTTCTTCCCCCTCTCCCCTGTAGGCATGGGGGGCACGTGGTTGAGAGGTTCGGGGTAGTAAGCACTGACCCTGTCGATTATTATAGTTAATGATTGACAATATAAATTAGGTAGAAAAAAAGTAAAAAGTACAAAAAGTAAACAAAACGCATGCTGAAACTATATCTTTTAGGGCACCAACCCCGTCGGGGGTTCCTGCGTAGTACCCACCGCACCGGCCAAGCAGATACACGATGCATATTATTAGCTGATGACTGATAATTTAACATCAGTTTAAAAATAAAACAATAAATCAGATAGACCTTGCTGGATGTTTTTCAATCAAACTTATTCTTCGGATAAATACGTGCTGCCAATATATATATATATATATATATATATATATATATAATACAAAGGCTTAAACACTAATATTCCATGGTCATAATTTATTCCACTGGAATCGTAAATACGATCCAATTCATCAGACCTACAAATTCCTAGGTAGGAACAGTAATTTGTAGGTCTGATGAATTGGATCGTATTTACGATTCCAATGGAATAAATTATGACCATGGAATATTAGAGTTTAAGCCTTTTTATTATATCCTTACTCTGTCCTGGACATTGAGTTCTACCTGGATTCTATCCTCTCGGAATTTTTTATTCAAAAAATATACATGTATGTGTATGCACCTATGTATATATATTTATATATTTTGCATATGTATGTGCATATTTACCACTAATATTATCTATCTATCTATCTATCTATCTATCTATATATATATATATATATATATATATATATATATATATATATATATGGTCTAGGAGAAGGACAACTCTGAATTCAAAACCTGTGGAAGGTCATTTAGGGACCTTGTGGCACACGGTGCACAGGCCCTTCAAAAAGTGTGGTTGGTTCTACACACTGCCTTCACCACTATAATCAAATCATATGTGCTGGTGTTTGAGTTATCGGTTCCTAGGAACTGAGCTGCTAGACCCTCATACGTCAAGAGAGTCCACCACACACTCATATATATATATATATTTCAATTATATACATATATAAATATCTGTACAATACTGTTCAAAGTTGTAGCACTAAATAACGATGAAAAAGTTTTTATTTTCCAACAACATGAATATTTTTCAACATAATCTCCTCCTTTATTGATCCAAATTCATATTTATTAATTTGTACAGGTAGATAATTTCGTAGCGTAACCTTAGTTACTTTCCAAAATATTTCTCTTCACTCAAATCTAAATAAAGATTTATGAAAATCCATGAATTTATATGTATATCCGCTTAAATCAATTTAAATTTTTGCTTATAAAATGAATTTGTATTGAATTGCTTTTTAGTTCTACGCACTCCCTTTTTTTATAAGAGCCGGGAATAAATGCGATAGATAGATAGATAGATAGATAGATAGATAGATAGATAGATAGATAGAAGCCTATTGGCATAAAGAGTATGATTAACAGAGATAGATAGATAGATAGATAGATAGATAGATAGATAGATAGATAGATAGATAGATAGAAGCCTATTGGCATAAAGGGTAAGATTAACATAGATAGATAGATAGATAGATAGATAGATAGATAGATATTAAATTCGATGGGGTTTTTTTTCATTTTTGGGAAAAAAGAATGGTGGTTGAAAGTTGCGTGAGAAACCTTTCCAAATAGCAACAGGAATGCTGTTCAGTCTTTTTTCTTTCAAAGATCCGGAATTAATTAATGAAGAAGTAACTGAAGCGATGCTTGTACGTGGAACGAGATGAAACTAAACGAAAGGAATCTTGAAAAGGAAATGCCATTTACAATAATAAAACATTAAAGTGACTGAATCAAGTAAGATAAGTCGAGTAAACTTATATTAAAAACTTATAGAAGCGATTAATTTCTTTTGATCTCCGTACCCACTTCCCTTCTCAGACGTTACTAAACATTATTATTAGAGATCAGAAAGTGTTAATAAATACAGAACCAAAATGAGTCGATTGTTTCGGAAACGAAATTGCATTTGACTGAAAACATATTTGATTATTTGAAAAGATATAATATATATATATAATCGACTCTCCCGTCGAGATTCGACGTATGAGGGTCAAGCAGATCAGTTTCCAGGAAACCGACAGCCCGACACCGGCACATCAGATTTGATTATAGTGGTGAAGGCCTCGTGCAGGACCATCCACAGTTTTTGGAGGGACGAATACAGAGACCTGGTGCACCGAATGCCACAAAGTTCCCAAACGACCCTCCGCAGGTTTTGAATTCAGAGTTGTCCTTCTCCTAGACCAGTTGCCATCCAAGGCTATAGAACCCAGTCTGTCCTGCTATTTTGCCCATAGCTGGAAGGAGAAGATTCACACCTTTCCCAAGGGTATTAACACGTAAGTGAATGTAATGGATTCGAACTCGGCTCTCCGATTCCTCAATCCAAGCCGATATCCATTACTCCACCGTGCCTCCATATAATATAATATATATGCAGATATTTGGCTAAAGAACGAAACAAATAAAGGTTTAAAACAAACATAATAAACTAAGCTACTCTGACTCCACATTGTCATTAAATGAAATGTTTATGAGCCATCAACAATATCACCGTATTTGAATTCTCTCTCCTCCCTGTTCAAAACCCATATATATATATATATATATATATATATATATATATATATATATATATATATATATATATATATATATATATATATATAATTTAGGGTGATTGAAAAGTAACTCCCCATTTTAAAATACTTCTAATTTATTTATTATCTATAATTATTACAAGAAATGGATATGAGAGGAAAGCGTTTAGCATGGGATTTTGTTTAAAATTCTATTATGGGCACTAAATTTCGTTACCAGCTTCTCGAGCCATCCAAGAATTGCATCATCTGATTTCACCAAGAGCTTTTGCGGTATAGAAGATATAACATTTATTGGCCCTTCAACTTCTTCCAAAGTCTTGATTTGGTATAGTAGACTTGTTCCTGTAACCAAACACAAAGAAAAATGTCACAGGGTCTTAAGTCAGGACTCTTGGCTGGCTACTTCTAAATAAAATAGGGAGTTACTTTTCAATCTCCCCGTATATATATATATATATATATATATATATATATATTAGGTTGGTGCAAAAATAATGACGTAATAATGTCGTTTTTTGACGTTAAAAAATACGTCAAAAAACGACATTATTACGTCATTATTTTTTCACCAACCTAATATATGTGTGTGTGTGTATAAGGATAGGACAAATAATTCAGGGTCATATTTTTCACGATTTTAGAGAAATCTTTCAAGTGTCGCAGCATTTTATTGTTAGACAATAATGAACACTATTATTCTGTTGAATATTTCAGAGACTGGAACAAAAAAAAAAAAAATTGAATTCCACTTGAATTTAATGAGATGATCGATTAGCGTTTAATCCTTTGTCTTCTTATTTCTGCTCGGTACAAATAAAAAGTTAATTTCTGACGATGAAAATGGGATTTTTTTTCAAAAAGCCAAAAATGAAGAAAGTCACGCCAGTCTTCAGCATCTCAACCTAAACGGAATGGTACTTGAGAAAGTTTTTCTCTGATTATAGTGGGATTCAAATGGTATACTTTTCTTACAATTTGTTCCAAGCTGAGTATAATATTATTATGCAACGGCACTGTGAGTAACTGGCTCGTCTGAATAGCAGACAAAAAAAAAACTTATTTCTGGGTCAGGCAGTCGACCGGCTTTTTAACTGCATAGTAAATAAAGATGATTCTGGAACAGGAAATTCTTTTACATGATAGATATTCATCAACAATAATGCTCTTGTTTCCTATCAAGTAACTGTTTACAAATTCAAGATATAATAAAATCCTCAAAAACTTAATAGGATCATAATCGGAATCGTTCTTTTATTACAGAATACACTTTAGTTTTTTTTTTTTTTTAAGCGTTTCAGCCCAAGCAAGGCGGGAAGCCACTAGGACGCAAGATCAGATAGGAGTGATAGAGGAAAGGATGAGGAGAAGGATAGTGGATAGATCAAGGCAACTGGAGATGTCGATTGATATTACATTTGAATAGCTGGAGATTATAGCTCTCAGGGAAACTGGAATAGGGAAGGGAGTTCCACAGGCGAGAGGTGCGAGACATGAAGCTATTGGAGTAGAAGAGACGGCTACATTTAATAGTTTCGACAGTGAAAGGGTGAGAGCGGGATGCCAGCCTCGTAGAGCGCTTGAACTCATGAAGTCTGGGAACCAGCGAATGCAGCTCATCGGAGCAATTACCATGAAAGTATTTGTAAAAAAAGACAGAGAGAGGCGACGGCGCGTCTGTGAGAGAGAGAGAGCGACTGTAGACGAGATGCCAGAATAGGGCCAATTATATTGCATATCCGCCTCTGGATCTTATCAAGAACCCCGAGGCAAACAGAAGGGGCTCCAATGTGATGTCAGTTCAAATAAAGCATGTGAAAATATTTTAATAACTGAATAATGAATTTATGTGAATACAAGCTTTTGTGAAAATGTGCTGAGAACTTTTGCATCACTCTAATGCGCATGCGCGTGCGTGTGTGTGTGTCAGACTATTCTTATCGTAACGTTTCTCTCTAGCCCACCCTTAACCAATTTTTTTTTTCTTTTTCACAGAATTTGCTTACACTAGACAATATTACCAAAGCACTCGCAACCCAATTTCATCTCTTACATGATTGTATTGTCTCTTAATAACAATCAATTTTTCTCTCTTTCATTTTCTTTCCTGTCTTTTCCTGCTACGCTAACAAACTACTTCTCCTTGCCTTTTGACATTCGCTTCAGCCGTGGAGAAAGACCGGCACGAAATACAGGTGACTGATTTGAAAATATCAACAGTGCCCATGTAAGCCGCTATAATTGCTGGTGACAGTCGTTATGGGAGAAACATGGGAGAGCAATCAGCAGGGGAAGAAGAGGAAGGTGTACAAACAGTAAAGAGAGGGTGGATATTTCAGAAGCAAACGGCTGGATTGGATGACAGATTGCACGCGGCGGGCTGGCTTTGCTCAAGGCTTTTGGAATCAGTGTGGAGTGTCGTTAACCGTCTGTTTTTCGGAACAGAGGACAGAAAAAAAAGGAAGGAAGGAAGGAAGGAAGGAAGTCAAAACGAAATACGGATGACGAGGGTGGAGAGAACAAACAAATACAGCAAAGAAACAAAAAGAAAAAAAAAACGTGAAGACAAGAAAGAAAGAGAAAACGTAAAAGTTCTATATTGTAAAGGAGAGAGCGAAAAATGATAAACAATGTTAGAAAAAAAGCTGATATAATTTGGAAGAGAGACAAATAAACAAGGAAGGTAAAGAATGAATTAATAGGGGAAAGGAGAAAAAGAGAAAGAAGAAAAGAAAGGAAAAAATAAAAGGGAAAGAAAAAAGAGATGAAAAAGAAAAAAAAAAGGAACGGGGAAAGAAAAGAGAAAGAAAAAAATAGAGGAAAAGAAAAAAGGAAAAGTGAAAAGGGGGAAAGAAGAAACGGAAAAGAAAAGAGAAAGAGAAAAGAAGAAATCAAAGAAAATAGACGAAAAGAGGAAGTATTTTGGATATTCTTTGTTTTGACTTGTCTTTGGTTAAAGGTAGTGAAAAATTCGAGAAACGTTGCGCAATATTTATATAAAGTTTGACACCGACAGATCAGTGAAAAAAGAAAGAAAATATTCATTTTCTCTTCCGTTCTTGATTGTAAACGAGGCAAAATACCACGATGAGTTTCGCCAATTAATATTTACCTTTTTTCATTACCTTTGTTTACTTATTTAAGTTAAATGCTTCCTCCCGAATAAAAATTTAAAAATCTGAAAAGAAATTGTTTAACGTTAATGTGTCCACGTTTTAACAAGTAGCATTTTAAGAAACCAGTTTTAAATTGAACAAATTGTTTATATGCGAACGCTACTCAAAATGCATTCGAAATTATATCACGTGTTAAATTTAGTTATTATATATTAAGAAATAGAAGAAAAGCAATTATCGACACAGAAGACTAAAGCAAAATATCAGAAGATATCTTTTTCTATAAACCAATTCTCAATCAAACAAAGGATAAGCGTAATTATTTCCAAACCCGAAAATCTTCATATAATTTCCCATAAAAAATTCATATATATATATAGTTCCATGGTTCTCCAATTCGTCAGGCACAAATGGTAAATAAAACCACTTAATGCAGTTGTATTTTTACGGTATTAAGTGGTTTATTTATCATTTGTGCCGGACAAAGTGGAGAACCACGAAACTCTGATAAACGTAGATATATGTGTGTGTGTATATATATATATATATATATATATATATATATATATATATATATATATGTGTGTGTGTGTGTGTGTGTGTGTGTGTGTGTGAAAATATTGTAGAAAATAGGAAAGAAACTGGTTTGGTAAATAATCCAAAGTTCCTTAGTATTTTTGTTATTATTTTTAAAAAATAGTGCTCGATACGAAAGTAGAGCATAAATATAATTATTTATTTAAAAATATGATTCCAACTCGCTACATATTTTCACACACACATATATATATATATATATATATATATATATATATATATATATATATGTGTGTGTGTGTATATGTATGTGTGTGTTTTGAACAATAAAAAATATTAAAAAAATTAAAATCCTCAGACTCACTGGGTTGTATATTAATATTCTTTGGTTTTTATTATTTCAATTAGATTCCTCGACTAGTTTCGGCCAGTATGGCCATCGTCAGAAGAAAAAAATTCTTCTTGTTTGTAGCAGAGAACTACAGAAATGAATGACTTGATGGAAAAAAAAAGAGCTCTATCTAAAGTTTTAATTTTTTAATTTTTTATCATGAATTTTATGTTTATCATGAATTTTGGTCAGTCCTTGTATTGGTATATATATATATATATATATATATATATATATATATATATATATATATATATATATATATATGTATGTATTGGAGAAAAATGTATGACAAAGTGGAACAGTTTTCCTGTTACGTGTTTCATTTTTTAGAACTTCCCCGGAGTAAATTTCTTATGCCTGTGCGACTACACATGCACACGAATGAGGGATGCTGGGAATTTTTATTTTTTTTCTTTAATCCATACGATTTCATTTAGCTTCTTTTTCTTTCCATCACTTT
>OZ010580.1:86653844-86823844 GCA_963932145.1 Acanthosepion lycidas
CGGGTCAAGGTAAGGTGCAGGTGGCTAAATTTACGACCGAGGAAGTTTTCGCATAGTTTTCTCATAGTCTGGCTTGAGCGTCTACGGAGATTTATTTATTTATTTTTATTTTATTCTTTTATTATATCTCTTTATGAAAGGGATTTGTGTATATAAAAAAGCCGTAACGTTTGTTATTTGACGACTTCATAAAGGGTTATCAGTTTTTGTAGGGTATTAAAACTATGTATATCTATCTATAAAACGACATAATTGCGTCATTATTTTTGCACCAACCTAATATATTAGGTTGGTGCAAAAATAATATCCTTTTTTGACGTATTTTTTTAACGTCAAAAACGATATTATTTTTGCACCAACCCAATACAAACCTATCTTACCACAAATAAAAAAAAAAAAAAAAAAACGACGAAAAGAGAATATCTGAATTTAGGATCACACTGTCAACGGCAACCGAAATTTGGTCTCTATTCATAAAGAAGACGTTATATATACGTATATTCTAAATAAGCATAACGAAACAAGAAACCATTCCCTTGATGATGACCTTGATAGAAAAGAAAAACATCATACGGAACAAGATCAGGTGAATAGGAAGGTTGTTCCAGTACGGCGATGTTCTTATCGTCCAGGAATTTCCGGATGCCCAGGGCGTTGTGTGTCAGTTGCATTGTCGTGGTGAAGCAGCCACGATTTCTTCTACAACAATCCACGCATGTGAAAAATTGCAATGGTTGTAGAAAGCTAAGATTAGAATTATATACTCCCAAGTCATCATGTGAGATGATAACACAATTTCTTTGGCCCAGAGCTCACACAGCTCACCAAGTCCCCTTACTTTTCAGACACACCTGTATATATACACGAAGGAGGCACGGTAGAGAGTAATGGATAACGACTTCGATTGAGGAATCGAAGAGCCGAGTTCGAATTCCAGTCGAATCCATTACATTCACTTACGCTAATACGTTGTGTGTGTGTAGTCGTATGTTAGATTTATAAACGTTTCCTGTTTGTGCTTTATCCTATCATATACATATTTGTGTGTGTGTCTGTATGTGTATTAGAGATGGAGACACACACACAAAGAGAGAGAGAGGGAGAGAGAGAGATCCTAAATATAGATTGATATTCCGTTTGTTGTTACTGGATTGGTGACATGTATGTTATCAGGTCCAAATGCGACAAACGCGCATCTCCACGCCGCGAACCCACCCAGCTGCTCATCCTCACTCTCAAATATCAATTCGCTTTATAATTCGGCATAGAGAAGGAGGCTAAGGATAGACAATACGAAGGAGAGAGAGGGAAAGAGAGATATGAAAAATAATCAATCTGGTTACAGTACTTCGACTGTTTTGCACGAGTTACAGCTGTGCTGACAGGCAACGAATTTCGTAGGTAGTCTCTCGGTTACAGTGGAGACGAAGAAAAAGATTCGCAACAGACCAAACGGAACAAATAAATACATAAGATCAATTAAAAGAAAAGGGGAAGTAATAAAAGAAAGAAGAGCTGCGCATATTTTAAAATCAATTATTATTTTTTTTTGTTGTTGTTTGACTGAAAACTTCCGGTCTGGTAACAAAAAAAAAAAAAATAAAATAAAAATAAATAAATAAAAATGAAGCGAAATTGAAAACAAAATAAACCTTTTATTTATCATAATCTTTATTTTATTTATTCATTTTTTATGTTCCGGGGTTTGTGTGTTTGGGGTGTATCTGTCCGTAACAGCAAAGATCTATTTAAAAATCGATATTTGATGTGATCTGTAAACACGTGTATCATATAGGGAGATGGGGGTGGTATTTGCATTGTAATTCATTACTGATTATTATTGCCGTTGTCAATGAGCATTAACACCAGATAGATTATCTATCTTCCGCGTATTTGTGTTTCACCATTGGTGTCCTGATTGATGGGTGAAATAAGCGCCTATACTTGAATAGCGCCTGAAATAGTTGATGGCTGATTCCAAGTAAAAGACACACCGTTTCAAACACCGATTACGAAATCTGTTATTTTATTATTTTTCTTAGACGTATACTCTTAACTTATCAGTTATCAGCACATTCAATTACTTGTAAAATCTCAGATTAACTAACCTGCATTTGAGTTGAGATTTTGTCTCCTTTAATAATGTTTTCATATATATATATATATATATATATATATATATATATATATATATATATATATATATATATATAGTCAAGCTAATAAATCCTTTGGTATATAATCCAAGTGGATTCTAGTTATATAAAATATTAAAACTGATCCATAAAAAGAGCTGTGTATTTATTATAAATAATACGCAACAAAATCCAAAATTACCTCATATGGGGGATACCTCTATTTCAAGCGACGAAAGGTACGTCAGTCATGTTCAACCCGAGTGTATATATCCGGGGTTGAATAAGACTGATATCTTCCATCAGTGGCGGTCGTATTTTAGCGCGGCAAGTATAATTTCCTCGTTCATATAAATCTCAATTAATTGTAGAAATTGCGCAAGAAGCATATGTAAATTTATTATCATTAATTAGAAGTGCGCCTTTCAAGCAATGTAATTTTATAATAAAAATGTCTGTTGTGATAAAAGAAATATGTTGTTTTCGGAACAAATAAATCGCTATCGTGAAAACTTGGATCAAGTCGCTACGATAACCAACAACAAATATGTCTGACTAGTGTCTTCCGGGTCAGTTAGGGTCAATAGGTCACGATTCATGGGAAACTATTAGCGAGATGAGTGATGAAGAAAAAAGGACCAAAATCTAAACATGAAAAACCTGACCTGATAAAAAACAAATAGATTGCAAATTTTAACTCATCGCCGTTGTTATTTGATAGAATCAGGGTCAAAATCTCGAGAGGACAAAAGACGAAGACAAAAAAAAAAAAAAAAAAGAAAAGACAAAAGGCTAGTGATTCTTCTGATTGGATCTTTCCAAACAATTAGGAAAACGAAAAACCATTTTTGCAGTTTGCTTCTGAGGCCAGTCAAAATAAAAGCGAAGAGGAATACTTACTTGAAAAAAAAAGTTTGTTCTGCAAAGAAATATCTTCAGTATATGTCTAAAATGATTAAATTAAACGCTGGTGCTAGTCAATCTTTTCTCATTAAACAAGTCATTACGGAGAGCATTCTTTGTTCTTTGTCACAATTACATACATACGAATGCGTAGATATTACATACGGTCAGCTTTAAAAAAATATGTTTTTCTTTTAGTAACAGATGAAAAAATGTAATTCGGTTTATTAAGTTAAAAGAGTATTCCATTTTATTATCAATATTCATTTTATTTCTACAACAAAATTTCACTACATTTTCTACAAAAAAATTCCACTATCTTGAGCAATCCTTCAGACTGTTTCATAATTTCATTCTCCTAGAATTTTCTCACAAACTGCTGTTGGCATCCTGTATACTCCAGGGAATTTTGTAAAGTCTGGAAGAAATGGTAAACTGAAATTGTCATGTCCGGGGAAGACGGATGAAAATTCTTCAAACTGTAGTCGTTTTTATTTCATCAAGTAACCACGTTGTCTCTCTTTTAACGAAATGTGCTTTTCAATTATTGCTGTCTTCAAATTGGTCTAATCAGGATCAATACTTGTACGAATTAAACTTTTTTGTTTTTTGGAAGGAATTAATAGTAAATAAATCCCTACCATATAGACACTACCATCTTCCTTTAAGTAAGCTCAACTTTTAACACAGTTACTGGTTCATTACATTTACTTCTCAATCCCTTAGGTTTTCCGTTTTTGTTAAAATTCCTGTTTTTATTGCCCGTTACAATTTGTTACAAAATGAAACAATTTTATTGCATTCAAATAGTAAAGCGCAAACCGATATACAATCCATTAGGTTTTTTGTTATTGATGTGGAGGCTACACATCAAACAGACTAACATAATTAATTTAGCGGAAATGATTTTCAGTCCTTGATTTTTATATTTTAAGTATTTCGGTTATCTCACGAGTTGTTGATTAATCTCAACTAATGTCTTCAATATGATTGTGATCAACTAATCGATATAATCATGGAGCAGGGCTTATATTGAAAAGTTGAGGACGGAACTTTATAAATCTCTTTTCGACTTTCTAACCATTTAAATTTGATTCCAGAAACTGTACAGCGTTTGAATCGCTTTTTATATTGCCAAATAAAAAAAATTCTATTCTACAAATGTTGTTTATTTTCTTCTACCTTCAATGGTAAAATCAATAACGAAGAATATGCGAGTTTTGATCAAATTTATTTTGAAAATGTGCGATAAAATCAAAACCGATCTTTTTGAGCGAAGTTAACACGAAACACACGTAATGACTTCAAGCGAAACAGAATGAACCTTTTTGATTATCTTAATTGATAAATTGACAAACATAAACTTATTAAGACAAAGATAGAACGGCAGAAAGAAAGAAATAGATATATACAGAGAGAGAGAGAGAGTGAGAGAGACTGAGAGATAGAGACAGAGAGAGAGTGGGAGAAAGAGAGCAAAAGAAAAAATATCTAGTGCAGACACACAAGCCATGAAACAAATATTCATATAATATAAACAGGTGTAACCTTAGGTGATGGTGTCTGGTAACATGAACTCTTTTACATGCATCCGCCACTTCAACAATTGAGCCAAACAGCAATGCTATAAAAAGCGATGTCTAAAATCAATGCTGGCTCACGGCCAAAACCATCATCCAGCTGCTGTAGGACAACAATGACCATATCCCATGTCGTACCGGCTGGCCAGCGGCCCAACACAAATCACCACATCAGGCTACAAGAGAGAGAGAGAGAGAGAGAAAGGAAAATAAAGAAAGAGAGAGAGAGAAAGAGAGAGAGAGAGAGAAAGGAAAGGAGAGAAAGAGAGAGAGAAAGAGAGAGAAAGAGAGATTATAGCAAATGAATAAACGGAAGAGACATACATCAGGCTACAAGAGAGAGAGAGAGAAAGGAAAAGAAAGAAAGAAAGAGAGAGAGAGAAAGAGAGAGAGAGAGAAAGGAAAAGAGAGAAAGAGAGAGAGAGAAAGGGAGAGAAAGAGAGATTATAGCAAATGAATAAACGGAAGAGACATACCGGTGAAAGAGCTAGCTATCTGGCAGCTGCAAACTGCAAACGTTCATGCTTCATCTTCTGCCCAGTTGATGTACGATATTGCACATATTTGGGGCATTAGTTGGCTCGTTCTTTGCATATAAGCCGCAATAACCCCCTCCATTATCAATTCCTGACCTTTCTCTTTAACTATTTATTTTTACCGAATGATTCTTGTCAAGGCTGAGTACATGTGTAACAGCCTTTTTCTGCTATAGCCCGAATCTCCGAAATACATTGCTTGAGAGTCTTATAACTCCTTACCAGTGAATTCCTTCTTTATACTGTCCACCATAAATTTCGTCATATGTTCGAAGAAACTAGACCCTAAAATTATCTCAGTCCCCTTTTCGCTTCCCATAAAAAAAATGACTTAAAAATTCTCCGTCTGAATTGCTTGAACGAGAAGTTCATTATTTACATGATTTAAACGCGGACTAATCTCCTCATCTTTATTTTATAATCATAACGTTTCAGCCGTTTTTCTATACGGCCTTCATCAGAAGCCTGTCAAACTGAGTAACCCTTCAACCTGAATCTACTAGGGTATATTGTTCTGGTTACCCTGCTCATGTCTTGGGATATCTCGTCTTGTTTTATTTTTTTTGTTTTTTTATTATTATTACTGCTCTGTTATGACTCGCTATGATACAGACGATATATCCTTAGATATGGTCAGTGAAATGAGAACAATCTATGCCCGTAGATTAAATAAAGAACCCAGTTTCAAATTGCCTGTAAGTTACCTGGATCGAATTGTATGCCTTGTCAGAAACCGCAGCCGTGAGGCACTCAATAATGACTGAATGAACAAATTTGTTTACAGGACAATCCTACAAATCGTCACGCTATGATAGGCAATCGGCATGTTCTCTTTAAAGAACTGTTGGCAATAAACAGACGTGTGCTTAAAACCGGATCAAATGACACAGGAACAAAGACTGGAAATTCATTATTGATAATTTGTGACATCGGCTCTCATATAATCAAAGAGAAAACCTCAGTTAAATTTTCACCGATATGCTGAACAGTGAGTCTCAATATATATATATATATATATATATATATATATATATATATATATATATATATATATATATATATAGTTTATGCAAACTTAGGTAATCCGTATGGGTAGACCCGAGGAGGATGATATCCGGAGAGCTCAATGTAAAATTCAGAGCAGATATGTTTGAATAAAAACAAACCACGTTATGGTTCCATGTAATAAATTATTTCACTATTTGGTGAAATAATTTATTACATGGAACCATAACGTGATCTGTTTTTATTCAAAAAAAAAAAAAATATATATATATATATATATATATATATATATATATATGTGTGTGTGTGTGTGTGTATACATATATATATATATATATATATATATATATATAGAACAAAGTCTCCATATATATATATATATATATATATATATATATATATATATATATATATATATATATATATATATAAAAGTGAACATAGAAGTCAACACTTAGAGGCGACAGTCTGTTTCATGCTATATGCAATCGTCAGGCCACATGTGCTGTTATTTTTCTCGGCTATTTATATATATACGGGTAAGTGGTGCATTGTGGGTATTCTATTATGCCGGTTATTTTACCGGAAGTCGTTTGTTTATTTATTTGGGTTAAATTATTTTGCTTGTTTTTATTTTTTGTTTCTTATTTTATTTATTTATTTTATTTTTTTAATCGGTGTTTTTATTAACGTAGTAAAAATTTGTTTATATCACTTATTTAATAGTTTTGTTTTGGTTTGAGAATTTAATTAAAATTATTTATTCGATTTTGGGGTTGATTGTTGTAGTTTGTTCTAACTATTAGGTTGGTGCAAATATATATATATATATATATATATGTATATGTGGGTGCATTATTTTTTAAAAGCTATTCGATAAGAATTTTTCAAAAGGAAGGTCAGTAGAATAAAACTTAGAAAGTATTTTTCAGTATGGCGGATATTTCGTGAAAATGCTGAAAAATGAGTCGAACCGTTTAGGGCGAATTTTTCAGAATACACGTTTTAATATGTTTTTTTTTTCTACCTGTTTTGAAAGACGGTAAATTATGAAGAAGTTATAGAAATTAGAACAAATGTAAGGGTTAAGTACAAAGTAAATTTTGTTTTCATAGAACATTTTTGTTTTTTAATCGTGTGCTATTTACCAATAAAAACTATTTCAGTGTCTTTAATAAGAAATTGTTGCAGATCATTTCTACATTGTGTTTGATTTTATGATGCAAATCAATATTTACATAAAAAATAGGTTTAACCAAACCTCTGTTTGCAAACTTTACAGGATATGGGAAATATATTGTAGAGTTTCAGTTTATAATATCAATTTTTATGAAAACTTATGACAATAATTTCTTTAAACACTTTCAGGTTTTATTATAGAACCAAACTATGCGTAGTAAAAATTTGATTTGGAAATAAATCTTATAAAGATATAAGTCTTTCAATAATAGGCCTGATAAATATGAAATTTTACGTTAATATGAAATCTTTGACGTTCTCTAGATGTCGACATTTTTTCAACCATTCATTTTTGTTTTCTTTATCATTTCAACTTTAACTCTCTTGCAACAGTTTTTATTGCTTCCCACATATCTTCTATGCTCAAATATTGTTTTCCATTCTCTTTTAATGACTAGCAATAAGTTTTCTATCGGATCACAGTGGAGCAATGGATAGCGGCTCGGGTTGAAGAAGCGAAGAGCCGTGTTCGAATTCCATTCGAATCCATTACATTCACTTACATGCTAATACCCTTGGGAAAGGCATGAATCATTTCCTTCTCCCAGTCCGGGTTCTATAGCCTTCGAAGGCAACTGGTCTACCGCAGAAAGAAATGGCAACCTACTGCGAGAAAAATCTGCCTCGTCAGTCATATATCGAAAGATACATGGCGCCTAAGCGTGTATCACGCATGATATTAATGTGGTGCCTTTGTAATTTTCTTTGGTACGGTTGGCAACAGTCAGCTTTGCAGAATGTGACAGAGCATTGTCTTGCATTATTATACTTTTAAAGTTTTATTGGTTGTAATCTGTAATACTTTAAAAAAAAAACAAAAAAAAAAACAAACATTTTCTCCAGGGACTTAACAATTCTCTGTATTTATCTGTGTATCGTCATCAATTTTCAAATGACCAATAATTTCATATCCTACAATACTCGACTAAATCATTATTACGGCTGCCCACTATGGTATTCTAAGTCACGTTGTTTGACTATTTCCATGCAGGACCCAACGTCTAACCCAACTTCTAACCCAACTACCGGGTTCATCCAGTAAAACGCGACATTTAACATAAAAACAATTAAAAAAAAATGTGAAGAAATCAGTTTTCTTGTACTTCTTCACTCAACGTACAGGTTTCCCATTTGTGATGTTTTCTTAAAGGTGGCAGTTTGGTTGCTTCTAGGTTTTGCCCCAATATTCGTAATATTCTACATTTTTTTTTGTTCATATTTGCGACATCAGATTATAGTGTTGCTATTCATGAGCTATTCACTTTCCCTCCTGATTAGTCTCTCAACGTTTCTCAAGACTCTTTTTAGGGACATTCTGAAAACCATTTTATGTTGTTATCCGAATCCTGTTCAACATTTTCACAATTCGCAACCATGTGTTCCAATCAATCAATAACTTCACGATATCATATCTTTTGAGATCATAATCTTTTTAGATCAAACCTTTCTTACGATCCACAGCAATCTTTGTAGAACTGAAATTAAAATGAAATATAAATATATTACTATATATATTTACTTACAATATGATGACGAACTAATCAATTGCATGAGAAAATCTTACATTCCCAAATAAATAGTTGTAAATATTTCTAGAAACAAAAACAAAATATAACAGATGTTATCTGGAATGCACATAAAATAATTTTATGGCGAAAATATTGACTTGCATCATAAAATAAGTGCATAAAATGGAAATAATTCACCCACCGGTATCTCTGTCTCTCTCTTTCTCTTTCTTTCTCTGTCTGTCTGTCTGTCTGTCTGTCTCTCTCTCTCCCTATATATATATATATATATATATATATATATATATATATATATATATATAGTGCAATGGATAAATTATCGTGAAAATTACGCGAAAATGAAAATAACACTGATATCTCATTTTGACAAGTATATTTACTAAAATTACACAAAAAAAAACTAAAGAGTATTTTTGCTAGTCTCTTGCTTAACTGCACCCCACACATATAAATCAAGGGAGTTGCAGTCTGGGGAGTTAGGTGGCCAGATTTAAGGGGTGATGTGGTGGCAGAAATTGTCTGACAGCCATGTTTGGATTCTCCTGCTTGTGTGCCATGGTGCAGAGTCCTGTTGCTATTCAACAGCCACCCTCTTGAATTAGGACAGCACTACATGCTGAAGACACTTGATGTAGGCCTCCGTGTTGAGTCTGAGACCCTCACCAACAAATTCGAGAGTGCTTTTCTTATCAGAACAATCAGAGTGTGTTTTCCGAACTGCCTTCGTAATCACCGTTAGACTCATCCGATTCTTTCCAAATCCTCTGCACTGTCTTCAGATTGACACCCAAACATTCTGAAATGTTCATATTAGAGCTTCTGGCGCGAATGCCAATTAGTGCAGAATGCCGTCTTTAAATTTCTAGCAAAGTGAATTGATTCATAGTTCTCTTTTTCTTATAGACAGCGCCCAACTGACCCTACTGTACGGTGCAGGCGATAAAGAGTAAAAGAAACACGCTTGAAAAAAATAAAGAAAATAGGATGGCGACAATTTACCCATCGCACTCTGAATATATATATATATATATATATATATATATATATATATATATATATATTATCAGCCATGTTTTAGACAGCACAACGTCAGAAATTGAATAATAAAGTTCAAATATCCTTTTAATAAAGAGAATTGTACATTTCTTAAAAAGCTAATTGATCTTTACAGGGCTACGATGAGCCAAATTGAAAAACTTATTAATATGTGTGCACGAGTATATATGAGGGACACATATGCATGTAAATGTGTGTACATTAATAAATAGTATAGATAAAAAAGACCCTATAATATCTATATGCGTGTGTATGTTTATATTTAGGCACAAGTATATATATATATATATATATATATATATATATATATACACACATCTATATATATGTGTGTGTGTGTGCGCGTGTGTGTGTACATGTATGTACAAGTATACAAAAAATGACTCAGATACATGTATATGTCTCGGTGGGTGAGTATTTATGTACACGTATATATATATATATATATATATATATATATTATAAAAACACTATCTAGTGTCGGTGGATTGATTTGAATTGCACCAACACAAAATGCCTCTGATATAGTTAAAAGAAACAATGAGGCGTAAAGACATTTGAGGTGATGACGTATCAAATTTCATTTGCTTCATGGTCACTTCTCATCTCCAGAGATCCCAATGTCATTTTTCTTCACATACAATTTTGTCTTTCTTTCATTCTAACCTGAAGAAGCCAAAAAGAGCAAGCCACCTCGGCGAAACGTATAGTTACTAAAATTTCCACTTTGTCGTATCCGCTTTATATATATATATATATATATATATATATATATATATATATATATATATATATTACGACTCTTATTTTATATTTACACCCGCTCTATCCCTGATATCGATCCCTTTTTCTCATAAAAACAGCATAGCTTAAAACTATAATTTTATTATATATATATGTGTGAAATGTGTGTGTATATAAATATGAATATATATATATATATATATATATATATATATATATATATATATATATATATAATTATTTATATATTATATGCGCGGGCGTGAAACCCAGGGTCACAAACTCACATCAATCCAACCAAGTATATATATATATATATATATATATATATATATATATATATATATATATATATATATATATATATATTTAAAAGAAAAACATACAACTTTAATGTACCATTATCATAATTTATTTCACCAGAGTCCTTTTAAAAGGACGCCTGATATATATATATATATATATATATATATATATATATATATATATATATATATATTTATATATATATATTTAAAAGAAAAACAGACAACTTTAAGGTACCATTATCATAATTTATTTCACCAGAGTCCTTTTAAAAGGACGCCTGATATATATATATTACGATATATATATACATATATATATATATATATTACGACTCTTATTTTATATTTACACACGCTCTATCCCTGATATCGATCCCTTTTTCTCATAAAAACAGCATAGCTTAAAACTTTAATTTTATTATATATATATATATATATATGTATATATATATATATGTGTGTGTGTCTGTGTGTGTGTGTTTTTGTGTGTGTGTGTATTTAGGCAGCAATCCTTCTTTCATGCACGTTTCATTGAATACGACAGACAAGGTGTTTTGATTCAATTTTTTATACTATTTCACATTTTCTTTTCGTTAGATAAATTATATAAAAACTGTCCAGTTGTTCTTTCTTTCCGAGCGCTTTCGGCTATACATTTAGCCATTTTCAAGATTGAAATATATTAACTGTTAACAAGAAATAGATTGTTGTATGTATGTATTTATATTATGTTTTCATTTTCAAAAACGGCCAAGACATTGTGTCGATGTTCATAGTTGATATTTTTGACTGTTGGTTTTTATTAGTATGGCTTCCATTATTTTTAGCCTTTTTAACGTATAGACGTTGCTATTATATTTGTCTTATCAACAAGTATGTTACGAATAGGATCCAGTAGGCCTCCATGAGTATTTAAATGAAACATAATTGAGCTATGATCAGAGTGTGAGTCTTCTTGTCAAACATTTAGTGTGGCCAATATAATTGTTTACGAATTTTCATTGATCAGGAATACAATTCCTTAATGAAATACATTCGTAAATATTATTTGTTCGATTATTTTTAACAATAAAGTTGGCGGTTTTAAAATTTTGTAATAAATAATTATTAATTTTTTGTTTTTGCTATTGTCTGCTGGTGTGGTGATATTTTTATAATGTTCTTTATTCTCGTTTCATCTTGTTAAGAATTAAGAACATTATAAAAAATGGACAACATCAGTAGACAATAGCAAAAAACAAATTGACTAATTATTTATTACAAAAAATTTAAAACCGCCAGCCTTATAGTTAAAAATAATAATTCACCTCTTGCAACAAAATTAAATTGAATATTTAATCAACGAAAATATGTAATTTATTTTTTATTTTTTTATTTTTTTTTATCTATTTATTTTTTTTGTGCCTCTGTGGCCAAATCGGTTAAAGGCACGTCAAGCTAAATGACGCTTCCGTATAGGATACAAGTTCGAATCCTGTCGGAGGACGAATATTTTTTGTCAAAATTTCTCGGACATTCAGGCCGTTAAATGTTGTTTAATACTGTTTATTATAAACAGAGCATTTACTTAAATATTTGTATCTATAAAAAGAATGTATAAACATAAAATATCTTAAAATATTTCAATTAACTTAGTTTGGGATTAAATTATGTGTTATTAATTTTGAATACCATTAGGCCTAATGGGTTTAATCGTTTTCTACTATTCTTTAACAATTTAGTAGTCATTGGTTTGGGAAAGTAGTAATTCTTTCAGGAAAAGAGGTACTGGGAAAATCCGGGGCGTAGATTTATAGTTTGATAAAATTCAATAGCTGCACTTTCGAGAATTTTTCTTCTAAATAAGTTACTTTCTTTTTTAATAAGTGTGAAATTATTTAGATCAAAGTTGCGGTTGAATTTATTTCTATGTATAACATGCATTTGATAAATCATTGTGTATAATATCCTTTTTCGGCCAATTTTCGGGATTTATTTTATATATACCTGCGTCAGAATTATTATTGTTATGGGTATTTTGGTTCAGATCATATCTAAATTAGTTCTGGGTGTGGTTGTAATTATTTTGATGTTGTTTGAATTGGATAAATTGTTTTGGATAGTGGATGTGACAAAGTTTGTAGGCAGTGGTATGTATCTATTTTTACCTAGTCATTTTGCGGACGTATATTCTGTATGTCTTTCTCTAAGCATTGGGATGAAATAATAAGGATTTTGGAGGTTTTGAAAGTGTTATCTATGTATATTTCGTCTTTGAGTAAGTATTGGGGGCTGCAGAGTCTTAGTGCTGTTGTATATAAATACTTGTTAGAAAATAAAATCCTTGCATCGGCTAAGATAAGTTTTCCTTTTTTCATTATTCAGAGAGTTCTTTTACAGATATACTCTATCTGAATGTTTTGCACAAACTCAGACACAGACACCCCCAAACACGCACGCACGCACACACGCACACAACACACATATACACACACGCACATACACACACACACATATATATATGTATATATATATATATATATATATATATATATATATATATATATATATATACACAAGATATCCTGAAATTACACTGTCGAAATCTCTTCGTAAAATCTAAGCAAATATCAAAATGTTTTTTGAATCTCCTCTTGCTCGGGTCGAGAACTTTTCGTCACTTTTTCCAATATATATATATATATATAGAGAGAGAGAGAGAGAGAGTTTCCTTTTGAATGGCTATACCTTTAGCAAAATGTTACTGTTATCTCGCGTCCACCCGTTGTGTCAACAGAATCCGGTTTATTTTAATTTAACAAAAAAAAAAAGACATACAAACGTACACACACAGACACACTCATATATATATATATATATATATATATATATATATATATATATATATATATATATATATATATATAAAAGATGAAGATAAGAAAGAAATACATGGTTTTATTTTTATTGTTTCAAAATACATTTTCCGAATTTGACACGAAACAAGCAGGACGATATATTAGAATATGCACAGGCTGAATCGGATGCTACTGGGTCATCAGCAAATTTTCACCTTGCTTGAAGGACAGGTGGAGCGTGCCGTTTGTATGGACTGAACGAATACAATTATTTTAACAGTGGGATAAAATTGCAGTGTTTGATCTAGGACGATTTGATGTCTGGTTGAAGATGAAATGTTTGAAAGAGACATACAATGCTGATGGGGACAGAAGAAGAAGGAGGATAAAAGAAAAAGAAAACGCATACGGTGTGAAAAGAATGACAACGTTGAGAGAGAAAGAGAGAGAAGAGAAAGTGTGAAAGATTTTAAGAAAAACAATTATGCTGAGGAAAAATCTCTATCTATAAAAGGCAGGATGTATGTGTGTGTGTGTGTGTGTGTGTGTGTGTATGTGTGTGTGTCTGTGTGTAACGAATGCACGGCCGCAATTTTCGACGGATATGCACCAAAATTTACATGCACATGCTCCAAGTTTTTGCATTTCCCAACTCCCATCGATAGTGGAAATAATCGATTTTTCATGCTTCTACGTCAGTTTTCATGTAGTTTGCGGCCATTTTCTACTGGCCAGAGTGAGAGCCTATAGCTGGCTGCCACGAATAGGCAGGAAGATTCTATTGGCCAGCGTGAGAGCCAACAGCTAACTGATACGAATGTTAACTAGCATGTTAGAATGCAAAAAAATCGATAGCTGCATTCGTCACAAGCGGGAAAAATTTAAATCTGCATGGCACTTTACTCCAATTGGCTCATTCACTTGCTTAAACTCAACGTTGATTCTGATTCCGCAGAACTGGGTTGGGTGTGAAAAAGTATTTGTTGTTAACATTCTTTTTTCATTCGGTTTTTCCAGTTACGAGTCCTTTTTTAAAGCTGATCGTTTTGTGTTCATTTTGTTTAGTTCTTTTTTCGTAATAGATTTAATGTTTAGTATAGAGCTTAGAAAAAAAATCGCAGTGAGATAGGCAAGAAGTAAGTCATGTAGCAACATCAGCACGGCAAAGGGCACTCCTTTAAAGACAAGGAAGGGCAAAAATATTTTAAGTCAAGTGATAGCGATTGCTGTATGAGTCGTTCGATTTTTGAATCAGGCACGGGCAACGCCGGGCCATGCTGCTAGTTAGAATATATAACGGAATTACGGGCATTGACAAGGAAGGAGATTATTTCGAACTATAATTAGCTTTGTGTAAATGCACCATCATTAGTCTGCAGACATATTAAGGAACCTAACATATACAGGGTGCGATGGGTAAATTTTCGCCATTTTATATTTTTTAATTTCACGCATGTGCATTGTTTGTTTTTTTTTTTTTTATTTTGTCGTCTGCACAGTATAGTAGGGTCAGTTAGGCACCGTCTGTGAGAAAAAGAGCACTATGACACAAAATTTGGAAACGGCACACAGTACTGCTTGGCATTCGCGCCAGAAGCACCAATAGGGACGTTTCAGAGTGTTTGGGTGTGAATCTAAAGACAGTGCAGAGGATTCAGAAAGAGTTGGATGAGTCTAATGGTGATTACGAAGGTACTGTATTGCGGATGACTCACTCTAATTGTTCTGATAAGAAAAGAACTCCCGAATTTGTTGGTGAGGGCCTCACACGGAGGCCTACATCAAGATCCTTGAGGAAGTAAAGCTGCCTCGATTCAAGATGGTGGCTGCTGGATGGCCCTATGTCTGGCAACAGGACTCTGCAGCATGTCACACATGCAGGAGAATCCAGACATGGCTGTCAGACAAAACTCGCTGTAACACCAAAGATGAACTGAAGGCAAAGATTATGGCAGCATTCACCAAATTAAACAAGGAGACCGTCCAAAAGAGTTGATGGAGATTCCGAAGTCGTCTGGAGGCCGTTGTTGAAGTCAATGGCGACATTATTGAATAATTTTACTGTTTAGTATTTCAAGATATGTTTGTGTAATTTTGGTAAATATATCTGTTAAAATGAGATGTTAATGTTATTTTCATTTTTGCGTAATTTAACCATTGCACCCTATATATATATATATATATATATATATATATATATATATATATATATAGAGAGAGAGAGAGAGACAGAGAGAGAAGAGGAAAAACTATTGTTAACCGGCGCGTTTCGTCCTGTAAAGAACTTTATCAAATTAAATGTAAGGATTTATTTTGTTGCACGTGTTTGTAGACAAGAGCAAGAATGTTATTTGTTTCTCAAGGCTTTTAAATTTGAGAACGTTCATGAATATTCATCAAGTGGTTGAAAGGTCAGGTAAAACATACGGAAGACACAAAATGCCATAATTCAAAGTCTGGTAAGACAAAAGTAAACGAGTAATATTCAAGAAATATATGTATATATATATTAGGCAAGAAGTATATATATATATTAGTAAAGGAATATTGTTTAAATTGTGATCAGATTGTTATCGTTTGGGATGGACGGAAGTGACGTACATCTTCAAAATCATGAGGTGACGGATTTAACCGTTTTTCTTTTTTTCTTTTTTAACATTTTTTATGCCTGCCTTGAGAAAGAAGTAATTATTTAGGGAAAAAATTTTGGAAAGAAACCGGGGAGCATATTTATTATGTCCATTTATATATATATATATATATATATATATATATATATATATATATATATATATATATATAATAATAATAATAATAATAATAATAAAAAGAAAGAACAGTAAGATATATAATCCGGTGTTCTTAAGTGATATTTTTATTTTTTACAAAACAGTGCCCAATGTAAATTTACAGAGCATAAATATTATAAATTAACTTAGTTAAAATAATATATATATAAATATATATATATATATATATATATATATATATGTGTGTGTGTGTGTGTGTGTGTGTGTGTGTGTGTGTGAAAGATTTCTCAGAGTTAACCTGTATAAAACGACAATAAGAAATAAGGTAAAAGACAATAAGAAACTGTATTATTAACCGACGCGTTTCGTCCAATGTGGACTTTTTCAAGGCAAAAACGAAATCAATTTATTAAAAACAAATTAACTATTAACATCAAAACAAAATGTCCTTAACAACATGAAGAATTTATAAAACGCTATTGTATTCATATTGTCAACTGAAAATTAAGTCAAGAATCAGGTCATCCCATAAGTTCTGTCCGAATTTTGAATAAAGAAAACAAGTGACCAAATGTTACATTTAATTACAGATTCAATCAACAATGTATTTTCCCTGATTATCTATGACTTCCTTCCATCTATTAACAAGCTTACTAATTCCATTACTGTAAAATTCTTTTGGCTTTGATTCGAAGAACTCACAAATGTCAGTTTTAACCACTTCCTGTGTTACAAAAGCTGTTTCTTCCAAATGATTCTGTAAGCTGCGAAACAAATGGTAGTCTGAAGGAGCAAGATCGGGAGAATGTGGATGAGGAATTTTCTCCCAACCAAGTTCTTCGATCTTTTGTGACGTGATTCTTGCTGTGTGGGGTCGCGCATTGTCCTGATGAAACATCACCTTTTTTCGATTCATTAGAGCAGGTCTTTTTTTCCTCAAAACTTGGTTAAAAGGCTCTAATTGCTGACAGTATATTTGAGCATTAATTGTTGCATTAGGTGGTAAGTATTCAAAGTGGATTATTCCTTTGCGATCCCACCAGATTGAAAGAAGAACCTTTTGCCCATGAAGTTCCCTTCTTGGCTGTGGCTGGGGTCCTTCCCCTTTACCAAGCCACTGTCTACGACGCTTAACATTTCGATAAAAGATCCATTTTTCGTCGCCAGTCACAAGTCTATCCAAAAAAGGTGAAACAAGTTGGCGAGAATGGAGCGAAGAGCAGATGTCAACTCGGGATTTGAGGTTGTTTTCAGACAATTCATGAGGCACCCATTTTCCAAGTTTAGGAATTTTTCCAAGTTGTTGAAGATGACGATGAACAGTTGTATGGTTTGAACTGAGAACCACTGCCAATTCCTCAACTGATAAAGCAGGATTTTCTTCAAGGGCTGCTTCAAGAAGCTTTTCATCAAACTTAACTGGACGTCCGGTTCGATCTTCATGTTCAAAGGTGAAATCTTCATTTTGCAAGCCATCTTCTGCAAGTTCTTTCATTCACACATTCCTCTCCATAAACTGGGTGAATGTTTCTAGCCGCTTCGGCTGCTGAGTTTCCTTTCTTGAACTCATAAAGCATTATGTGCCTCAAATGATTCTTGGGTACTTCCATGTTAGCAGGGTTTTAATCAGACAAAATTTAATTTTATTGTTCTCTGAAATAAAATTTGATCATTTTAAATGCATCTAAACATAAAAATAATGTTCAACTCTATTAGACATTAGAAAATACTCTTTAAATTTCGTTCATTTTAACAAAAAGTTAAAATTCGGACAGAACTTATGGGATGACTTGATACTGTCACGTGTGGAAATATTGTTTTTATTGTTGTGTTGATGAATTCAACCATTTTCTTTTGATTTCTTGCTGTGTACGTTGGCTTAGGAGGGTAGTAATTCTAATTCGTGAGTGCCGCCATTTAATATTATCCAAATATTAATCTAGGCCCTGGTTTTTCCCGTATATCACCTTTGCTAACAGAATGACTACTTCGAACCTGTTTGCCGATTTAATATGGGGATTGTATTAACATATAAATAAAAAATAATAACTAATTCGTATATAATGCATAATGTGTTAATAATATATCTGTTTCTATATTTGTTGAATTTATTGCTAAATAAAACAAAATATGTTGCAATTAGTTCGTGTGTAGAATAAAACATAACATCCCTCAAAGAAGTTATTAACACTTTTTAAAAATTAAGAGTTTACATTATAAGCTGAAACTCACATGATATAATTATGTAACACTATTTGGTCAATACCTATTGGGGAAACACTGATTTGCATAATAAAGTCTTACACAGTATTGTACGATTTTGATTAAAGTGTAACGGGAAAAAAATATGATAATACGAACAGAAATGTGAAGACGTGAAGATACGACATTTGAAAAAAAAAAAAAAGGATGCAACTGACATAACACACAAAAACAGAAAATCTTTAATAATGGCTTAGGAAAGCCAACAGTACACAGAGATTTGATAATTTATATGTAAATATTTACCGGAAACCAGGTAAATACTGAAAAAATCTTTAACAAAGAACTTCCGTTCGCGTTTAAACTTCCCATGTACACTTTATTTATATATATATATATATATATATATATATATATATATATATATATATATATATAATGGAAGGACATGGGTCATTCTAATGGTGCTTTAAAATTACTCTTTTTAATATTTAATATCACTTTCTCTTTTAATGTTCTATAATTAGAATTATGAGAGTGTATATTTATCTTCTGGAGGGAGTTTCATTTTAAAATTGTTAAGTTAATTTAAATTTAAATATACCACTCTTTAACTATTAATAGTAATAATAATATTAACGAAATTCCTTTAATAATGAAGCACTTCAGAAGTCACCTAAAGTTAAACTTTAACTATGAAATCAAACTAAAATCTAAATAAATTTCAAATATTAAAATATAGGTAATGATTGATAAATGTATGTATATATAATTTATGTATGAAGATAGATGAACATTTGTGTATAATGTTACATGTGTGTCTATCTGTGTATTTGCACATGTAAATAAACGTATGTATATATGGATTTGCATGAATATGTTTGTGAGATATATATAAGAAGAAAACAAAATCTTTAATATTACCTTCAAATATTATTCAATAATGAAACCTAAACCTTAAGTAAGTTTATCCATATAATAATTAAGAAAAATTGCATTCATAAATTAGATTAAAAGTAAAACTAATAAAGATGTTACCGAAAACTTTTTTTACAATATTAAGGAAGTACAATTGGTCGGGTAAATAAACTATTATAATTTGAAATATTTCCTTAATATGTTTTCTATAAATGTGCTAATAAAAATAGTAGTTAACTTATATTAAGTCCCTAAACTATTTACTTAAAAAATTAAATATTTAAACTGATAACGATCATCAATTTTTTTTTTTTTTTTTAGACATCTAAATTTCTATCAAGCATTGAAATCTATCCTTTACTTAAATTTGTTAAAACACAATTACAACCTCTTTCGATTTACTTCCCTCTCCCCCTCTCTCCTTGCCGTAACACTCATTTGTATATATCTGTATTACTGTCTTCTGTCTCCTCTCTCTTTTCCATTTTTCCTTTTCTTTTTTTCCCTACTCCCCTCCCATTTCTATATATCATTTCCGTTAAGTTAACCATCTAAATAGGTCAAGGTCTGGTCACTCCTCCTACCCCAATGTAAAGCACGCTTAAGAGAGATGTGAAATTAACCCCTCCCTATACTCTACCTTGTCTCTTTAACTACCCCCTCACCCCCCCTGTTAAATTACAAAAATTACACTACCCATCAATTTTCAATATAATTTTTCCTTTCATTTCGTTGTTGGAACTGTTACCTGATGATCCGGGGTCCTTTAAAATGATTTTGGTGAAATAAATTATTCTAATGGTACCTTAAAGTGGTCTGTTTTTCATTATATATATATATATATATATATATATATATATATATATATATATATATAGTTTTAAAAATGACGGAGATTATTCATTTTCTTCTCTCAACATTTGTCTAGAAATGTTCGTTGAAAAAAAAACAAAACAAACACACATACACAAAATTAATCATAAACAGCGAAACTGAAAAAGTGCATATATATATATATATATATATATATATATATATATATATTTCATGTTATTTTTTCATGATATATTTTTCATGATAGAGGCAATCTTCAGGCGACCTGACAATTGCGTCTATCATGAAACAGCCTGTCGCCTCTGAGTGTTGACTTCAATGTTCACTTTTATATTTATATTTACATACGCTCTATCTCTGATATTGAGTACTCTGTCCCATAAATATAGCACACCTTAATACTATATTTATTCATATATATATATATATATATATATATATATATATATATGATATATATATATATCATTAATCATGTCATATATATATATATATATATATATATATCATTAATCATGTTATTGCGGACAGATGTAATACATCAAAATAAATGTATTTTAACGACTGTTTTTATAAAAAATACTTTTTTATGCATTCATTGACTCTCTCTCTCTCTCTCTCTTTCTCTTTCTCTTTCTCTTTTACACAGACACACACACATCGGCACCATGTCATTCTTTTTCTCCTACTTTTTCTTCCCTGAAATTAATCACAGCCCTCTAACTATCTAATTTTCTCTTTCTTTCTGCTTGTCTCGCCCGAACGCCACACCCTCCTGATGGACCTGTTTTTTTTTTTGTTTTCTTTTTTTCTTTAACAAGCATTCAATAGACTCTCGTTTCACTCTATCTCAATATAAATTCTGTTTTACTTTTTTTTAAGTTAACTCTGTTTCCCAGCTCAACAACTCTTTCTTTTTTTTATCGCATTCAATTATTCACGCTTTCCTTCTATTGTTGCTTTCCTTCGTTCGTTTTTTTCTTTCTCTCAGTCTGTTTCGAATTTAACTCTCTTATTTATTTATCCCTTCTCTTTTTTCATAGGTTACTTCTTTCTTTTCTTTTTTCTCGTCCTCTTCGCATTCCTTACGACATATTCGTATTTGTACAATCACTTGATACGCGGTTAACTTTTCAATTGGCTTTTAAATTGATAAAAACATGTAAGGCTTTTATCAGTGGCCAATGACTGACGGCTGACTACACAGACGAAAAGCGCTTCTTAATATTTTCCCTGTGTAATATTCTAATTAGAATCAGAAGATATTCTCTGCTATGCTGTTGCTCGCATAACTGCGTTTCTATTACAAACATCCAAAATCTGCATATTGTGCCATTATTAGAATCTCTCTTCGTAATCAATTCTATAAAAATGACATTAAACGACCAAAGTTATTTTTCACGATTTCATTTTGAGATATTGTTTTAAATCGGAATTTATATCTACTTCTGTTCGAAATAATGTTTAGGTGAAAAAATGTAGCAACCATCGCCACCGACTAGACCCCTAACTACCGCCAGTCACGATTAACAGATATATTTCCTGAGGAGGCCCCGTGCCTTGAGAGAATATGGAGCCTTAATCTAATAACCGAGCTAAGTGTAAGTCTTATATACGATCCATCGATAAAGGTGTAGGCAAAATTATCGCCCTCCCCCTCCAGGTACCGCTTTAGTAAGTACCTGACTCCTCATGTTGTCCTCTATCTTTATAAGAGCCAAATCAGGCCCAAAATGGTGTACAGTTGGCATATTTGGGCGGGAGCTCCCCAGTCCTCACTTTCCAGTCTTTACAAAAAGCGTCTCCGAGTCCTTGTGGGTGACAAATTATTTTCCTCCCTCCAAACTCTCTCTCTCTCTCTCACATGAGGGATGTGGCGAGTCTCACTGCTCTATCGATACTTCCATAGAAAGTACTCAGACGAACTACATTCCTTGATTCCGCCAGGTTTAACCTTCACAGCTAGGACCCGACATGCCACTTACATCGGAGCAAAGCACCCACATTATCCCCGTATTCCATGGGTGAGAAGTAAGTTCCACTCAAACAGTTTTCCTGCGAACCACTGCTCTATGGAACAGACTCCTAAGAGGATGTTTCTCCGATCACTACTATTTTAACCTGTTCAAGTCTTGAATTATCCGTTGTCTCCCCCTCCTATCCATTAAAGTAACCGTCATCTTGAGTGGCCGACGGGCGTTGTATAGGTTGAACCTTACTGTTAAAAAAAAAAAAAAAAAAAGAAAAGAAAAGAAAAGGTAGATTGTGTTGGGTTAATTTTAAAAATCTTTAAACGTCTCCCAACTTTGAAAGCTGCGTTTGAGCTCATAGCCTTCATCTAAGTTTGAACATCGATAGCTTTTGCCATTTCGGCAACTATCTCAGTCATAAAGCACACATCTCTTTCAGGTATAATTGATTTTTCTTTTTCATTTTCCAAAATGTGTATTTGAAGCAGACATTCCTAAAGTATTTAAAACAAGGTGTTTTTCTTTTCTTCTTAAATTGGTTTTAATGAAAAATAACACTCAAAAGAACAAAGAGAAACCCACAAGCCACATACTAGCCTATTGCTCCAAACGCGTAGCCTTGTGCCAAACTAGGCTATGCCTAATAACTCATAACAAGCTGCACAAGAGTATCAAATGTAAATAGTAAGCGGCACGCGCCAACAAGCGAAATTGAACGCAAGAGAAACAAGCCTTGACACGTGATCACCAATTGGACAAGCTGGAATCTATTACTTATTCATAAACTTTTTTACGAGTGGAACAGTTATAGATTTCATCTATTATTAATTTATATCTTTAAATATTGAAGTCACCTCGTACTCTTCCATCGATAATTACCAAAAAGCCTTTATTTCACGGTATTTATTGCTGCCTTATATAAAGAACAGAAGTGTAACATGTCCCAATGGTTAGCATAAGGGGCATTGAAATAGCGACATCACTTATCTTCCGCGATGTTTTCAGTGCCTTACCAGTTTTTAAAAAACTTCTTTTTCTGCTTTTTTTTTTAATTTTTTTTTTTTTATTGCATTGATTTCTTTGTTTACTTACGAGATAGGACGCTCTAGCAAAAGGTCCCGTAATATTTACAATCACCTGCATATTCTAGGTTTTTATGTCCCAAGTCTCGTCAATTTCGCCTTTTAGTTTTCTGTTCTTATTTAGAAATTTTATTTAATGTTAGATATGTAGGCTTTATACAACGCTTGTTAGTTTTTTCATCTGCCTTGAATAGAACGTTTTGTTATTATAAATACTTTCTTTTTTCGTTATTAGCGTAGACACGTTACTATTATTATTATTATTATTATTATCATTAATATTATTATTATTATCATTATTATTATTATTATTATTATTATTATTATTATTATTATTATTATTATTATTAGTCTGATGTTGTCATTCTTAATTATAATTCTCTATCTTATCACTCCTTGCATTGAAGTTGTTGCGATCGGAATTGCCGATGCGTATCTGGTGTCTAACGAATGAAACACCGTCTATCATCAAGTGATGAATTAGGAGCGGCAACAATGCTAGATAAATCATTGTGACACACCGCGTCTCGAGTAAGACACGTTATAAGCCGAGCAATGGAGCAGGGGGAGGGTTGTTATGTCAGAGAGAGGAAGAGAGCAGCGGGAGTTGACGGAGAAAAGTTAAACAAGCTGAACTATATGATCGATTATTATTATTATTATTATTATTATTATTAATAGTAGTAGTAGTAGCAGTAGTAGTAGTAGTGGCTTTTTAAATTTCTTAATCAATATTACTGGAGATCAAGTAACAGCAAGTCATCTTAATTACAAAGCTAAGCTTAGCTTAGTACAGGCATGATCAAACCGCGGCTCGCGAGCCACATGCGACTCTTTGACATTTAATATGCGGCTCATGGAACTATGTTAGCTGAGCTTTCTGCGCGACAGTTAATAGAAAAGGTAAATAAGAAAAATTTCAAGCTTTATAATTATTTACTGTGTATGAATTGAGGCCCCATTGGATTAAAACGTAAGCTTCATGTTAATATGTATATAACAAAAACATGTATAAATTTTGTTAATGTCTTGCGGTTCTCAAACATATGAACTTTATCGTATGTGGCAAATATGGCCACCCCTGGTTTACTACAAGGTTGCAGGGTCACTAGATATGGATCAAATTCACTACACTAGCGGATAGGTATGTGAGACGATTACTATGGAAGACTCACTTTAAATAGTTTTCTGGGTACTCTATTATCTAAAGTAACGAAGTTATATTTAAATCCAAAATGTTATTAATATATATTAACGTATATCACGAAATGGACAAAGTCCGACAATTTATTTATTAAAGACATTTTTATGTTTAACGTTCTTTTTATAGATACAAGTATTTAAGTAAATGCTCTGTTTATAATAAACAGTATTAAATAACATTTACCGGCCTGAATGTTCGAGAAATTTTCATAGAAAATATCTCGTCAAAGAACGAATATTTTCTATGAAAATTTCTCGGACATTCCGGTAAATGTTATTTAATACTGTTTATTATAAACAGAGCATTTATTTAAATACTTGTATCTATAAAAAGAACGTTAAACATAAAAATGTCTTTAATAAATATATATTAACGTCTACTGTTTTTGTTTGGTGTAGATGTAAAATCTGCTAATATGTTTCAGGTAAAATTATTGTCCATGTTCTCTGTAAGCCACCATATTTTTTCCTAAACAATTTCAACGCGACTCTAATAAAGATAAAAAAAAAAAGTCATGTGACTAGATTTATTTCATCCAGTGTTTGAGCTTTTCTCATATCTCTGAAATCTTTAGTTTTCTACTCAGGGACAACGCAGTCGAGTATTTTGTTTCTCTTTTTGGTTTCACCAAATTATGACTCAGATTTTTTTCTTTCTACCACTGATCAGATCATTTTCATTTTTGTGTTGGACTGATTGCTTTTCCAAATGAATAAATAGAGTTCACCTGTAAAGTTTTTTAAATTGAATTTTCTTTTTTCTCTTTTCCTTCTTTATAATGTCTTTAATTAAAATGGATGAAATTTGGCGGAATTTTCAGCCATCTCCGCCAGATTACTGCTTCACACTGTTATCAACATTATTATGACATCTTGTTTCTATGTGTTGTTGTTGTTCTTGTTCTTCTTGTTCTTGTTCTTCTTCTTCTTCTGTCCTGGGTATGACGATAAACTACGTCCGACAGCAAAGCCTTTGATCAGGAGGTTTTGAGGAGCGTGGCAGCACCTCTTAATTGCTGGTGTTTCCAGGTCCACCCTGATCCGGGGTCGTAGCTCCTGCTAGAGTCCCAGCTATGGGCAAATAGTTAACCCCTAAACTGGGGTCAAAACACTATGAAAGTGTAAAAATATGTTTTAATACCAGAAATACATTTTTGTAAAAAATTATTACCAGCATTAGACTTTTAAAGAAAAAAAAAATGATCAGCAATACATTTTTGAAAAAAAAAAAAATATTACGAGCAATAAAAATTTTGTCGGCATAAAATAACCCATTGAAGTTGACATGCCGTAAAACAAACCAAACCAAATCAATCACCTTCTTCTTCTTCTTCTTCTTCTTCTTCTTCTTCTTCTTCTTCTTCTTCTTCTTCTAATATTACTACTATTAGGTTGGTGCAAAAATAATGACGTATTAATGTCGTTTTTTGACGTATTTTTAACGTAAAAAAACGACATAATTACGTCATTATTTTTGCATCAACCTAATACTACGATGACTACTACTACTACTAATAATAATTAACTCACTTTTATCATCATTACTTCCTAGAAAGTCGGAGTACAAGCGCTACCAATTTGACTGATACTGTCAACATAGTTCTTAATATAATTCCATCAAAAAATAGTTATTAAAACTTACTATTAAATTTTAATTCAAATTAAAGTAAGAAGTAAGTTTAATTCGGACAGTGTCTTCCCAAGAATGGCTGATTTGTGGAACAGACTCCCGACATGATGTTTTCCCAATCACTCCAACTCGACTTTTTCAAGTCGAAGGTTAACCGTTATCTTTTATGCATAGCCCCAATGAACTTCCTTTTTTGCCCTTTTTTGCGCCTATACAACACTGCACAATAAAGCTGGAGTAATTCTTGGATTTTGTATTTTTTTTTCAATTTCCGTTTGATTCGTTGTCGGCTGACATGAAGTGGAAACACTATTGAATCCATTACTGGTTCAGCTGCTAAGAAAGTTGGTTCACTGTGTCGTGCGAGGCAATTTTTCTCTGCAGAATCTATCCTAGATATCTATAAGTCTATCATTCGTCCATGTTTAGAATATTGCTGCCCCATATGGTCCTGTGCTCCTGCTATTTACCTTGAGTACCTTGAAAAAATCCGAACAAGAATCAGCAATATTATTGATCCTGATCTGGCGGCTCGACTACAGTCACTTTCCCACCGCCGTAAGGTTTCCTCCCTGTGTCTTTTCTATAAATACTTTCATGGTAATTGTTCGGATGAGCTCTTTGCTATGTTACCTGGATTTTTTAAAAAATTAAGCGCTGTACTAGACTGGCGTCGAGATCTCATCAATTTACAGTTGATCTAGCTAGATATAGCTATAACTTCTATGCTAATAGTTTCTTTTCTTACACTCCTCGCTTGTGGAACTCCTTCCCGACTCCATGCTTTCAAGTTAAACTTTAATCTGCAAAAATTTAAATGCAATATCAATCGCTATCTACAGTACTACTGATTACTCTTTTCTGTTTCCAAACATTATTAATATTTCTGTTTCTAATTTTTTCCACACCCTGTAACCTCTTGTGTCTTAGTGGCTTTAAACGGTCAGGTCATCGAGAACGTTTCAACGTTTACATCATCATAAACATAATTGTGATGTCACTTTTCAAAATCCTCATTTAAAATGCTGTTTTATCCTAAGCAATATTAGATACTGAAGTTTATCTGGCATGGCTGACATCGAGTTTGTTTAAACTGCGCGTGAAATTAAGATAACTGAAGTTGACTATTTGTCGATTTCTCTTCTGTTTACCATGACGGTGTGCAAGAGTGTCAAGACAAGCAGTATTTTAAAAAGAATTTTCACTTTTTTTGTGCCGATTTTTCTAAATAGTGGGCGTTCATACACAGCATTATCAAAAAGCAAGAGCGGTAATTATAGTAAATTTAAAGCCAAATTACCTAAAGTCCAACAAAACATTAAATTACGGGGAATATTTTCCTAATTTTTTAAAATTTCAGAGTAGTTAAAAATTATATAAAAACGCCGCTCACGTTATATTCATCAAGTAATTTTACAGATATATCCTCCGTAGAAAAATTTAAATTTCCAGTTGTCAGTAAAGATGTCAGGCTGCCAATAAAGATTTCAGTACCCTACATAGACACATTTAACACACTGTAAAAAAAAATGCATTTCTGCGATATTTCAAACTGAAAGTAATACTTGTTTCAAATCAGATTCATTGAACTTTAAATCGGCCAATTTTTCCTAAAAAAAAATCTCTAAAATCAAATGCAGGATGAGTTGGGTCCATATCTTATTGTGAAAATGATATAAATAGTCTCAAGTAGAATTCTACTTTGATTCATTTAAATGTTGTTTTTTGTAAGTAATGTAATCATCCTTCAATTGCTGAGGATAGCCACATTATTATTTTGATTAGCATCAACATGATTAAAAGTGTTCCTTGCTATTGTTAACCCCATTGATATTATTATAGCAAAATCATCATTATTAAAATTACTGTATCTTCTTTCTTCTACAATCTTTCAACTCCTTTCTTTTCGCCTTCGCCATTAGTACAGATATTTTATCCGCGTTTTTCTCCCACCTCTTTTTGACATAGCCGATTAACACCCACGATCTTGTGTGTTCTCTGATTCCTGACACGAGTCACTTTGATGCGACGAAATCGAACACCGAATTGATAATAATGTTTCTGCCATTACTCGATGAGACGACAAGCCAGACAGAGCGACAAACCTTCGTGACGTTTTCATGATTGATAAAGAGTTGGGTCGGTTATAACACCTGGAATTGGAAACAAAGTAATTGCTCTCAATACGTACAACGAACGAATCAGGCCAGGCCTGCAATAAACACCTGACGAAACAAATATTGCAACACCTTGAATATGTTTCAATTTACACGATACTAATTGCATGGTAGGATTACTATAAATCATCATATCTTTCTCCTTTTATGTGTAAAGTCTTTTCAGGGTGTAGGCGATCATGGCTCTCCGCAACGTCATCCCTTTAGTTGCATTTTTTTAAAACTCTTTACCATCCATCTTCGTCCTTATTCTACCATCCAGTCACACAAATCTGTTATGTAGGTTACTCGTTGTTTCCTTCTGCTTTCAATGTGTCTTGTGAGAACCAAATTATCTGGGCTCTCTTTCCTCATTATATGCCCCAGATTTTTCAACCGCCTCTTTCTGATTGCAGGCATAAGTTTCTTTGTTACTGTTGTTTTACTTGAGACTTCTTCTTTGCTCATATGTTCTATTCATGGTATCGTTAACATATGCGGCCAGAATCAAATTTGTTTTCTTTACAATGATGTTCAACCTGCACAAGTCTTTGGAGCCATTCCAAGCAGATATTTACAGATTAAGAGGCACAGTTTATGATGATATGTGGGGGGAATAACGGTTAACCATAGTCTTGAACAGGTTAAGATTATAGTGACCGGAGAAGCATCCTCTTGGGAGTTAGTTCCACAAAGCAGCAGTCCATGGATAGAAGCTGCATGGGTGGAACTTATATGTCACCAATGGAATACGATGTGAATCAGGGTGGTTCGTCAACATGTGCATGGTTTGGCAAATCTTAGTCGTGTAGGTTAGAACTGGTCGAACTAAGTTCGTCTGAACACTTTTCATGAAAATAGGGCAGATAAAGGTTCGCGAAGTTTCGACTATAGGGAAGCGATTGTAGGGTGGAAAATAAAATAAAAGCTTTTTAAACGTTTTTGAATTCTATCGAGACTAAAAAGTGGGAACTTGGTGACTCCTACCGATATATGGCAAAAGTACTTTATTTTAGGCGTGATCTGATTCTTGTAAAGGTAGATGATAGTAGGAGTCAGGTATTTAGTACAGTGGTACCGAGTATCGGATCATTTTTCCATTATCTTTAGCGATGGACCATATGTATGATTTCCACTTGAGGTGTGGGTTGAGTTTAAGTCCCAATAGGCATGCAAGGCACAAGGCCTCCTCGAGAGAGTACTCATTCATCGCGATAATGCGACAGGTTAACATTCAAAATCCGCTCGGTGATGTTGTTTCAAATAGCTGTGAGAAAATTGTCCAGTATTCATTCACACACACACACACACACACACACACACACACACACACACACACACATCTATCTATCTATCTATCTATCTATCTATCTATAAATTCGTATATATATATATATATATATATATATATATATATATATATATATATATATACGAATTTATATGCTCATTAATGAATTGTATTCCTGATCAATCAAAATTCGTAAATAATTATATAGGCCACACTACAACATGTTTGACACGCAGACTCGCTCTACATCTTTCTGACCAAAGCTCAATTAGATCCCATTTAAATATTCATGGAGACCTACCGGACACTATTCGTAACATACTTGTTGACAACACTAATATAATAGCATCACCTACATGCAAAAAAAAAAAAAAAAAAATAGGCTAAAAATAATGGAAGCCTTATTATAAAAAAAACCCCAGCAACACTTAATAATATTAAGTTTGAACATGGACACAATATCTTGACCGTGATTTGAAAAATGAAAAATTTTTATAAAACATACACACAACAAACTATTTCTTATTTAACAGTTAAAATATTTAATCCTTGAAAATGGCTAAATGAATAGCCGAAAGCGTTCGGTTAAAAAGAACATTCGGACAGTTTTTATATAATTTATCATCAGTAAAAGAAAAAAATTATTAGATCGCATAAGAAATTGTATAAAAAAACTAAATAAAAGCACCTTGTCTGTCGTATTCAATGAAATGTGCATGAAAGAAGGATTGCTGCCTAAATACACACACACACACACACACACACACACACACATATATATATATATATATATATATATATATATATATATATATATATAGGAGATTAGATACAAGAGCACCGCTATGCTTTCTTTCTAGTGATATGTTTCTGTCCTAATACTTTACTTAGTTTTTGAAAGGAAACTTTCACTATTAATATGCACCTTCTGATTTCTCCATCACATTTTCCGTCGTCTGTTACTACTCCGACCCAGATTGTTATTTTCTCTGTAGCCGCTTTATTTTTACGTCTCCAATACGCAACTCATATTATCGTTTCAACTATACTCAGACCTCCATTTTAATACATTGTATATCTTTCCGTACTCTTTTATTAATACGATCATACAAATGGGAAATAGCACTTATATCGTGCAATATATTGTTCTACGTTTATTGTACCGATTGATACAGTGTAGGAAGCGTTGAAGATGGGTTAACTGAATGAGTCATGCGTGGTTCCATCATGTACGATCCATGTTCAAAGATCTTGCAGAGGATATGGAATAGGATGAGGTTCATGTGGGCGGCATTATCTTGATTATTATTATTGTTACGACTATTATTATTATTAATCCTTATGATTATTCCTGAATTTTCGCTTGAGGATGAAACAGGCCTTGTTACTTTAATTCAATTTAATTTTAATAATTATATTGATGGTTTCGGCTCTCGTTTTTGAAACATGGGAACTCTTATGTAGCGAAGGAATCATATTTTTTAAAAAATAATTATAATCTAAGCTCTACTTCTGTATGGGGCACTGTTTTTTAAAAATAAAAACAAAAATACTAAAGAACTCTGGATTATTTACCAAACGTGTTCTTTCCTATTTTTCTACATACCTGCACACACATGCACACACACACACACTCACACACACACACACACACACATATATATATATATATATATATATATATATATAAAAGAAAGCGGTTGTAGTGGTTCCAACGAGAGAAAAGTATGTATATTAAAAAGAAGAGAAGAGAGGTGCCGCAAAAGTTTTTGGTTGTAATATGTATTTATTTAGAAAAAAATATTATGCGTTGTTTTCCATAATCGGATTACTAACACGAAAACAGAAAATGTCTCATATCGAGAATTTTTAACATTGAAAAACATAAGGAAAAAATTAATTATTTTTAATAATATGTGGAAATCTCCGCTTTTACCTGAAGATGGTCGCGAGACCAGAAACACGTGTAGTAAAATTATGGAAAACAAAGCATATTTTTTTCTAAAAAAATCCACATTACAACCAAAAACGTTTGCGGCACCTCTCTTCTCTTCTTTTTAATATATATATATATATATATATATATATATATATATATAAAGGGTGTTTCATTAAGACGGATTAAAGTTAGCAGTAAATAAACAAGTGTTATTGGTGAAAATATATTTATTTCTCTATTGGATCATGGTATTTAAGTCATGGCAATTATGCGTGAAAAATAATATCGCCCAAATGTCCGCCAAATCTGAAAGAAAAAGAAAAAAATCCATTAGACGCTTAAACTTAATTCACATAAAAATCGGTCTAAGTTATTGGAACAGCCTTTAGAATCCAACATAATTTTATTACTTCAAACATTATTTTAGTGTCTTTCCGAATAAGGTTTGTTTACGTTTCGGATACAAAAGTGATCAGATATAGATTTCAAGATAAAAAAAGAAAAAAACGTAAGTGAGGGATGTGCTTTAAGGCCAATTGCTTGACTGTGAGGCTTTCCGTAGCCGAGTGGTCTGAAGCACACCGGACAAAGCAATGACTCTTTCTGCGAAGGGGCACGAATTTTTTTATTGCGCTTTTTGAAAGGCGCAGGCCGCTAGACGAAATAAAGACAGTTTAAAACATGTGTTCTACTGAAATACGAGTATCAACTAAAAATAACGTTCGGACATATATATATATATATATATATATATATATATATATATATATATATATATATAATCGACAATGCAGAAATCACCCACTTGTCAAGGTAACGTCACGCGCAATAAACCCCAACGCAAAGTTTGTAAACATATCACTGATAATATTTTTACGCCACCTGGCACACACAGAGTAATCAGACAACCTCCTTTGATTTGTGACAATTCAAATTTATTTGCTTTTTGCAACAAATGCAAAACTGAAAATTCTATCGATGAAACGAGTACGGAATTCTATCTTTGGTTCAATAACCATAAAAAAAACTGTCAAAGACTACATTAATTTCACTGTACCTGCACATTTCAACCAACCAGCATTGATAGCGTTAGATGCATGCTTTTAGCGTTTTCATTTAAATACCAACAAGAACGCCGAAAGTCCGAGTTAAAATACATTTTAAAATACATTCACACATTCTAAGATTATCAGGTATTTAGGCTTATCTCACAGAATACAATTTATAGAGAAAGCCTTCTACAAACAAACTACAACCCTAATCGTGGCAAGCAACTAGTCTTAGACTATACTAGCAGTAGCGCCCGTCGTTGCCCGGGGATGTAACAGTAAGAGATAGATCAAGTATCGACCATCATAAAGACTGAAAAATAAAATTGACAAGGATTATTGTTTAAGGTTGACGGACACGCATGTCTTAATAAGTTTTTTTTTTTTTTTTTTTTTACGAATTGGTCAAACCCAAACTCAAACAAAAACATTGTTTTCAATTGTTATGAGTCTACCGACTGAATAGAATTTTATTATAAACAATTGTCTTGTAAATGGAATTTTTAAAGCATTCTGAATGTAAAAATAAAGAAAAAAAAAGTGTACAAGACAATAAGAAACATTACCTGCCAAAAAAAAGTGAAGTTTTGTTGAAATCGGTTGAAAAATGTAGGAAATCCGATCCCATATATAAACGAACACACACACACACACACACACACACACACAAATAACCTGGGTTTTAAGTATAACTCGATATGAGTTGTCCCCCTTTCATTCTCGTGATGCCTCTTAATCGTGTTTTCAAACTGATTTCGTGCAAGAACAATTGTGTTTTTCCAATTTTTTGGTGCTGTCAGAACCACCGCAAGGTAATTTTACGCAGTCCTGTGAAGTTTTGTTGAAATCGGTTGAAAAATGTAGGAAATCCGATTCAATATATAAACGTACAGACACCCCCCCCACACACACACAACCTGGGTTTTATAATAAATATGATTCCCGGAAAAGTAAGTTCCACTTCATTTTGCTTTTTTTTTTTTTGTCCCGTTGAGAAAGCACACAGGCGTGTCCAAAAGTTCCGATTTTTAAAATATTTCTCATGCTCTTATTTGGTCGAAAGCCCTGCTAATATATCTTATTAGTTTTATTATAAATACTAATATTTTTTGTTTTTTTATTTCTCGAATTTCTTTCACCGGTCTATTATGTCTACATATAAGAAGCGTACATGGACAATCTTTCTTTACTATATATATATATATATATATATATATATATATATATATATATATATATATATAGGGTGCGATAGATAAATTGTCGTCTAAATGACGCAAAAATGAAAATGACACTGACATTTTATTTTAAGAGATAAAAACTACACAAAAATATCTTGAAATACTAAAACGTAAAGTTATACAATAAAATCGTCATTGGCTTCAACAATGGTCTATAGACGACATCCGAGTCTTCTGAAACTCTTCTGGACGGTCTCCTTGTTGGTGAATACTGACATAATCCTTGCCTTGATTTCATCTTTGCTGTTACAAGGAGTTTTGTTGGTCTCTCGCTCAACTGCACTCCACATATAATAATCAAGTGGGGTTGCAGTCTGGGAAGTTAGGCGGCCAGATGTAAGATATGGTCGCAGAAATAGTCTAACAGCTATGACTGGGTTCTCCTGCTTGTGTGGCATGGAACAGAGACCTGTTTCCAGACATAGGGTCATCCAGCAGCCACCCTCTCAACCCAAAGCAGCACTACTGTCTCAAGGCACATGATGTAGGCCTCCGTGTTGAAGATGAATGGAGGCATAACATCGCCATCACTAATGATCACTCCAAACACCTACATAATTCTTATCAGACTCATCCAACTGATTCCGAATCCTCTGCATTGTCCTCAAATTGACACCCAAACACTCTGAAATGTTCGTATTGGAGCTTTCGGTAAGAATGCCAAGCTCTATAGCAAGACGTTTTTAAATTTCTGGCTGAGTGAATTGCGTCATGGTGCTCTTTTTCTCATAATTGTGCCCAACTGACCCTACTATACTGTGCAGTCGACAAAATAAAATAAAAAAACAAACAATGCGCATGCGCGAAATTAAAAATATAAAATGGCGACAATTTACTCATTGTACCCTGTACATATATAAGAGATATATGAGATGTTTATGGTATTTACTTCACCAGATAAGTCTAAGTCATAGAGATGGAAGAATTGTGTTTATCTATGTAACAGACGCTTCTAGTGACGAAGTTACCATTTATATGCTGTAGACGCCACTGTTGACGTAGTACAAATATAATTTAATCTTATATCTTTGATAGTTAACATTCCATAAATAATCAATTGTAAATGGTATCTAATTTGGTTTTTTACAAAAAGTACTGCACATAAACACAAAAATACAGATTTTTTAAACATTTTGTAAGTACCATAAAATTACCAAGGAACGTGCAGGAAGCGTAGTGCTCATAAGCCCAAGATGGTGTATTAGGTTGTCGTGTTCAAATTCAAAGCGAGAATGTTACATTCGCTTTCGCAACAGAATAACCTTGGAAAATAAATGAATCCATCTCTTCCCTCCGCCAGCTCTCGGCTCTCAAGGTTTGAGCCATCCTGGGTATGACGATAAACTACATCCGGCAGCAAGGACTCTGATCGGGAGTTTTTGAGGAACGTGGATCCACCTCTTAATTGCTGTTGATCCCAGATCTACCTAACCCTGTTAGGGTTCCAGCTATGGGCAAATAGTTATCTTCCAAACTGGACTCAAAACAATATGAAAGTATAAAAATAAATTTTTATAGTAAAAATACCAGCAATACATTTTTGGGAAAAAATAAAAATAATAAAAAAATTACCAGCAATTAATTTTTGTAAATGAAATTACAGTGTAACCCGGATATAAGAGACCCGGATATAAGAGAAACCTGGATATAAGAGAGATTTTCTCTGGTCCCAAATTAGAGCCTGTGTTAATGTATATATAATAGACCAAACCCGGATATAAGAGAAACCCGGATATAACAGACTTCTTCTCCGGTTCCGACAACTCTCTTATATCAGGGTTACACTGTACTAATGTTCCTAAGAAAATTAAATTTCGACATTAAATGACCTATAAGAAGTTGATATGTATCTAAATAAACTCTCTCTAGCTTTGGTGTGGGACAACCAATTTAAGAGAACGACAACTCCAGTTAAGCAAATCGACACCATGAAAAGCGATTTACTGCAAATTAGGTTGTGTCCCCTTAGACATCCGGGTAGTTTATCGGTTTAGCATAATATACACGACAGATTAATTGTAAAATTAAGTGAATTAGCGGTTATTTTTTTGACACGAGAAAACTGGTTTTTTATATAAAGTATCCTAAATTCGAATAAAAATGTTCAAATAAAAACATTATTTACAAATTGATGAAGAAAATGTAATGAAAAATGTTGAAAAGAAATGTTTATAAACTGAGGAAAAAAATCTTATTTAGAGGGCAGCCACCTGGAATTGAACGTACGAGTAACAGTTTGTGAAAATAAAATACTAAATCTCAATCTCTCTCTCCCTTTCTTTCTCTCTCGCCCTTTCTTTCTTCCCCTCTTTCTTTCCTTCATTCTTTCTTTTTCACCCTCTCTCTATTTCTTTCCCTCTCTCTTTCTATCTCTTTTTCTTTCTCTCTAATGATAAAAAATTGATATTGTTTGCCTTTGTTTTCAACCTCCAAATCAGGACCGACTTTTCGACAAAGAATCTTTTTCAGCTCTTCGCTAACCAGCAATTATGGATTTTCTTCATACAAAACATTTTCAGGCTGAGAATATTTTTTAATGCCTGCGCTATTATGTTCGATTAATGAAGTGCCATCTTGCATTCGATCCTTCAACCATCGACTTTGTGTTGCTCGGCCGTCATTTTGAACTCTTTCCACGCCAAGTGAATTGAGAATTTACTGCTTTTTTCTGTTTCTTGTCGGTCAACCAGCTGGAAAATTCCCTGAAGGCCTATTGTTGAGGCGACTTTTGTATTGGCGAATATTTTGTCTATTAAGAAGAAATTCACTTGTGTATGCAGGTTCAAAACTTTTCTTTTTCAATATCAATATGTGTGCACTTTTGATATTCACCCATATGTGTGTGTGTGTGTGTGTGCGTGCGTGTTGGGGGGAGTTCGTGTGTGTGTGTCTGCCTGTGTCTGTGTGTGTAAAATCTTATTTTCTATCATCTATTTATTTATGCGAGCATACACGCACAAATCTTAATACGTGCTATAATAGATTTAATGCATATATACCTTTTAAATACATACACACACACACACACACACACACACACACACACACACACACACAAACATATATATATATATATATATATATATATATATATATATATATATACACTACAGTTCAAAAGTTTGAACCCACCTCCAGAAGTAGCATGGGATGAACGTGACAGTAGAGTGAAAAAAAAAAAAAAATGAAAAAGACCTCTCTTAGAGCCATTGAAAAAAGAATGAATCAATTATGAAACTCATACTTTGAGAAAATTTTGCAAGAAATGCCCAAAATTTCTGCTACAGTAATCAAGACTAAAGGAGGATATTTTGAGGAGAGTAAAACTTAATTATAACATTTTCTTGTCATAATAAAATTTTTCATAAAAAATCATGATTCACTTTTTTAACCATGTATAACAATTTTCTCTTATTTAATGTACAAAACAATGACTTTGTGGTCAATTTAAAAAAATAGCAGGGGTGGTCTCGAACGCTTGAACTGTAGGTTATATATATATATATATATATATATATATATATATATATATATATATATATATAAAAACTATTAAATAAGTGATATAAACAAATCTTTACTACGTTAATAAAAAAAAACACCGATTAAAAAATAAGTAAATAAATAAATAAAATAAGAAATAAAAACAAGCAAAATAATTTAACCTAAATAAATAAATAAACGACTTCCGGTAAAATAACCGCCATAATAGACTACCCATAATACACCACTGACCCGTATATGTATAAAAAGCCGAGAAAAATAACAGCATACGTGGCCTGACGATTGCATATAGCATGAAACAGACTGTCGCCTCTAAGTGTAGACTTCTATGTTCACTTTTATATTTACACACACTCTATCTCTGATAATGAGCACTTTATTCCATAAATATAGCACACCTTAAGACTATATTTCTTTATATATATATATATATATATATATATATATATATATATATATATATATATTAGGTTCTGAAAAGCTCTTTGTTTGAACAGAAAAAACTTCTTTAAAAAAGTTGTGGCTTGATAATTTGATTGGATTTTAGGAAATTCGTCGGTCCGGGAACATTTCATCACACACAACCCGGTACGCACACACATTCTCTCTCCAGCTCTTTGTCTCTGTCTCACCGACTGACCCTTCCAATATCCACATGCGTGCACACACACACGCATACGCAGCAAGTTTTCATCTATAAACTAACATCCCACATAATTTCCACCATTGTTTATGTATTTCCAGCTGTATTAAAAAGAACCTTTATTCTATGATCATGAACATCGCTGTCGCTTCTATTGAAATGATTTTACTGTGCTCATATCCACTCTTCGGTTTCCATAACGTTAAGCATACATAAATTTCAATAGAGGAATTCTGTGTCGTACGTATTTTCATGGCATACATCCTTTGGGCAAGCTACTGCTCAGCTGATATCTGTAACAAAACAAAAAATATAGGTTATTAGCGGTATGTTCTGTATTTCGAATGACTTCGTATATATATATATATATATATATATATATATATATATATATATATATATATATATACGGGCATATGTTTATATGAACTTTTGGCCTTGTTTTGGTGTGAAGAGCCCACCCACTACGTTTGTAAAATATTTTTGATACACTCTAAAAGACAAAATTCATATGAACCAAAGTCAAAATTCATATGAAAAAAATTCATATGATAAATTTTCTTTTTGTCTTTATTTATACAATTAAAAACAAAAGGAAAACTTATCCGACGCGTTTCATCCTCTGAGGGACAAAATCAAAGCAAATTTCAAGGCTAGTTTTAGATCATTATCAATGCATTTACAGTGTGGGCTAAGATAAGTTTGCCTTTTGCCTTTATTTATATTTTTCTTTTACAGATATACTCTACCTGAATTTTTTACACACACACACACACACACACACACACATATATATATATATATATATATATATATATATATATATATATATATATTATAAATTAATTGATTTAAAATATGTTTTTTCGCTACACAGTTCTAACCATGTTTCAAAACTGGGAGCTAAAAGCTTCGAATTTAATTTTGTAATTAAATTAAAGACATTAGTTCCATTTCATCCTCAAGCGAATTTCTGAGTAACTTATTTTAAAAATTACTGGGTTTTAAAAGCGAAAAAACACATTTTAAATCAATTAATTTTAATATTAATGCTCTGTAAATTTACATTGAGCACTATTTTGTAAAAATAAAAATATCTATTTATATATATATATATATATATATATATATATATATATATATATATATATATATAAGGTAAAGCTATTTATTCAATTTTGGGGTTGATTGCTGTAGTTTATTCTAACTATTATTTTGACGGGAACAGTTTTTAATTTGTTTATTACTTCTTTTATTTATTTGGTCTGATTATCTTTACTTGTTTTTTCTAACGATTAATTTATCGGGAGCGGTTTCTTAGTTTGTTTGTTTATTTATTTATTTGGATTAATTTAGATTAATTTATTTTACTTGTTTTCTTGTTATTTATTTATTATACTGTATATTTTTATTTATTCTTTTCGGTTTTAGATTTTTAAGTAACGTAGTATTTTTTTATCGTTATATAACAGTTACAGCTATGTTTTTCGTCCGATTTTGGGTTTGATTTTTACAGTCTAATATTTTGGCCATATTGGTTTGTTAATTTGTTTATTATTTACTTTATTTATTTGGATTCATTGATTTTGTTTTTTATTTTTTATTTATTTATTCTATTTTGTCTATTCTAACGGGTGTGATTTGGTAATTTGTTTGGGTTAATTTATTTTACTTATTTTATTGTTATTTTGTTTATTTATTTTATTTTTTTCTCAGTTTTCGATTTTTAAGTAACATAGTATTAATTTGTTTTCATATCTGCATTTTGAGATGAGCTCGGATCGTTTATTTAATAATATATTTTGGTCTGGGAAGGTAATGATAGCTATATTTCCCTCCAAGCAAATTTTGCAAATTTTGCAAGTTTTTCCTTATTTTCCAAGATATTTTTGGTGTGATGTGCGTTTTGTTTAAACGCGAACAGCACAATGCTTTCTAAGTATATCTGGGAAAATAATAACAAAACGCGCATTACATCAAATATATCTTGCATCCAAATTTTCTTTTGTTTTCTGCAATTATTTTTCCGTCACAACCCTGTGTACGAATTTTTTTTTTCTATGAGAACTTTTCCTTGCTTTAGTTCTACAATGTGACTTTTTATGTCCTACGTTTCCCACACTTGTAGCACTTTGCTTTCATAAAGGAACAGTTATTTCCGTGATGTAACCTTCCACGTCTGAAACATGGATTAATTTTTCTTTTTCCAAATTTTTCTTTAGTTTATATGTATGCACATTCTTTTTCTTTAATTTCTTCGATATCGCGTTTCAAATTTAGAATTCTCTGACATTCGTCCAATATTTCTTGTAGTATTAGTTTTGATTCTGTTCAAATTTCGCTAGAACTCTAACACGTATTTCTGCGTCTTTTTGGCCGTTAACCCTAGAATGAAAACATATCCGGAGTCAGTTCGCTTAATTTGAATCTTTCACACTCCTTGTTAACGATTCCAGCATATGTGGTAAAATCTTCGTTTTCTTTTCTCGTCTGATTCATATATTTCCAACAAGTATTGAATAACAAAATTTGCTCGCTAAATATTTTAGTCAGAATATTTACTTTTTTTTCAAAGCAAATTTCTCCTTGTTTTTTCGGTAGTAAAAAAAATTACAGTATTTTTTATATTCTACCGGTACTAACTTTCTCAAGAATACTTTTTTCTCGTCAACCCAATCGTTAAATTCTTCTCTAAAAATTTGTTCGTATCTTGTACAATATATAGGAGAAAAATTAACTTCATCACCTGAATTGTATGTGAATCTTTTTATCTTACTTGCTACTGCATTCTGAGGGAAAGAACTTGAGGAAATTTCCGTTTTCCTCCGTATTATTTCAATTAAATTTTGTTGTTTTTGATGTACCAGCAACTGCTGTTGTATTTTTACCATTTGTACTAATAATTCTTGTTCTTTTTCTTTCTGTCTTTATTTTTCTTCTTTTTGCAGACACCAAACAAAAAAAATGAAACAGCGTGGTTCTAATTTCATTTATTATGTGCGCCGAAGCAAAAAGTACTTTTTTCCAAATCCGTATGAGTTTCGATTCCTTGTCGCCACTGTTATAACGCACTCTTAGCGGTTATAATATTACATCTCGCTTAGGCCACTCGTCAGACGTCATTAGACACCAACTGACCTGTATTTAACAACCTCCCCGCAAAGAAGGATGTAGGCTTCGTCTGGGTTCCTCTCTGCAGGCAGAGAGTTCGACAAGCCAGCCGCACGCCTAGCAGCAAACTGCTTAACTTCAACTGACTAGTATTTACTAAACTCCCCACGAGGCAGGATGTGGCACAAGGCCGATTTTTATGTGGGGCAATTTCGAGACCTTAAGCTCGGACAAAAATTCCCCGTACACCCTGCATACACGGGGTCGGGTTTGTCTACCTCCCCAGACAAAACTGCCCGTAGGCATAGCCTCGTCTGGGTTCCTCTCTGCAGGACAAGTCAGTCGGGAGCCTGGCAGCGAACTGCCAGACTTCAACGGACTAGTATTTACCGGTCGCCCCACTGCGGACTAGATGCGAAACAAGGTCAAGTTTACCGTGGGGAATCCGAGCGTTTCCGCCCGTGCTAGACAAAATTTCTCCTACTCCCGCATAAGCGGGCTCTTGTACAGAACTTGCCTGTTTTTCTCAGCCGAGTCTCTTATCCGAAGACAAAGCCTGACCGAGTCATCCTCCACCCGTTGATGGAGGTCTTTTCATCCCTCTGCCCAAAGACAGAAGTCTTGTCTTGTCTTGTCACAAGCCTGGGATAGACTGTGACACATTTCTACTGAATCACTTTAAGCCTTTTATTTAAAACGTCTTGCTTAATTCATTTGGGTTAGCGAGGGATGTTACTTACTTCACAACAGTTCCCAATTCACACACACACACACACACACACGCGCGAGAGCGCGCGTACGCATGCACACTGCAATGAGAAGTTCTCGGTTCAAATCACTTCACAAAATCGAAACATAAAATAACACTAGTGTACTTTTTGGAAGAGCTTCTTGGTCTGGCTGAAGATTTTTAGCAGCTCCTCCCATACAATACTGAGACACAAACGAATTGGTCGGTAAGACGAGTTTCAACCACATCGGTTAGGCATACAGTATATATATATATATATATATATATATATATATGAAAAATTTCTCAGAGTTAACCTGTAGAAAAAGACAATATTTATAAATGTAAAAGACAATAGGAAAACTGTAATAGTTATCGACGAGTTTCGTTCGATGAGAACTTTTTAAAGGCAAAAACGAAATGAATTTATTAAACAAAGTTTGTTTGGGAGAGTACTAATTCTGTTAAGAAAGTTGAAACAGGGAAAATCCTCGAGAGTGCCGCCATTGAATATTACCCAAATATTAATCTACTCCTAGGCTTTTCCCCTTTCACCTTTCTTAACAGAATTACTACTCTCCCAAACAAATGTTATCCCGTCTTCGAAGTTTCTTGGTAAAATTTGCAGTCTTCAGAGGGTTCTGATTTTTAACGACATCTCCAATATTTTTACGAATAAACTTCGAAGTCTGGATAATACTGATATTTAAAAATTAATCAATCTTTTCATATATATATATATATATATATATATATATATATATATATATATATATATATATATGGGGGGTGATTACTGAAACCAATAAAATTAAGTTTAAAAATCTGCATAGATGAATAAATATTATTACATATATATTTATTTCTTAATATTTATATACGACTTTTATAACAAAATGTGTATGCAACAAAGACGTGTGTGTAAATTTGTTCATATCTCGTGGTTTTCAAACATCGGAAGTTTATCATACGCGGGTCTTACATTAAACAAGTTTGGCCAGCCCTGAAATATATCATAAACTGAAGCAACTTCCAAGGTAGATGAATTTCGAACAGCTGATTTATATTTTTGGTGTTCTAGAACAACTATGAAGGAACAAAAGTATCAGGAACTGTCGCAGAATGAACCAGAGATCCATATGCATATACAGGATTGCAGCACATTTTTGCATGTTGATTCCCCATGTCACAAAGCAAATAGAATGCAAGAATATCTTAAGAAAGTCGATGTCACTAAATTGAATTTCTTACTTCAATCTCATAAAATATTTGTGGGAATATGTGAATAACAAGGTTGCAGTTAAACAGTCAATAGAAAGTCGCTTGTGTACGCTATCAAGGAAGTCAGAACCACTATTTTCGCAACTTCATAGCCAGCATGCCTGGTCTTATTGAAGAGGTTATGTTATGGGTCCTTACCTATAACTACAGAATGAACTCCTCCTAACACTATGTATACTACGCCTCTCAAGAGGGAGGATCGAATCAAGCCGAGAAGCTCGGCTTGACGGTCGAACTCTCTGCCTCTGAGCAGAAAGGAACCCGGGCGAGGCTCCGCCGAAGGGCAGAGTCTCGTCCGGGGAGGTTGACCAACCCGATCCCGTTTATACGGGTTCTACGGACATTTTTTGGCCGAGCCTACGGGCTCGGGAAACCCACGTTAAACTCGGCCTTGTGCGACATGCAACCCTCGTCGGGGGGGACTAGATACCGAATCGAGTCGAGCCGATAGTAGTACACTCCAAACCAGACTGACAGTCATACTAACACCTTCCACATCTTGTATTATTATTTCGTGTAATATACCTTCGTTATTTCAACTCTTGTGTCCGTGTTGTTCTTCCTTGGTCCTAACCTGGACCATGACAGGTTACAAAGCCTACTGCTTTATATTGAAATTAATGCAAAATAAACTGCTTTTAATAAATCTGATGTTTATATTTATGCTATCGATATATTTGTTCGATTTTGTTAAAAAAGGGTGAGTGTCCTTAAACATTTGGCCAAGACTTTTTAAATTATGTATTTCATGAGAGCTTTTTTTTTTTTTTTTTTAAATGTTCTATTATTTTTTAAGTGAATCACACGTGAAATACTTAATATTATTAGATATAAGTGAAAATACATATATTTCCTTATATATCTATATGTCTCGACATATTTAAGTTTCAAATGACCAGAAGCTGTTGATTTCTGTTGACAGGGTGAAGTAACCGGCTAAAGATGACAACAGCCGAGAGACCAAAACAGTTACCCGACAAAAGAGGCTTTTGCCGATTGAATGTGATGGTAGTCCGAATCTACGTCAAGGATTAATAATTGTTTCTTCATTTGTCGTTTTGTAGAAGTTGCTTAAAGAGCCACAAAAAGAAACTCCAATTAATCAATATGCTTTTGGTAAATAGAAGAGAGGCGAATTCCGAAAACTCGAAATGTTTATATATTTGAATAGAGATTTTCTAAGCCCGGCTTAGATGTGGTACAAGGCCGAAAAGTATAGAACACCTAGTGAGGATCGAAGTCACTATTCAGTCGTAATTGATCCAGCAAAACAAGCTCTCTAACCATTACACCACGTCGAGGCATCCTATTTGAATTTGAATAAGTAGTCATAAAAAAGTGTAGAAATATTTTTATTGTTAGTTAAAGAAAATTAGTAAATTTTGATCGTATTTAGTCAAGAATGGGATTCTCGCTTGTTGAATCGGCAGGTACGAAGAGGCGAAATCGTTCTTTATTCTCTCGATTTATTCTTACTCGTGATGTCAACGTCGGGACTGTTTAGACTTAAAGGCGCCCTGCAAGTCAGTGTGATGCCTACATAACCAACCTGTGGATTACACGGCAACTATGATAAGCGGAACATATCTATATTTCAAGTATGTGCCCCACCAGTATCCAGGTTTGTTTTTTCCCTATACTAGTTGCTAACCACGGCTACAGTGTCCATAGAAACGATGGATTCATAGCTTACCCGGATGGTATTTGTACGAAAGTGAATGTAACGATCTCAACCAGAATTCGAACTCGACACGCCGATTTCTTATCCCGATCTTCTAATCTTTGCATCACCTGCAAATCCATATCGATAATAAAATGAAAATAATCTAGAAGCATTTTGTGATCTTTTTTTATTTGATTTTTTTTCATTGAAAAAGTATAGCTTCAGTAATGCGGTAATAAAATAACCACTTGTCATCTCCCCTCTCGCTTGCAACCATCCGCTATAATAATATAAATGTTTTCAGCGCTAAAGCTGAATTAGTCAAATAAAGTTTTATAAGCTTCCGCTTAGAGATTTTGCTATATTACAAGTAATAACGACATTGTTGTTTACTTCTTCTGTGAATATTTGGGAAATTCTGGTTTTCTATACAAGTAAGGCAGGATTTATTGCAGAAAGTTAGATTTACTGTAATTAATGAAATGAATTATGATTCTGGAATAGGTAATTGAAAATGTATTTCATTTTTCAAAATTCCCATCATGTTACCGTCACCCAAGACCACAAAGATTTCAAATTCAAAAAATAACATCATATTCGCGTGACAACAAAGACTTAAGTGTAAATCATTCGCAAGGTGCAATCTATCGAACGTATTTCCTTTCCTTCTTTAAAAAAAAAATGACCGAAGCCAGTCGAGAGCTCGGAATATTAACAAGAATTAACACGAACTGTGGACAGTTCGTTTCAGACATTATCTTCAATCATTACTTTTGTGGGCCTTATATGTATAAGCCACCGGGAGATTAGAGAAAAAGATGGGGATGGGGGAAATTGACCTTTTTCACTTCTTTTATTTAAGGATAATACTTGATGTTATTTACGGTCATGACTTTTAGTTTCTTTATTTTATTTGTATATGTATATTTAAAATTTATTTATCTTGCTTATTTATTTATTTGTTTTGTATTTCTTCTACGTTACCCATACAACTCCGACTAAAAAGACTAAATAACGCCGCACAAATTAAATTTCCTTTAAGCACCAAAATTTTTAACCGAAAATAAAATGCAAAACAAATAAATACATTAGTTAGAAATTTTAAATGATAAAAGTCTTCATGAATTATAGATTAACCTTTAAGGAGGTGATTTTATTTGCAAAGCAAAAAATTTATCCTGCCACTGCACGTGACTCGGATGAATGAATGATAGCATGTTTGAATTTTGCAGTTGTGTTGTCATATCCTGCTATGGCAACAGAAAATGACCATGACTGAAATAAAGTTGTACAGTAGAGGAGCTTTGAAAAACAATCCAGTGGAAAGGAATGTATTGAATAATGTAGCGTGTTAAAGGTTAAACTATATCGATACTGTATGACTTGACACTCGGTATAAACACAAATCATTGACAATATAGCAACAAGAAGAATTCGTCTTTCTTTTTTTTGCCAGTTTTGTAAATACAATCTGATGTCCAAATCTGGAATCTTTCTTTTGGTGTGTAATCAAACATTAATGGATAAATAGGAGATGAAATATCAAAGTAACTCTAAAATGTACACTTTCAGATAGTCTATAAGAGAATTACTTTTCTTATCCATCAGAACATATCTCCCAAGCCGTGTCTGTACTGAATACGTTGATCTGAAAGAGGAAACATATCGGTTCACAAAGCCTTTTATGTCTAATAAAGGCCCCAACACCGAATCATTTCAAATCTCATCAGGTTTACAACAAGGAGGGATTGAGAGACCCTAGTCTATTTAATCTCTTCCTAGACTCTGCCCTGCGCGTGTACAAGCACAGATGTGAAGAAATGGACCGTTATCATTTAAATATTCCGTACAAAATCCTAAACGAATCTACTAGCAGGAAGCAGCTCTTTTGTTTTCCACCAGAGGTCAGTGTACTAATGATGAGGTAGGTATGCTGATGACCTAGGTATTCATAGTTGAGATAAGAATGATCTTGAACCAAAAATCAACATCATTTAAGAAGTAGAACTTAAGATAAACCTTTTCAAAAGAGAAATTATGATCTGAGATAGTGATGGTACCTACGCTGATGTAGAATTAATAAAACTCTAAATATTAGGTTGGTGCAAAAAAATAAAGACGTAATAATGTCGTTTTTTGACATTAAAAAATACGTCAAAAAACGACATTATTACGTCATTATTTTTGCACCAACCTAATACTTCCTATCCCTCCTTGTATGAATCAGTTATAACAAGTTTAGGGTAGAGATAAAGAAATTGAACATAGAATATGCTGTGCTAGGGATCTGTCTAACATTGCAAGAGGTTCAATCAGTTATGCGCCATGCGTGATACACGCTTAGGCGATCATGTATCTTTCGATAAATGACTGACAAGGTAAATTTTTTTCCGCAGTAGGTTGCCATTTCTTCCTGCGGTAGACTAGTTGCCATCCAAGACTATAGAACCGGGTCTGTCCTGCTATTTACCCACAGCTGAAGGGAGAAGAAGAGGATTCATACCTTTTCCAAGGGTATGAGCACGTAGGTGAATGAAATGGATTTGAGTGGAATTCAAACTCGGCTCTCCGATTCCTCAATGCAAGAGATTGCAAAACCCAAATGATAAACTAATGACTCGAATCATGTTCTTAAATACCCTCATCAGATATACACTTTCCGATGTCATGAATGGCGTCCACATTATTCAGAAATAGCTAAACAATCAGCTACATACAAGCGCTCTCTCAGATTAATGGTTAAAGGTTATTTCAAATGAATGAATTTTGTGAGACATGGAAAGACAGCCCTTCATCAAATCTTATCAATAGGGGCTACAGAGTCACAAACAATGGATTTTATTAAATAACAAAACCACATCACTCGATGACTTGTAACAGCGAAAACTGAAAATGGAAAGTATATGTAACTGGAAGGGAAAATAATAATGTAATCAAGATTTTGACTTTCCACCATACCCTAAACGAGAAGTTAGGAAGTAAACGCCGATGAGTGCTATTAGGTTGGTGCAAAAATAATGTCGTTTTCTCACATAGTAAGATATGTGAGAAAACGACATTATTTTTGCACCAACCTAATAGAAAGAACGATAACAGTTAATGAACTTGGGAAGTCTAAATTCCTGAAAAAAAAAACTGTTTTAAGAAAAGAAAAATTATAAATCTTGTTTGTCTATTTATAAGAAAACAACAAACGGACAAAAACGAAGAAAAAAAGGAACAAGGCCGGGAGAAAAAAAAAAAAAAAAAAACTAACAAAGTAATTTAAAAAAAGTAATTGGACAAATATTAGGTTATACTTTCTGCACCAAAATGATGTTATTGATGAAAACTGATAGACAGTGTCAAGTTCGACATAAGGCAACTACATTGAGAATCCTGCAAGAACTGAACAAGCTTCAATCATTTACATTTCATAGGTTATATAAATATATATTTACTGTTCCTTTGGGGGGTTAGATTCTTTTATTCAAAATTTAAATGAATATGACAGATATCCTATAAATAAAATAAAAAGATGCGATGATTTTATTCTATTTTTTGCCAGAGGAAAAATGTCAAATGTTTTTCCAGTAACCAACTGCAGTTGACTTCAAACTGTGTTGATTCAATGGCGTTAAACTTTCCAAAATCAGCTATAATGCGATCTAATGTTGATTAATGACAGCAAATGTTCAAATAAATAAATAGATAATAAATAAGATAGATGGATAAATAAATAAATAAATAATGAATAGAATGAGATAGATAGATAGATAGATAAGAAACAGACCGAGATAGATAGATAGATAAGAAACAGACCGAGATAGATAGATAGATAGATAGATAGATAGATAGATAGATAGATAGATAGATAGATAAGAAACAGACCGAGATAGATAGATAGATAGATAGATAGATAGATAGATAGATAGATAGATAGATAGATAAGGAACAGATCGAGATAGATAGATAGATAGATAGATAGATAGATAGATAGATAGATAGATAGATAGATAGATAGATAGATAGGAATAGACTCATAGAGATAGGTCGAGGCGTAGAGAAAGATTCGTTGATAAGTGAAAACTTCAATAAACTTATCCAGCCCATTGAGCCACACACTATCATCGACCTGAATGACCTGATCTATGTTAATACAATGAAGTGAATGAGAGCCACGGTCAACAAGAATAACAAACCGGTTAGGGAAATTAGATTAGAAAGAAAAATCTCTAAATTCTAAAGAGATGTAAAGCTATTAAAAGACAAAAGTTGAATCAATCCATACCACCCACCCAAACTGTGGCGAAGATACAAAAGAGAACACAACAAGTTTTCTATTGTTAATTTTAAGTTCCTAAAGCAAAAATGAGTTTTTGTCTTGCAATGAACTTATAAAACGAACGACCCTTTTTTTTATAGAGGCGAAACCGAACTGCAGAATTGATGAGTCAATGAGATCAAATTAATTGACTTGAATTTCTATCTTCGATTTGTCATTTGCGAGGGACAGGTTCAAATTTACAAAGAAAGAATTGCAGTCATAATTATGCTTCGAAATATACTAAGTGTTTGGTTAGAGTTAGGGAAATACTGGGCACCCATTGAGGATCACACTTTATGCAATATAACAGACGCCCAGTATACGTATATATTGCTTGTGTGCGTGTGTATGCGTGTAATTCCTTTACGTAATCTTGGCTGAAGAAATCAAACACACGTGTGTAAGAAAACAATCTAGACACACGCGCACAAGAGTGTGTGTGAGTGTGTCTTGTGTGAGTGTGTCTTGTGTGAGTGTGTCTTGTGTGAGTGTCTAATGTGTCTAACCTACATAAGTTGACCTGGAAAAGAAATGAGATGGTGCACTTAATCATCATGTTATTTACTTGAGTACGAGTCGGATTACAATCAAAGATATTATCCACGTCTGCCATTGAAGGCTTTGCAAAGATTTGATTGATTGTAAGGGGAAAGATTTTATCGGAAACCTATTCAGAATTTCATCATGAACTAGACTCGTTTGGCGCTATATATATATATATATATATATATATATATATATATATATATATATATATATAGGTCTTTCAATTCATTAGTGCTTGCAGATCCATAATAGTGTCTGCGTGATAATTGAGTTGACGAAGACATAACAAAAGGGTGTGACTGCAGTAAGATGGAGCTGATGAGTCGTAACTAATAAGCGTGTTAAACCTGAAAGGCGACGCATGCAATGCACGTCCTACGCACTCTTCTTTACCACCAGTATATACTCGATCACTCACGATATATATTCATATAGACAGTACCGTTCAAAAGTTTTCGCTTATTTATATTAATTTACATATCTGAAGATCATCAGCTCAAGAATTAACGTTATATGTAGTTTGAAGACTTGTGGCGTTAAACTGACATTCGCGATGCAGTGTTGATTCTTATGTCAGTCACTTTCCCATCGCCGGAAGGTTACCTCTCTGTGTCTTTTCTATAAATACTTTCATGCTAATTGTTTGGATAAACTCTTTTCTTGTAAATAGCTTATTGCATATTGTAAATACATATTGGGGTTTAGATTTTTAGAATTATTTTTTTATTCCCCCCCCCACAGACAAAAAATTTATATATGTAGACTAGTTAGGATTTCAATGAGATATCTGAGGTATTATATTGGATGTAGTAAGAATGATAAGTAAGAATAATAAGTAAGAATGTGTTGTTTTGGTGTAAGGAATACTGTGGTATCTTTGGATCAGCAATTGTGGCTAGCTAAGTTTAATTATAAGACAGAAGAAGCCTATCCTTCTCTTATCCCTCCTTATGATCTTGTGCAACATTTTTATATTTTAACGAGAAATAAATATTGCCCTTCGCTATGGTACCTGGAATTTTTTAATTTTAGCGCAGTACTAGGATCTAGATCATACCAATTTACAGTTGAGCTGGCTAGGTGTAGCCGTAAATTCTATTTTAACAGTTTCTTTTCTCGCACTTCTCGTTTATGGAACTCCCTTCCGGCTCCATGTTTTCCAGCCAACTTTAATCTGCAAGAATTTAAATGCAATGGCAATCGCTATCTACGGTCCTCCTGATTACTCTTTCCGCTTCCCACTCATTTTATAGATTATCACATTTTGAAATCCGATTTGAGATATAAAATCAAACCACAACAAACAAAGATTACTCATGTAAACAATACAATTATCTATATGAAATATAACATAGTCGATAAATAAAATAAAATAAAAAGTTAAAACCTTATCGTCTGTCTTCTTTTTAGAATTTTTAAACTGATTATTATTATTGTTCTATTTCTTAATGGTGAACTCTTTACTTACAAAATGTGTTTGCCTTAAAAGCGTTATCCTTCAAGAATACACTGGTCGACGTATTTTTCGTTTGGTTAAACACAATCTTTGCTGTTCTTTTTGTTGCTGTTATTGCTATTATTATTATTATTATTATTATTATTATTATTATTATTATTATTATTATTAAATCTGATACAGATTAATTTCAGACTTTGCACACAAACAGAGATATATGACCAAAAACACAATTACATGACCTTATATATGAGTACGTTCTGGGTATAACGATAGACTACATCTGGTAGCAAGGTCTCTGATCGGGAGGTTTTGAGGAGCGTAGGACCACCGCTTAATCGCTGGTGTTCCCAGATCCACCCTGACCCAGGATGGTAAGCACCTGTTAGGGTGCCAGCAGTGAACAAATAGTTAACCCCCAAACTGGTGTCAATACACTATGAAAGTATAAAAATACATTTTTTATAGTGAAAATATCAACAATGCATGTTCATAGTAAAAAATTACCAGCAATAGACTCTTGAAGAAAAAATTTACGTGCAATAAATTAAAAAAAAGAAACTAACCAGTAATAAAGTTTAAAAAAATCACCAGCAATAAGTTTAAAAAAAAAAGAAAAATTACCATCAAATCATTTTTTAAAAAAATTACCAGAAATAAATTTTTGTAAATAAAATTACTAATGCAACCCCCCCCCCACACACACACACTTGAAAATCAAACTTCGCCATTAAATGACCCATAAAGAGATGCAAACAAACATATAAGAACATTTTACTTATCAATGGCGAACTGGTTATCGGCCTGGAAAATGGAATTGTCAAGCCGATTTCCAATTTCTGCAGAGGCAGTGGCGTTCACTTCTCACTAATGCCATTGATAGCGAATGGACTCTTGGGACAACCGCCAGTCAAGGAGATTGGTAAATCTAGATCAAAGTGACTGGAATAAGCTTCATTAATTCTCATGTTGGTAAGACTTGGGGATGATCTGCGTTTTTTTTTTCGTAGTCTAAAAAAATGACTGATATAAAAATAATAAATGAATAAGAAACGTAAGCATAAGTAGACGTAAATCGCGAAATTATTTGTGATTTAAAAATATTCTTTTTTATTAAATGATTGCCATTTTTGTGAATAAAATTGATATACAAAAGAAAAAGAAAGAATACACGAGGAATAGAGAGAAAAAAAGTTGCATTTCATTGAAGTATTATTTGTAATCTGATCCGAAGAGCCATATTAAAAATGATTCATATTCATATCGTAATCATTTTTTTTTTTATCAATCACAGCCTTTAACTGATCCTTTTCCTGCTTCAACACTAGATTCCAAAAAACCGTAAGAGATTATGGTTCGCTACTCTTTTGCGAAGGTCTTCAGCTTCTTAAAAATGGAAGCATTCTTCGACATTTCCTTAGTCTTCATTACTCTCTCCATTTTATCAAATGGATTAGGCTCTGCACTATGCTTTGGCCAATCTAAAATGTTGACATTATTGTCTTAGAATCATTTCTTGGACAGTTCTTATGCATGTTTTGGGTCATTGCTTTGCTGGAAGTTTCACAAATATTTCTGCATTAGTTTGTCGATAAGAAATTTTGGTTCAAAAACTGAATATACTGTTCTTTGTTCAGGATTTAGTCCCCTTTAACCAGGCTAAGAGGTTGAAAGCTTAACCCCTTTTTTGGAAGAGAAAAACTACATATCTTTACCCAAGAAAACAAAACAAAAAGACGGTTCTATGTTGCTTACTAGATAGTATTATCACTTTAGAGACTAACTTCATTCAACATGAATAATTCTTATTGCCTTGCCACTTTTGTCATCTCCGAGTGTTTAAAACATCAAAAATTGACATATTTTCTTTAGAGATTCTAACACTGAAAATTGAAGGAATAGGCAAGAACTTTTTTTTATCTCATGCTTTTATTTAAGAACTGATAAAAAGAATTGAAAACTTTTTCAGTTTATTGAAAAAGTGAATCATCGTCTGTATACAAAAGTGGTTCCTCAATCAAAAATTGAGAATGAACAAAAAGTGCTGAAAATATTTTAATGAAACGCTGAAAATCATTTGCATTTGATTGGTTATGTTAATCGCTTAGATGGCTGGTTTTCATAGGCGAAAAACAGACATACCTTTATTTATGTGTACGATTCGTTATTTAATATTAGGGAAATAAATTGGAATAGACGATGGCAAATGGAATGCAAGAAAGCGTGAAGCCAATAAATTTCACCATCTTCTTGGAAAGTCATGCTGTATTATGATGAGATTGGAAACACTTCTTTGATATGAACTCCTTAAAATAAAATGGACGATTTATTCTGACAATCATTATTCAACTTAAACTATGTAATTACTTAAGAGAAAGAACATCATTCAGTTTCTTGAATAAAAGAAGATAATGGAAAATTATTTAAAAAAATGATATATTAATATTGAATCATTTTTTTAAAAATTGCCTTTTAATTTTACTTGAACTGTTAACCAACCAGTTAGTTGTCATTAAAAAACCACATTGAAATATATATTTCTTACCTACTTGATGACTGAATTAGTTGCGTACTTCCAACTTGCATTAGTGGTTGGAGTGCAAAAGTAAGTGTAGAGTCAGAATTTCGAACGCTGCTTTTCAAGGCAGATACGTCCTTTTCACTTGGAAGATTGACACAACGCTGTCGATTTATTGATGTATTTTGCCCTTGTGATGGATCAAGTCAATCTTAGTCATTCTTAATATATAGAATATATCATATGGTGTTTCTTGTTTTATGAACCAAGATTCATTCGGGGGAGTGAATTGTCTTTCTTTTGCTCTTTTCTCGATGACTTTAGTACAAGTGTAACCAAAAGTTACCTTTTCACATCTCTCCTTTTCGTGTAGAAAAAGAATATTTGTCCATTTATTTCCAACCAAAGCACAAAACAAAGTAGTTATTAATGAAATAATTATTCCCGAAATTATAAGCACGTGCCTTGAAATCTTAACAGACAACTGTTCGTTTCTTTTCCGACATGAAAAGAGAATTTCTGATGGATGTTTACCTGTGTTGTTTTTGGCATTCAGAATTCTGTAAACCTTCGCCACTAGGGATATAAACATAATAATCTTAACCTTCGGTTTCATATGTTCCATTTAAACTTGTGCTAATACTATCTATCTATATTTCTAAGATGAGGTATTTTAACTATTTACGCTATTTACATTGTTCGGACTGTTGTCCCCGTCTTTATTGAAACATTCACGGCGTTTCTGCCGTTATACGCTTCGGCCTCCTTCAGGTGATATACGTTGGAATTTCGAACTGATCTAAACAGGAAATAATGGATTCTGTACGAAATTCTAACGTATATCAACTAATGAAGGCCGGAGCGTACAACGGCCGAAACGTCGTGAATACGACAATAAAGATAAGGACAACGGCCCGAATAATGTAAATAGTGTAAATTGTGCTATACTAGTTTTAGTAAATATCGGTGAGGTTGCCTGATCGTTTATCTATTTCTAGTTGTTGGGACTAAAATTCACTCTTCAAGACTATTTAGAAATTGGTGCTATACAAACTTCCAATACTTTTCCCTATCCATAATCCTGAGTTATACTAAACAAAGCTTCCTAAGTATCAATATCAAATCTATATTAGTTCTATATTGTCGAGAGAAAAGTACATTAGACAATGAACTTGAGGTGGCGATAGCGGAAGCGGAAGTGTCGTTAAGAAAGTCTTTGATAATGTGAAAGTAAAAGATTCAAACGAATGTCAACATTGTGAATTACTTCCTCTTTGAAATGTCACCTGCAAATTAAGGACTAAACAGTGAAGGGACACAACATTAATTATGGAGTCAGGTGAGGGAAAGACATTGAATCTAAAAATAGCAGAGAGACATAAATTAATAATGAGGTTTATGAAGCGGTTAACCTTTTCTCGTCTGGAGCAGATTTGTTTCATGCGAACATGACTGTTAGCTGCTCTATAGTTTTTATTTAGCATGCCATATTTACGAGGTCTTCAAAGGGAAAGATTTGAAATCCTTGCCGAGTCAGAAATACATTGACGACAATTGTTCCAAAGCAGCAATTGACCCCAGAAACACCCACTACTTTTTTTTCTATTCATTCTTATCTCCTTTCCTTTTCTTTTCTTTATATCACACTGACTTTCCTTTTTTTCCTTTTTCTTCTCTTTGTGATGTTTATCTGATTTTGCTAACACGAAGGCCTATCTCATAAGTTTTACTTTTAAGCGGCACTTAAAAATAGGTGCCTCCACTAATTCGCTGGAAAAAAAACCCTGCAAAAAACAGCATAGCATGATGAAACAAGGCCCAAACTTAATAAAAACAAAATTTTATCGTCAAAATATTTATGTTTATTAAGAGGAAAAAACAAAGTATTTTTTGATTAAATTTTTTAATCCTTTTTAGCAAGTGCGAAATTTTGGTTAAAAATCTTTGGGTTTCTTTTGCGTCAGAGAATGGCAAAGATGACTGAGTGTTTTAGCGCCTTTTTTCGGTGAAAAACACATTGATTTGGAAATTCTTGCAAAAATTAAATAATTCTCAGATTTCAATGTAATTTCCAGGACTTATTCACAAATGAATGACATTATTTTTGAAATTTTTTTAGAAAATCTTGATAAAAATTTTTTTTTTACATCTGATACCTCTACTTACTTAATTATAAGAAATTTCGAGAAATTAAAACTTCAGCCTCTTCATATTAGTTAAAAGAAGGAGTCCTTGGAGAATTTATCAATTTGTTCCTGTTGAACAGCAAAACCATACCAAAAATCTGCACCGAATCGTAAAATAAAAAATGCATTAAAACTATGACATTATTTAATTAGAAAAGCTTATAATTGCTTTTATAAATAAGATATATTAAGGACGCTATTGTCTTAAGAAAATAATTTTACAATGGATAATGAATTCCTACGAGAATTGTTTCATTTTTTTAAATTTAAAAAAATGTATTATGTTTTAAATCTTTTAAAATTCTGAATTAATTTCAGCATTTTAGATTATATTATTATAAAGTGAAAACTATATTTACTAATGATAAATGCTAAAGCTTAATACCAGTCTTTGAACACCAAGATTTTTAAAAGAATTTTGAATTTTTTATGTATATCAAATATTATGTAACGTGCCCATTTTTTGAAATTATGGTCGACCATACACGACATAATCAGAAAATAAGAGCGATGACTATAGTAAATTTAAAGTCAACATTCCTAAAATTAGATTAGGGAGAATAGTTTGCAATATTTTTTAGATTACTGTCTACTTAAAAGTTATATAAAAAATGCGCTCATATCATTTTCTTAAACTATGTTTTATAGATAAAGTCTCAGTAGAACAACAATCAATCTGTCATCGCTTTGTCAACCACGTAAACATGGCTATTGTCAATTAAAATCACTGCGACTCTTTTCTTAAAAAATCATTTCTGCGGTATTTTAAACTTAAAGTAAATAATATTTGTTTCAAATTAAATTAATTAAACTTTAAATCAGTTAATATTCCTCAAATAAAGTTTCAGAAAAGTACAATTTATTTTTGGAAGATTTTTAATAAAGGTAATTTACATTGCGATGAAAAACGAGTAAAAATGGCGTTAATCAGCTGTTTTAACAAAAAAAAAAAAAATGAAAATGAAAATGAAAATCTATTCCATTCAATATAATTGCTACTTGAAATACACCAGAGTATTTTGCTTATTGGAAATAGCAAATTTAATCCTTTAGCTTTCGATTAAAGCTGAAAAGGAAGCTTCAAGAAAGATTTTCCATTAAAAAAAAAAAAAATTATACCTTATGCATCGCGAATTAGTGGAGGTATTAGTCCACATAGAAGCTCTCTGAAAAGGTATGACTCCTAAGTCGCCTTGACTGTATCATAATTCAAACTAAAAAAAAACAAAAAAAAAACAATGCACTCGACATCCCGCCATGACGCCCCCCACCCAACCCACTATTCTCGCATATCAATATAGATGTACAGTATGTCAGCCCCTTGGGGATATATCCAACTTGATAGGGTCAGGCAACCGACAAGCAAGTCTGTGGGGTATTGAACGGGATATTTACTGCTGTCCATGTACAGAAGACAGCTTAGATGTTAACACCTCCGATCAATTAATATCTGGAGCGATGGAAACCATGTATCAAGATATTATTATTATTATTATTATTATTATTATTATTATTATTATTATTATTATTATTATTATTATCTTGTTTTGAGTCTGATTGTTTCTTTTACGATTGGCCTCCATATTTCAACATGAATCCTAAAGAGACTGCAAGACAACCGATCCTGTACATTTATTGAATATGCACCTGGCATTATGAAAAATATAGTTTACTCCCTTTGGTTGGTAAGATTCCTGATAGCGAAGATGAGTCCATTTACTTGACAATAATGAGTAAAACCCAAATTTAGGTGCCAAATGAATTTAGGCACTAAAGGTGAAAGGTTTGAAGGTCACCTAGGTGAAAGAACGCTTTTTAGCCTACTTCAAAGGGCAGGCGATGCTGGTCAAGAGCAAACCTGAATAATGCGCCAAAAAGTAAACATCGGAAGAACAGATATGATCAAATTCGGATAAGTGTTTCAATCAATTTCAAATAAATACATGTATTGGACTTCGTATACGATGGCATAACATTAACTGCTAAAGGAATATGTTTAGGAATTCTCTCTACTTATTTTTGTTGTTTAATGTATTATTTATATAAAAGAATTTTTTTTTTTTAAATTGTTCATTTGTCTCGTCCTTTGTCCTTCTGTTACGACTCATATGGGGAGTCGTTAATTTTCCCATATTTTGCCAAACATAATACGCAATTTTGCTAAACAAATAAGCAATTTGCTAAATATGTGTGAAAGTTTACTAAATGCATAATGCAATTTTGCTTGGCATGATAGCAGAGGGCTTATTTTTTTAATTTAAAAAAGGGACAGATTTGAAAACTAAAGACATCAAGAGAGAGAAAATATCTCCTAGTCTGCTTATATATATATATATATATATATATATATATATATATATATATATATTTAAAATTGTCTTTACAGTTAAATGAAATTAATCCGGACACGTGACGCAATAATGTCGTTTTTTGAGGTTAAAAAATACGTCAAAAAACGACATTATTACGTCATTATTTTTGCACCAACCTAATAGATAAAATAATATTAACCACAGTTCTTCACCGTTCTGTGAAATAAATCCGGGCACATGATGTCCAAAATATAATAAAAAAATTTAATTTATTGTCCATCTCAAGATGGATATTAAAAAGGAGTTAAAATCATTACTGACTATAAGAACAAGTTAAAACATAATATTAATTTAAGTTTGGAATTGTTGAAACAAGATAAGAATTCATAGGAATTTTTTTTTGTAAAGGAAGAATCCAAGATTGAAAATCTTCAGGGAGAAATTCAAACACTGAATGTTATGTTAAAATCAAAGAAAACTGTATGAAAGCCAAAGTGAATTTAGAGGAAAATGGTTTTGTGACTGAAGCAAGGAACGGATTTCGTTTTCGAGTCAGTGTCAATAATCGACTTTTACTGATATTGAGAAATCTGTTCGAGAAACGAATATTTCCCACAGCAGCGAAACCAGTTCCTTAGCCAACAGCCAGTCAATGATCTCAACTCCCAAATTAAACTCTGCTACTTTTAGCGGTATTAACCCTTCTAAGGTTGAGTTAAAGAATTTTATACCACAGTTTAACAACTATACTAATTATATCAATTCTAATAAAGCAAACTATCCCTCTTAAATAGTTATCTTACCGACTATGCTCTTCAAATAATCTCGCATTTACCTTAGAAGATGACATTTATGAAGTAGCAGTAAATCTGTTAACGAAATAATTTTTGGATGTGCCTTTTATAATTCATGAGATCTTCATTCAAACAAATAATAACCATAAATAAGGCCCCCGATTTTGTGATTTTTAAACAATATCTTGCCGAAGGGACGGCTGATTTGTCCGAGTTAAAAACCTAGTATGGTATGGATTTTTTCGAGGAAGATTCCTCTGGATTCAAACCCGTAAGCCATATCGTATGATAGACTACCCCATGATCTAAGGCGGTGAATCATTCACAGGGTAGGTAGCAGTTACACTTTCTTAAGGGGTGTATTTGAGAATTAAAATGAATTCATCACACAGACGAAAAATGAGGGGCCCTTCCGTGTATATGAAAATGATTCTAAAAGTAATAAATCCGATGAAAAGCAAAATAATGGTGCTGCCTTGCAGAATTTCGCCATCAGCTCTAATGGAACATGTGTAGGGTTATGGCTATATGAGAAGGTGCATGCAAATGTGTAGTAATATGTGAATACATGAGAAGGTGCATGCAAATGTATAGAGTTCTGTAGATATTAGAAGGTGGATGAAATATTTAGGGTTCTATGAATATATTTGATGGTTCATGCAAATGTGATGGGTTATGTGGATATGAGAAGGTGCATGCAAATGTGTAGGGTTAATTGAATATATGAGAAGGTGCATGCAAATGAGGAGGGCTGGGTAAATATGAGAAAGTGCATGCAGATATGTAGGGTTCTATGAATATATGAGAAGGTTCATTCAAATATCAAGGGTTATGTGGATATGAGAAGGTGCATGCAAATGTGTAGGGTTCTATGAATATGTGAGAAGATTCATGCAAATGTGTAGAGTCATGCGAAGACATGAGAAGGTTCAGGTAAATGTGTAGGTTTCTGTGAATATGAGAAGGTGCATGCAAATATGTAGCGTTCTATGACTATATGAGAAGGTGCATGCCATTGTGCAGAGATATATGTATATGAGAAGGTGCATGCTAATGTGTAGATTTACGTGAATATATGAGAAGCTTCTTGCAAATGGGTGGGTTATGCGAATTTGAGAAGGTTTATGCAAATGTGTAGTGGTATGTGAATACATTGGAAGCTTCATGCAAATATTTAGGTTTCTGTGAATATCAGAAGTCCATCTAAATATGTAGTGTTATGTGAATTTATGAGAGGCTCATGCAAATGTGTAGGGATATCTGTGTATGAGAAGGTGCATGCAAATGTGTAGGGTTCTATGAACACATTATGTCATTGGGTAGCGTTATGTGAATATAAGAATGTGCATAGAAATATGTAGGGTTATGTGAATATGAGAAGGTTGCACGCATAAGTGTAGTATTATGTCAATACACGAGAAAATTCATTCAAATGTGTAGGTTTCTTTGAATATGAGAAGGTGCATGCAAATGTGTAGGGTTTTATGAATATATGAGAAGCTTCAAGCAAATCTGTAAGGCTGTGTGGATATGCGAAGGTGCATGCAAATGTGTAGAGTTGCATGATTATATGAGAAGGTTCATGCAAATGTGTCGGATTCTATGAATATATGAGAAAGTTCAAGCAAATATGTAGGCTTCTATGGATATGTGAAGGTGCAAGCAAATGTGAATGGTTCTATGAATATATGAGAAAGTTCAAGCAAATATGTAGGCTTCTATGGATATGTGAAGGTGCAAGCAATTGTGAATGGTTCTATGAATATATGAGAAGGTTCATGTAAATGTTTAGGGTTATGTGGATGACAGAACAGTAGTTTAGTTTTATTTCAAAATAAAAGTATGTGTATGTAAATGTGTAGGATTCTATGAATATATGAGAACTTGCATGCAAATGTGTTGGGTATATGGATGGGTATGAGGTGCATGCAATATGTAAGGTTCTATGAATATGTGAGAAGGTTCATGCAAATGTGTAGTGTTCTATGATTATATGAGAAGATTCATGCAAATATCAAGGGTTATGTGGATATGAGAAGATGCATAAAAAGTTTAGTATTCTATAAATATAGGAGAAGGTTCATGCAAATGTGTAGGGTTATGTGGATATGTGAAGATGCATGCACATCTGTAGGATTCTATGAATATATGAGAAGGCTCGTACAAATGTGTAAGTTTCTGTGAATATGAGAAGGTGCATGCAAATGTATAGTGTTATTTGAAAATATAAGTATGTGCATGCAAATCTGTCGGGTTTCATGAATATATGAGTAGGTTTATACAAATGTTTAGGGTTATCTGGATATGAGAACGTTTATGCAAATATGTAGGGTTATGTAGATATGAAGAGGTGCATACAAATGTGTAGGGTTCTATGAATATATGAGAATGTTCATAGAAATGTTTTGTGTTATGTGGATAAGAGAAGATTCATGCAATTTGTAGGTTCCTATGAATATATGAGAAGTTCCATGCAAATGTGTAGGGTTATATGTATATGAGAATTTTCATGGAAGTGTGTAAGATTATATGGATATGAGAAGGTGTATGTAAATGTGAAGGTTTATGCGGATATAAGAAGGTTCATGCAAATATGTAGGGCTCAATGAATATATCAGAAGGTTTATGCAAATGTGTAGGGTTATATGGATATGAGAATGTGCATGCAAATATATAGGGCTATGTGGATGTGAGGAGGTGCATGCAAATGTGTAGGGTTCTATGAATGTATTGAATGTTCATGAAAATCTGTATGGTTATGCGGATATGAGAAGCTTCATGCAAATTTGTAGTGTTATATGCATAAGAGAAGGTGCACGCAATTGTGTAGGGTTCTGTGAATATATGTGAAGCTTCATGCAAATGTGTAGAGTTATGTGGATATAAGAAGGTGCATGCAAATGTGTAGGATTCTATGAACATATGAGAGGTTTCATGCAAATCTGAAGGGTTATGTGGATATGAGAAAATTCATGCAAATGTGTAGGGTTATGTGAATATGACAAGGTGTATGCAAATGTGTAGGGTTCTGTGAATATATGAGAAGGTTCATTCAAATATCAAGGGTTATGTGGATATGAGAAGGTGCATGCAAATGTGTAGGGTTATATGGATATGAGAATGTGCATGCAAATATATAGGGCTATGTGGATGTGAGGAGGTGCATGCAAATGTGTAGGGTTCTATGAATGTATTGAATGTTCATGAAAATCTGTATGGATATGCGGATATGAGAAGCTTCATGCAAATTTGTAGAGTTATGTGGATATAAGAAGGTGCATGCAAATGTGTAGGATTCTATGAACATATGAGAGGTTTCATGCAAATGTGAAGGGTTATGTGGATATGAGAAAATTCATGCAAATGTGTAGTGTTATGTGAATATGACAAGGTGTATGCAAATGTGTAGGGTTCTGTGAATATATGAGAAGGTTCATTCAAATATCAAGGGTTATGTGGATATGAGAAGGTTCATGCAAATGTGTAGGGTTGTATGAATATATGAGAAGGTTCATGCAAATGTGTTGGGTTATGTTGATATGATTACGTTCAAGCAAATGTGTACAGTTCTATCAATATATCTTTTTTGGATTTGTTATTACTGAATAAAATTTCTTCATTCTTTCATGTGCTTTTGACGCAGATCATCATCCAATCTTCTGTAGTTTCCAGGTATCTTTGAAGACTGATTGTTGTGATTTTGTAAGGTAATTTTAGTTGAACTAATCCTCTGCCTCCTTCGGATCTGGGCACGGACGGACGATCAACATCAGCCTTGGGATGCTGCATGCGATGGCAAGAGAGAAGCTTTCTCGTTTTGACATACATTCGTTTAATGTCAGCTAAGGTCCATTAAGGATGTTGAAACTGTATTGCACCACAGAGACGGCGAAAATGTTTATTGCGAGTATTTTGTTTTGTGAATTCAACTCGGTATTTAGCGCCCGCTTGTAGTATTCATTTTTGACTTTCGTCTTCATTTTGGGTATGCTATTTTCCACAAGTATTTATAGCCATTATTCTGTTGCAGTTCCCTAATCTTTGTTACAAAATCTAAATCTATTGAATGTGTTTCTGTAATTCTTTCTTTCTTGAATGTTCCTTTGCACATTTATCTAATCCGAAATCCATACCGATGTCATCACTGAAACATTTTACAGTATTGAGAATACCCTTCAACTTATTGTTTTTAGTAGAGTTTGATATCATCTATTTTACTTTGTATCCATAGTTATCACTGTTTACTTTATGTGAAAGGTGTTGGAATTTTTGGGTACCTTGGTGTACTAGTGAGCCAGCCAAAATGAGCTGACTCATTTTATAGTTCACCAATAGAAAGGTTAACCAATCAGAAGGCTCAACATATTCAATGCGACGTGTATAAAGGCGGCCATGTTTTTCTCTAATATTCACTGCCAGCCTTTGATATCGAAGACTGAAGAATTACAGAACAGCTGCTGGTAGTATTGGCGAAATAGTCAGATTCAGTAGAGTGTCTGACTCGTGAGTGTTAGTCTTTAACATTGTTTCATTGAACAGATTACGTACTGCGCTGTATTCTATATTCATAGACTATGGTGAACAGGGTTAACAAAAAGAGGATTAAGAACAGAAGGGGCCATAGGGAGTCTCCTTGAAAGATTCCTCGTCGAATATTCAGACAACTAAAAGTGGCAGTACCTTTGATGTGATTTAGGTTTAACGAGATTTTCCACTGTTCCAGGCTATATTTAAGGAGATTTACTATCACCTAGGATACTTTGTACATTTCCAATACCTTAAGAATGCTATAGTGTGGCACATTATCAAAGTCTTTATCTATCCATTCTGTGCCGAGATTTATAAATTTTTTCTTCAATTTTCCAGGATCATTTTATTTATCAGTAGTTGATCTTTGCAGCAATGTGAACCTCTTCGACGTCCCTTCTGTTCAGTTGAATAATTTTGTTTTCATCGAGAAAACAGTAAGTGCATTTCGTCAGGACAGACGTAATCAATTTACATGTGGTGGATAAACATGTTAGTGGCCTATAATACCTTCAGTCATCCATTCCGGGATTTCATTAAGATTATTAATAAGAATTGAAAGAGTTTTTACAAGGTTTTTATAGATTGATGACATATTGTTGTGGACCCAGAATAGGTCCGAAAGAAAACTCGAACTCAGCAATTTAGTGAAAACGTATTATTAACAAAAAGAACGAATACAAAACTGTTGCACGTCCGACTGACAGCAAAGTACAGTAGTCAACTCGTCAACAATATTTAACGATCCCCCACGAGGATTGAATGTGGCACAAGGCTGAGTTTAATGTGGGTTTCAACGAGCCCTTAGGCTCGGCCAAAAAATATACCCTTTGAACCCGCCTAGATGGGTTCAGGGCCTGGCTACCTCCCCGGTCGAAACTTTGCCCTTCGGCAAAGCTTCGTCCGGGTTCCTCTCTGCCAAAGCAGAGAGTTCGACAGAAGTCAAACGTAGTCAACCGTAGTCAACTCGTCAACTATAGAAAGCTCTATAGAGGCATAATATGGTAATAGGATGAGTCCATTTAGTCCATAAAGGTAGCTCCCATAACGCATATGATACAGACAGAAATTGGGTACCTTGTCATTTCCTGGGGATTTCCATTTTGGGGATTTCGTTAGAGCATGTCTAAAATTATTTGTGGTTATATTTTCCTGTTCTTATAGAGGGTTATCCATCATTCGTTCTTCTTCAAGTTGGATCCATTCTGCATTGGGGTTATATTCCTTTGGGGTGCTCCAAATATTCTCTCCAAATTTTTGCACCTTGTCAACAGATGGAGGCTTTTTGACATGCGTAGCTGCTTTTCCAATTTCCCTGTAAAATTCCTTCGTTTGGAATATTTTATTTTGGCGATAGAACCTACAACTTTTACTGTATCGTTTTGTTCTCTGTGTCTGCAGTTTCTGTTTCTGCATTTCCTTGATTTATGGAATTTCATTTAGTGATTTAATTTTATATTTCCCCTTTGCTCTTCTTGCATTTGCGTGTTGAGATATTTGGATTTCTTGTGATCCCATCTAACATTGAATTCTTTCTTCCAATTTCCTTTATTTCTCGCATCAGTTTTGCCTTCCAAGCTTGCTTTCTTTGTCTCTTGTTTAATCTTTTCATTGTCTTAACTCCAAGCTTCCCAGTATCTGCTAAAGCTGTTGCGTATATAACATTATTAACTCCTGTGATGTTTCCCAGTGATTTGTCCGTTAACAGTGTTTCCAGTGCAACGTTGTATATTTGCACAATGTGCTGATTGAACCTTGTCATATGAATTTTAGGGGCAGCTTATGTACTGCAGCCACAGTAGCAGTAGTTTGTCTCTACACACTCTTCATTATTCTATGCGATCGTAACTTTTCCATTGTCTGCATCTTTTAGTTTCTTCTAGAGATTCCTCCACATATAAAGCGCTAATATCTGGTTATCCTCACCTGGAATCAAGGATAGCAAATCTATTTTAATAATTTAACCCGTTCTTTTTTATTGTCGCTAATTTGGGAAATGGAATCTTTTAAACGATATCGATTATTTTACGGTTATGTAGGATTTTATTTCCAGCATTTTAGCAGGGCTCTTCGAGGCGGTTCCATGTACTCCAATAAATGATGCGTATAACCGTCATCTTCATGCTCCAGGATTTTACAAGTCTCGATAGTCTTCCAGCTTTTCATTGTCATTCAATTTTACTCTATGGTCAGCTGAAAATTACGACATCCACGATCTGAAATTTTCTTCCGGTTTACAAGAACTAGTCTCCTGGTTTTGTCTTTGGTGATCCGTTTCGATTTGAAAATCTCAGAAAGTTTGATTTTTTTTTTATCCTCTAAGACTTGATTTTTGGCTTGTGCTTGTATGGTTGAATTGCAATGTTTTTTTTCAAAATTCTCACCTTATCAGCTTCCACCACTAATCAAGATTTTTGTACATCATCTGGGCCGATTTCCTTCATTCACCTATTATTTTAAAAAAGAAATACCATCTCCCCTCGTAAGATACACGACCATCGCTCTCCACAGCGTCAATTAATTTATTATTTGGGACCAATCAAGATATCATGTTAAGATAATGGGGGTTGTTTCCTTTTGACTCTTCTACGGTTTTGGGGTTCAGAGTTTTCCTTCTGCCTGACAAGCTGTCACACAAGACATGAGAACTCATTACCCTGTTTCTTTAACCTCTAACTGTGGTGTGGAGAAGTAAATATGGATTCACGCTTTTCGCAAGGGTATTACTTAATGAGAGGAAGAGCCCAAAATGCGATTTGCAGGTCGGGTACACTAGAATCAAGCAGACGCAGAAGTTTAAATATCTGGGAAGCGTTTTGACAGAGGACGGTAAGTGCGACGCTGGGATCCGTAGACATTTTGGGATGGCCAAGGACCCATTCCAAAAGTTGAGTAGGATTTTTTTAGAAACAGAGAAAAGAATATTAAACTGTTACGTGACAGCTGTTCTTCTTTACGGCAACGAATGAACGATTTCCTTAACGATGTGGAAGAGACTCGAGGTTCTACAGAAAGATGCTAAGGATGTCTTGAACCGAGCGTGTGATCAATGATGAAGTCTTAGGGAGGTTACAAACAAAAAGAGAAGGCTTATACTTAATATCAGAAAGAGACGGCTGAAGTTTCTGGGACACATAATGAGGAAGGAGGGTCTGGAGAATCTGATACTCACGGGTCGAAAAGAGAGACAAACGAAAACAACGCATGACATACCTATCGGGTACATTATTCGGACTATTGTCCTCATCTTTGTCGCCATACTTATCACAACGTTTCGGCTGTTGTACGCTCCGGTCTTCTTCAGTTTGTTGGAATTTCGAACTGAACCCTTTATTTCTAGTTCCACGTGCCATGTTTGATGGATGTCAGTTATCAGTTATCTCCTGCTAATTTCCCTCTGAAAGTTCTCCACTGCCTTAACTGGGTATTGAACTCATACTCTTTGGGTCCTGTCACTGGATCTAACCAACGCTTTTATCCACTTGAGGACACATGGCACAGTGATAAATATGTGATAAATATGGCGACAAAGATGAGGACAATAGTCCGAATAATGTAAATAATGTACATAATACCTCATCTCAGAAATATAGACATACCTATCGGGCTTAAGCAAGTGGAAGACAGAACGTTGTCAGGGGGAGGAAGCAGAGGGAAGGAACTTGTTGAGAGCTGCAAGGGATAGAAAGGGGTCGAGAGCCATGATCACCTACATCCTGAAAGGAAATGGCACATAAAAACAAGCAATTACTTATAACTAGACATAACATACGTAACCGGAATTTGAAGTCGATTTGCTGATTTCAGTGTCCGGATTGATAACCGTTACTCTACCCAGATGAAATATATAAAAAATATATAATAATTCATGCGAAACTTCCAAAATACCTTTTGTCATTAATGTCATACAGCTGCCCCCAACGCCAAGAAGACGAGGGACAGCTGTTTCCGTGCTTCCGGCACACCTGATATATGTTCAAGTGAAAAATTATATATCTATCTATCTATTTATCTATCTATCTATCTATTTATCTATCTATCTATCTATATATATATATATATATATATATATATATATATATATATATATATATATGTATGTATATATACACCTTTATCTATCGAACCATCTTTCTATTCGGAATTACCGAAACCATGAAATAAATAATAGCAAAATAACAAAAGAAATCGAACAAAAGGCACCAGGGAAAATGAAAAGAAACATTATGAAACCTACGTCAGTACAATAAGAGAGAAAATGCCCAGAGTCTGTCTTTCTGAGATGAGGTATAATGTACATTATTTACATTATTCGGACTATTGTCCTCATCTTTGTCACCATATTTATTACAACGTTTCGGCCGTTGTAGGCTCCGGCCTTCTACAGGTGGTTGGAACTGAACCCTTTGAGAAGAGACTCAAGGCAACAGAGATGTGGTTCTAAGATGCTAAGGATGTCTTGAACCGAGCGTGTGATCAATGATGAGGTCATAGGGAGGTTACAGACAAAGAGAAGGCTTATACTTAACATCAGAAAGAGGCGGCTGAAGTTTCTGGGACACATAATGAGGAAGGAGGGTCTGGAGAATCTGATACTCACGGGTCGAAAAAAGGAAAAGAGAGACAAGGTAAAACAACGCATGACATACCTATCGGGTACATTATTTACATTATTCGGACTATTATTCTCATCTTTGTCGCCATATTTATCACAATGTTTCGGCCGTTGTACGCTCCGGCCTTCTTCAAGTGGTTGGAATTTCGTTCTAGTTCCATGTGTCATGTTTAATGGATGTCAGTTATCAGTTATCTCCTGCTAATTTCCCTCTGAAAGTTCTCCACTGCCTTAACTCACACTATTTGGGTCCTGTCACTGGGTCTAACCAACGCCTTTATCCACTGTGCCATGCGTCCTTGAGGACCCATGTCACAGTGGATAAAGGCTTAGAATTCAATTATCTCTTTTTTCTTCCTCTCTCGCTCGCTTTCTCTTCGTTTATTTTTCAAATATTAAAAGAAAGTTAGCAAATATAGACTTCGGAAGGACCCAACGAGATACATGATAACTGACATCCATCAGACATGGCACGTGGAACTAGAACAGTCTACCCCAGTGAGCGAAATAAAGGGTTCAGTTCGACATTCCAAACACCTGAAGAAGGCCGGAGCGTACAACGGCCGAAACGTTGTGATAAATATGGCGACAAAGATGAGGACAATAGTCCGAATAATGTAAATAATGTAAGAAAATGCCCAATAATTTTCCAACAAGAAAATGGACCAAAAATAAAGATGGAATGCAATCCAAACACGTCAGAAATGCAAAACCTTCAACGGTGATGTCAAGTTTTATGCGATGAAGCGATCATCAACTGGCTTCATGGCGTGAAACAACGAGTCAAAGTGAAATATTTGTACAAGTACATCTCTCTATATGAGAGAATAGGGTAGATAAATTTTTATATATCAGAATAATGATAAGCGAAATAATGACAATGTGGAAAAAAATGTCTGCGTGACACGTTTTGACCTTTTAGAATTCATCTCACTCTTTTTCTTCCTCTCTCGCTCGCTTTCTCCATCTCTCTCTCTCTCTCTCTCTCTCTCTCTATATATATATATATATATATATATATATATATATATATATATAAATTAACTGATTTAAAACCATATTTTAAATCAGTTAACTTATAATATTAATGCTCTGTAAATTTACACTGAGCTCTATTTTGTAAAAATAAAAATATCAATAAGAACACCAGATTATATATCTTAATGTTCTTTCTTTAAATATATATATATATATATATATATATATATATATATATATATATATATATTCTACATTCAACACCATCACTTGAGAAGACACCAGAAGTGTTGAAACAAAATGGCTATGTTATAACATGTTTATAAGTTTTAAATAAATAATATTTGCTCTACTCTGTACTGAGCACTTTTTAAGAATAGTGTATTTAGTTGTTGGAATCTTAATCCGTCTATACCAATTCTATACTTGGATATATATATATATATATATATATATATATATATATATATATATATATATATATATTCTGGGTTGTATAGCCTTGAATGCCAACTGATCCAAGAGAAGGACAACGCTGAATTCAAAATTCGTTGTGCATCATGTCTCTGTATTCGGCCCTTCAAAAAGTGTGGTTGGTTCTGCACAAAGCCTTCCTCACTATAATAAAATCATATGTGCTGGTATCTGGACAGTCGGTTCCTAGGAACTGTGCTGCTTGACCCTCATACGTCGAATAGAGTCCACCATATATATATATATATATATATATATATATATATATATATATATATATATATATATATATATATATATATGTAGATAGATAGATATTATTCCTCATTGGTAGCAAGACTCGAAGTCACATGTACAACGCAATCTTCAGCTGCTGAGTATAGACTAATCGTTATGTAATTTAAATTTTAATAAAAATATCTGGCTAACTCAATAATACTAGCGCTGTCTATATATTATACTGGGAGTACTGGCTTAAAAATAAATTGACGGGATTTATATTTTATACTTAAAATAAACGTGGATTAATGGCTTTATTTTAAAGTTAAAATAAATGATTAATACTATGATATTTTTAGGCCTGTTTTATTAACCGTTATTATTACTGGAGCAATTACTATACCATTATGATTAAAGTTGTATTGAAATGTCAGGCTTTTTTTGGTTTACAAATAATGTCATAGCTGTCAACGTTTCTATCTTCTGTTGGCTGATGGCAGAAGAAATCAAAATGTATTCACATTTTTGAACGCTGCACGCACATAATCTCGCAATTTATACATTATATATATATATATATATATATATATATATATATATATATATGTATATTTGTAAAATCAACTACGAGATCGATCAATATATATATCCAGGTAAGATGAGGACGAATAGGGCACAATTCGAACGTTCGTAACATTTAATATAAAAGAGTGCCCAATACAAAGTAGAGCAATTTATTTATTTTAACGTAGGTGATATTCGATTGGTAAGGCCACAAATAACCTTATAACTCCCCACCATGAGGTTGTATTTTGTTTTTAAATCTAAATAAATCATTCACTCGCAATTTACAATCGCCTGATGAGATGCATTTGATACGCATCGAAACACGACTGCAATTGTGTAACGATTTTGACATGTTTTCGATGTAATATTCTAGATTATTTACATTATTCGGACTATTGTCCTCATCTTTGTTGCCATATTTATTACAACGTTTCGGCCGTTGTACGCTCCGGCCTTCTTCAGGTGGTTGGAATGTCGAACTGAACCCTTTATTTCGTTCACTAGGGTAGACTGTTCTAGTTCCACGTGCCATGGATGTCAGTTATCTGTTATCTACTGTTAATTTCCCTCTGCCTTGACTGGGTATTGAACTCACACTCTTTGGGTCCTGTCGCTGGATCTAACTAACGCCTTTATACACTGTGTCATGTGTCCTTGAGGACATTTGTGTATGAATTTCTGGGTATTATAAACCTAATGTCTTCAGAAACCATTTTTACCAGTGCTCATATTGCAATTTTTGCCGTTATCATACATGTTTTTACCAGAGCTCATATTACAATTTTTTTTTGTTATTATTGCTTTTCTCTAGCACTCCTTATTACTGGTTCCCATATTGTATTCATTTCTATGCTTGGTCGGCTCAGGAGATTTTTGTGGCCTAGCATATGTGCTGATTCCTTAAGTTTACGAATTTTCAAATGGTGTTCCGTGTCTATGATCTCAACCTGATCCCACAGAGGGTGGTGATCTCCCTTCTCTCTCCATGTGTGGTCAGCCACGCCTGATTTTTCTACTTCCCCTCGTGTTACAGCTTTCTGGTGTTCTTGAAGCCTTACCTTAAGGGGTGGGGGCGATCTCCCCTTTATATTTCTTTCCGCAGCTGCATGGGATAGCGTACACACTGTCTTTAGTCATGTTCTCTATGGTGGGGTTTTATTCTGCGTTTATTCGAAAATTATAACATAAATATATTATAAAATTACTACAAAAATAACCATTTTATTTCAACCCTTCTGGTGTTGAATATAGAATAAAGGGTTTTAAAAGGTTCAAATCAGGATTTGAACCTTTTAAAACCCTTTATTGTAACATATTTATGTCATAGTTTTAGAATAAATAATTATATTTGGTCTACTCTCTATTGAGCACTCTTTTAAGAATATTTTTTCGTTATTGGAATTTATTCCGTATACACTAATCATAAACTTGGGTATCTCTCTCTCTCTCTCTCTCTCTCTCTCTTTCTATATATATATATATATATATATATATATATATATAGCATACAAACGGCTTCCCATACTTAATACTCCTCGAATTCACTCTCGCGTGATCATGAGCTGCGTTGCGATTTTCGCTTCCAGTCTTATATGTACGTGTTTATCGTTGCTTGGAAATCATCCATGTAAACAGAAACAGACTATCATCACATTCTTGTCCATGTATTGCTTAATATATTGTACAATAATTGTCATCTTTGATAATGGCTTATGTAAGCCGAAAGCTTAGATTGGATTAAAAAATATGGATCAATATTGTGATTTTCTTTCTTCGTTTAATGATAATGTTATTAAGCTTATCAGACGTTATGAAAAGAATTTACATAAAATAAATAGACAACACTTGTCTATATTATTTAATGAAACATGTATGAATATATATATATATATATATATATATATATATATATATATATATATATATATATATATATATACAGAGATAGATAGATAGATAGATAGATAGATATTATATTTACATGGTAGACGTATTTGAGTAGATATCTTTGTTTTCTTTTAATCATTTAAATTAATATCTAGAGGACTAGAGATCGAAAAGTAAAACTTTTCATATCTTGGTTTGTAGGCATTAATTTCACTGTTCAAAAAAAATTATAAAAACGTTTACCAATAAATGCACCGTTTATAGTAGGGGTATCACCACTGATTCGCAAAAAAAAAAAGAGCATACATGAGGAAAAATGTCCAAATTTAATAAAAACAATGTTTTATCGTAAAAATATTTATGTTATTATTAAGAGGAAAGATCAAATGATTTTTCATTATTACATTATATTTCTTTATCCTTTTTAGAACTTTCGAAATTTTGGTTAAAAATCTTGTTTTTCTTGTGTTAGCTTTAACAAATTTTAGGATAAGAAATGTTAGCGTCTTTTTTTGCCGTAAAAAACACATTGATTTGGAAATTCTTGCAAAAATCAAATAATTATCCCAGTTTAATGAGACTTTTAGGAATTATTCACGAATTAAATTATTTTAGAAATTTGTTTTTTTATAAAATGTTGGTAAAAACACTTTTTTTCTTCTTTTTTTTTTTTTTTTTTTTTTTTTTCACATATGTTACCAACCACTTATTAATTTTAGTTTTCGAGAGATTAATTTTTGATCAGCTTAATACTTATATTAATTATATACAGAAATCAATGGAAAGCTTAAAACGTCAATCTTTTTTTTCTTTTTTTTCTTTTTTTTCTTTTTTCTTTTTTTTTTCTTTTTTCTTTTTTTTTTCTTTTTTCTTTTTTTTCTTTTTTCTTTTTTTTTTCTTTTTTCTTTTTTTCTTTTTTCTTTTTTTCTTTTTTCTTTTTTTTTTTTTTCTTTTTTCTTTTTTTTTTCTTTTTTCTTTTTTTTTTCTTTTTTCTTTTTTTTCTTTTTTTCTTTTTTCTTTTTTTCTTTTTTCTTTTTTTTCTTTTTTCTTTTTTTTTTCTTTTTTCTTTTTTTTCTTTTTTCTTTTTTTTTTTTTTTCTTTTTTTTTTTTTTTCTTTTTTCTTTTTTTTCTTTTTTCTTTTTTTTTTCTTTTTTCTTTTTTTTTTCTTTTTTCTTTTTTTTTTTTTTTGCAAAACAGGACCTCGGTTACCTAAAATCTGTACTGAATCGTAAAATAAAAATTGCAATAAAACTAAAACATTATTTAATCAGAAAAGCTTTTCGTTGCTTTTATGAATAAGATATATTATGGTCTTAAGAAAAACAATTCGATTAACTTTTACAAGAATTGTTTACATTTCTTTTTAATTTTAATTAGAATAATTCATTTGGTTTTAAGTCTTAAAATTCTGTATTAATTTTCCCGGATTAGATGATAGTGTTATTAAAAGTAATATCTATATTTACTATTCATAAATGGAAAAGCAGTATTTTAAAAGAATTTTTAATTTTTTGTGTGCCTATTTTTTAAATACTGAAGTCTATACACGACATTTTCAAAAAATAATAGTAATATCTATAGTAAATTCAAAGCCAAAGTATCTAAAATTCAATAAAACATTAGATTACGGAGAACATTTTCCAATTTTTTAAGATTACTGGGTAGTCAAAAATTATATAAAAAAGGCGTTCACTTCATATTCCTCAAAAATTGGTTAAATATCGTTTGGTCAATAAAACTGTCAGCTCTAAACACCTTACATCAACACGTACCCTCGTGTATAAAAATGCATTTCTGCGAGATTTTAAACGTAAAGTAATTACGTGTTTCAATTCAGATTAATTAAACTTTAAATCAGCAAATATTCCTCAAATAAAGTTTCAGAAAAGTATATTTTATTTTTTGAAAATTTCTTTAATAAAGAGAATTACATTGTGCTGACATAAGGCTAGAAAAGAACACTTTCAATTAATTTATATTAGTTTTGAAATACAGCAAGGTATTTTGTTTATTGGAAAATTTTAATTTAATCTATGAGCTTGAAATTAAAATTCAAATAAAAGATTCAAGAAAGATTTTTCATTTTTAAATATTCATTTAAATCTTAGGTATCGCTTTTTTTCGGGGTTACCTAGTTTATGGCAATAGGAAATAAGGTTTCATTAAAAAAAAAAAAAAAAGAAATTCATTAACTGATTCAAGATTACTTCGTTTACTTTTCAAATATTAAAATAAAGTTAGCAAATATAGACTTCGGAAGGACCCAACGAGATGCATACATTTTTTAAATAAGGTAATTGAGTTTACTGTGATAGTTTTCCAAGGCCTAATGATAAGGTATACATAGATTAAAATCTGTTTTCTTGACTAAAAAAAGAATCTAGGTTCGATTATTAACGTGAGGTACATTTTCTTTTGTCCCACTTCTCGGTCACTTGGCCGGTGGATATTAATTTCAATGTTTAAAAAGAAAGAAAAATATCTAATCAAACACGTATACCTACTAAATATAACTTTTATAGTTATAAGAAATAATGTCAGATTAAAAAGATTCATTAACTAATATATATATATGTGTGTGTGTATGTATGGGTATGTGTGTGTAAATTTTGTGTATTTAGGCAGCAATCTTTTCATGCAGGTTTCATTGAATATGATAGACAAGGTGCTTTGATTTGATTTTTTTTTCGGCAGATAAATTATATATATATATATAGTACAGATAATAAATCCGTTAGTATATAATCAAAGTAGATCCTAATAATATAAAATATTAAAATTGATCCACAAAAAGAGCACAATGTATTTATTATAACAGAGCATATAAATTATACAACAAAATCAAAAATTACCTCATATTGGGCGGGGGGGTATAGATCTGCTTCAGCCAACGCGAAGTACTCTTGTCTTATTCAAACCCGGTATATGAATTGTATTTGTCTTGGTTGAAATAGACCTATCCCCATATGAGGTAAATTTGGATTTTGTTCTGTAATATATATATATATATATATATATATATATATATATATATATATATATATATATATATATATATGCTTCATTGAATAATATAAACATATTGTGTCTACTTTTTATTTGTCTAATCATTTCCTTGATGTTAAGAGGAAATTCAATAAGGAAGGTGCCGTAGTGTTTTTTTTTTTTAATTCAAGTATTTTCGACCTTTTCTAAGATCATCTTCAGGGGTAAATTGCAAACACACAAAAAAATAAATAAATAAATAAATAACTACGCGACCTTCGTTGAATTTCGTCTCAAGATCAAAAAACTGATTAGACGACAGGAAAGGATCAGTATAAAAAAAAATAAGTAGACACAATATGTCTACATCAGTGATTCTCAACCAATTTTGTGCCATGCACCACTTTGGTATTTCTAAAATGCCGGTGCCCCCTCCCTTGTAATATTCAATTCTTACATGTATACCAATTACACATGTACGTACATACACAGAAAATATTTGTTATGTATGCATACTGGTATATGTATCGCATTAACATTAACACACTCACTCAGACTCACTAGAAAACAATTCACTGTTAATAACTCATGCTCGTATTGGCCCCTTATTCAGCCGAAGGGTGCACATCCTACGCATGCCCCACAAAAATATTACCATCCTCCCATCGGTGGGGCATGTGCTCCAAGTTGGGAATCATTGGTTTATATTACTTAATGAAACATATATATATATGTGAAAATATTGTAGAAAATAGGAAAGAAACTGGTTTGGTAAAATGAGACCTCTTATGTAGCGAGTTGGAATCATATTTTTAAATAAATAATTATATATATATATATATATATATATATATATATATATATATATATATATATCAGTTAATAGATTTCAGATATCTTACCTAAATACGCACATACGTGTGTGTTTGTGCGTGTGTTTGTGTGTGTGTGTTAGTGTGTGTGTGTATTCTGTTTTGCTTTCGCCTATGCAATCTCATACAGTCTCATATTGTCTGGGTCCGTAAATGTCTGTATGCGTTTGTTCATCAAATAAAAGTGACAGACTTTATTGGGAAACGCCTAAGAAAAAAAAAAAAAAAAAGCTAGCCCTGTTGGGGTTAAGAGGATTATTTAAAGGGATTTATTACAACCCCTTTTCTTTTTACTGTGGCCATTGGGGTCAGCAATCTTGTTTGTGATACCCTGAAATTTTAATAAATCGAGTCGCACAACGGGAGGTGTTTCCTAATAAACTACGATGGTGCAAACTGTCTTTTGCACATACGTTTGCTTACACACGTGCGCATGCACACACGCACGCACACACACACACACACACAAGCGCGCACACACAGACAGACAGACACACACGCACCCCCGCTCGTACACACAGAGGGTAATATATATCGTTGATATATGTCTCTCAAAGAAACCTATAGGGATGTGTGTGTATGTGTGCGTGTGTGCACGCGCGCGTGTGTGTGTGTGTGTGTGTGTGTGAACAACTCTCTATCAATTATTTAATCATATACGAACTTCGAATGTTTTATCTTAAAATATAACTAAAGTCACACAAAGCTAGGTACCCTCACTAATTCGATAAAAAGAGAGCATATCATGATAAAAAAAATACCCCATATTTGCTAAAAACAAAGTTTTGCAATCAAAATCTTTATTTTATTATTAAAAGAAAAAAAAAAATATTTTTTGATTGTTTAATTATATTTTTTCATCCTTTTTAGAACGTTTGAAATTTCAGTTTAAAAATCTTGTTTTTCTTGCATCAGCGGTGGGTGGGTGGGTGTCTGTAAATTAGTAGAAGAAATTTTAACGTATTGTTTTTGCGGTGAAAAACGCTTTCATTTGGAAATTATTGCAAAAATCAAACAATTGTCGGATTTTAATGAAACTTTCAGAACTTATTCACAAATGAATGAAATTTTTTTCGGCAAATCTGTCAATCTCGCACTTAGTTAATTTTATGAAATTTCGAGAAATTAAATTTTGACGCTAGTTAAAAACATATTAGTTAAAAGCAGAACCCCTTGGAGAATTTAAATCATTCATGTGTTTTATAAAACAGGACCACCGTTACCGAAAATCTGCTCTGAATAGTCAAATAAAAAAATAAAATAAAATAAAATAAAGATATTATTATTTAATCAAAAAAGCGTTTAATTACTTTTACGAATAAGATATACTATGAACACAATTATCTTGAGAAAAACTTTTTTTAGATGAATAATGAATTTTTGCAAGAATTGTTTTCATTTGTTTTTAAATTTTAAATAGAATAATTTGTAAAGTTTCAAATCTTTTACATTTCTGCATTACTTTGACCCCGTTTGGTGATTTTATTACGTACAGTGTAACCCGGATATAAGACACCTGGATATAAGAGAAACCCGGATATAAGAGAGATTTTCTCTGGTCCCAAATTAGAGCCAAATTTACCTAAACAAAATAGACCAAACCCGGATATAAGAGAAACCCGGATATAAGAGAAACCCGGATATAAGATACTTCTTCTCCGGTCTCGACAACTCTCTTATATCCGGGTTACACTGTAAAAACTCCATTTACTAATCATAAGTGGAAAAGCTTGCTTCGCATCATCAAACACCAATATTTTAAAAAGAATTTTGAATTTATCTTTGTGTATATGTCGATTTTTGTTGATATGGACGGTTATATAACAAAAAATAAGAGTGATAACTATAGTATTAGGTTGGTGCAAAAATAATGACGTAATAATGTCGTTTTTTGACGTATTTTTTAACGTCAAAAAATTACATTATTACGTCATTATTTTTGCACCAACCTAATAAATTTAAAACCAAAGTATATAAAATTCAATAAAACATTAGATTACAAGGAATATTTTCCTCAATTTTTACGATTACCGAGTAAAATTATACATAAAAGACGCACGCGTTATATTCTTCAATTATTTTTACGGATATAGCCACCGTAGAAATACATTAGATAAACATCCGTCTGTCATCAAGCTATCAAAATGTCGATACCTTAAATAAACTCCTACGACTATATTTTAAAAATGCATTTCTGCGACATTTTGAACGTAATGTAACTAGTATTTGTTTCAAATCAGATTAAATATAATTTAAACGAAGTAGAGTCTGTCTATATTTCTGAGATGAGATATTATGTACATTATTTACATTATTCGGACTATTGTCCTCATCTTTGTCGCCATATTTATCACAACGTTTCGGCCGTTGTACGCTCCGGCCTTCTTCAGAGTGTGAGTTCAATACCCGGTCAAGGCAGTGGAGAACTTTCAGAGGGAAATTAACAGGAGATAACTGATAACTGACATCCATCAAACATGGCACGTGGAACTAGAACAGTCTACCCCAGTGAGCGAAATAAAGGGTTCAGTTCGTCATTCCAACCACCTGAAGAAGGCCGGAGCGTACAACGGCCGAAATGTTGGGTTAAATGAACTAATATTTCTCAAATAAAGTGCCAAAAAAGTATATTTTATTTTTGGGAGATTTTTAATAAAAACATTGTCTCTCATCCTTCTAGACGTTTGTTGATGCCATTTTCGTGGAAATTTTGTGTTTTTGTTGGAATAAGTTTGATAATTTTTGACTGATTGCATGACATTTAAATTATTCTATAGAGAACCGGAATAAATGAAAATCCGAAGGAGCCAATCGGGAGACTACGGTGTGTGCTGGTGGGGGATGGGGTCCCATTTCAATTGTTTAAGCTTCTACAAGCTGTTTTACAACATGCGATCTTGCGTTGTACTTTTGGAAAATGACATCTTTTCGATTTGTCATAATCAGCCGTTTTTCTTGAATCCATGTTTCTTCAAATGACGAAAGACAGTTGAGATATTGTTTTTCAAACTATTAGCAACCTCTTCCGTCAAAATCTTCGGTTTATTCTCCACGATTACAAGCAGAGCGTCTTCCGTGACGCCAAAAGTTTTCCGGGGGTATGATTGACCGTTTAAGTTAAAATCCGCCACAAGAAATCTACGAAACCACTTTTTGACCGTTTGAAGAGCTGGAGCACGGCCTAAATAAACCTGTTGAATATTTTTTGTCGCAATTCTGACTCTTATTCCTTTCCGAAAATCATGAAAGAGTATAATATGGTGAAATTGTAATTTTTCACCTTTCATCTTTAAGACATTAATTTGTGGACAAAGCATCAACATTCAATAAAATCTGACTCACAACCGAACGATGCAAAGTTTCAATCTAGAACACACCAGAAATCGGCATTAAAACTGTTGTGGATTCCGAGATGAAAAATCGGTCTCCAATAAGTGACAAATGTAAGTATTTAAGATAAGAATTTAAATGTATTTACACAAAATACAAAAGGTAATGTTGTTAGTAAATCCAGGAATGCGGTTAGTATTAATCAAAGATCGCTATATACAGTCTCGAAGTAAACTTCCTTAGAGTCGGGCGTGCTTGTAACTGTGACTTCTACCTCCAACTCAATCACAATGTCTATATACTTCCCACCCCGTTTCTTTTCTCTATATTCTGACTGACTGAGGGTATTTAACGGCAGCAGGCCGAGTCCACTTATATCAAAAAGGGGTGGACCCCATAATAAAAACAAAAGCCAATCTCAAATTGCGGTGATTTAATATTAACAATGAAAATTGGGTACGAAATGGGTTTAATAATTTCAAACTTTCCGTTCTGGCAAATTGTATTAATAATTCCAGAAGAAATTTAAATTATTAAAGTGTGAATAAAATCTTGTCCAAATTTGATACATTCACTCGGTTCAAAATTATCTGTCTATATCTCAGAAATGTGTTATTATGATTATTAGCATTATTTACATTATTCGAATTGTTATCCACAACTTCATTGCCATATTCTCAGGGGATTGGAATTTCGAACTGAACCCTTTATTTCGTCCACTGGGGGATAGATTATTCTACTTCCGCGTGCCATGCCTCTTCCGGATGTCTCAGTTATTTCCCTTTAACTCAGCTCTGCAAGTTTTTAGGTTCACCACTGCTGTGGCCTGGGATTGAACTCACAACTCTTTGTGTCTAGTCACTGGATCTAACCAATGTGTTCATCCACTGGGCCATGTGTCCCTGAGGACACCTGAAGAAGGCCGGAGCGTACAACGGCCGAAACGTTGTGAATATAGCAATGAAGATGAGGATAATAGTTCGAATAATGTAAATAATGCAAGGGTCAAAATTAATCAATCAAAACGTACTTTTTTGTTCACTTCTTCGCTCAGAATATTTAGAATTAATTCAATTTCTAACAATTAATAGCCTAATTTGTTTTGATATTTAGGAAGCTCAGAGTAATAAAACCCAAAGCCGCTTGTTTGGCGCTTCCGGTAAGGATCGAATCCGGTATCAACCAATTGATAAATATTCAACTAATTTCTGTCTGAATTTTTGCCATGAAGAGTTATCATTATTTGCACTAGGACTACTATCCTTATTTTTCTTGTTATTATCACAGCATTTCAGCTGTTGTGTCCTCCGGCCTTTTTTCAGGTGTTTGTCCATCAGAGAATTTGCAATTTCAAATTGAACTCTTATATATAATCCATGTTTGCTGGATGTCAGTTATCAGTTATCTCCTGTTAATTTCCAACGCCTTCATCCACTGTTAATTTCCAACGCCATTATCCACTTTGCCATGTGTGCTTGAGGACACATAGCACAGTGGTTAAAGGCGTTGGTTAGTTCCAGTGACAGGACCGAAAGAGTGTGAGTTCAATACCCAGTTAGGGCAGTGGAGAACTTTCAGAGGGAAATTAACAAGAGATAACATGGCACGTGGAACTAGAACTGTCTACCCCAGTGAGCGAAATAAAGCGTTCAGTTCGACATTCCAACCACCTGAAGAAGGCCGGAGCGTACAACGGCCGAAACGTTGTAATAAATATGGCAACAAAGATGAGGACAATAGTCCGAATAATGTAAATAGTGTACATAATACCTCATCTCAGAAATATAGACACGAATCTTTAGCAATATTTACCTCTTCATCCATAGTTGTAGGACAACCAGTGAGGATCAGACCCGCCATATATCAAATAGTCTACGTGACGTGCTTGTAAAGCGTCGATATACAGTGCGTGCCCCCTTATCAAACTTGTCAACTTCAATTTCTTTTGTCTCTCCCACACACACTTCTCGATTTAGCTTCGTATGAATAAGCAGTTCTTTTTCTCTTTGTGTAACTTCGCCATTTGACATTCCTGACCAGAACATTTCGTTTTTGATAAGGTCTTTCTCTTATCAACTTTTGTATTCGTTGAAATTTGAGCAAAATAAGTGCATTGAAATCATATTGGGATACTTTATCCTCGCTTCCAGCTAAGTCTCGTACTCGTTACAAACGATTATATTTCCTCAGATATCTTTTCTTCTGCATTATATATATATATATATGTGTGTGTGTGTGTGTGTGTGTGTGTGTGTATGTGTGTGTGTGTGTGTGTGTATGGCGGGGGGCTCCCGTACGGGGGTGGTTACATGGCTAATTTTTCAAGCCATTTATAGTGAGTTCAATACTCATTAGGTGTCCTCAGTGCCTGAGTGTCAGAATAGGCTAAGTTTAATCTGTTCTCTATATCTTCATATATATATATATATATATATATATATATATATATATATATATATATATATATATATATATATACGTGCGAGTGAGTGTGTATGTACGTAATCAGTACCATGACGATAGCAGATATATTAGATATGACACACATTCAGCTTGAAATATAAGCTAATGTAAATACAATCCACCCACACCCAACATTCAAATCACTTTGTGTGTCCTCCGTATGAACGCAGGAACTTGTGTACCTCGTCGCCCGAATAGCACGTGCTGACACACGTTCGTAATGCTTTATTGCTAATGACCAGTACACTGCTTTTTCATACCTGGAGCTTCGTTGCTCAAGGGTAAAATCTGACATCACATTTATGACTATATATATATATATATATATATATATATATATATATAAATCAGTGTAAGTGTATGGTATTTTCGGCTTCTTTTATCTTAAGAGTTTTTTCATTATTTAGTGGGCTTTATTGCCTTTGTTTACCAAATTTAGACCAGTTGACAATCCCAATCTTTCCTTTTTATGATTCCCCGATCAGCATCGGCTGTGAGATTTGTGCCGATTATACTAAGTCGCAAAAACGTGAAAGTATTAACACACATGGTAAAATGAATATATATTTTACGAACACTACACACACACACGCACGCGCGTGCGCACGCACAAATATAAAATATTCCCATGTATATGTATGCATGTATGTATCTCTGTCTGTATGTATGGTATTAAAATTACAGTCAGATCATAAATATCAGGTTATTAAGTGCATCTCTTGATGGCGCCGACACGAAGTGTAAAGTGTTGTGTTCTTTCCTTGTCACTCTGATTAATTTGGAAACTGTTGGTAGTTTTTTTTTTTTTTTTCTGATTTCATCAATTTCACATTTTCCATCTCGGAAGATTATTAAAAGAGAATCATACACGAAAACGCACTGGTTAATACACTGTGAATAGCACACACACACACACACACACACATACACACACATACACACACATACACAAAGACACACATACACTCAAACACACACATACACAAAACACACACACACATACACACACACAAACTCAAGCACACACACATACACACACAAACACAAACACACACACACAAGCACACACACATGCACACACACAAACACACACAGATGCACACACACAAACACACACACATACACACAAACAGACACACACATACACACACAAACACACACACATACACACACACATACACACACACATACACACACACAAACACAAACACAAACACACACACACACATATATATATATTTGTGTATTTAGGCAGCAATCCTTCTTTTTGCACCTTTCACTGAATATGACAGACAAGGTGCTTTGATTTATTTTTTTATACAATTTCTCATGTGATCTTTTTTTTTTTTTTTTTTCGGAGGACAAAGTATATAAAAACTGTTCAATTGTTCTTTCTTTCCGAGCGCTTTCGGCTATACATTTAGCCATTTTTAAGGTTAAAATATATTAGCTGTTAACAAGAAACAGATTGTTGTATGCATGTATTTATATAAGGTTTTCATTTTCAAAACATGGTCAAGATATTGTGTCCCTGTTCATAGTTGATATTATTGAGTGTTGGCTTTTTTGTTTTTATTAGTAAGGCTTCCATTATTCTCTTTTATTTTTACATGTAGACGATGCAATTACATTTGCGTTATCAACAAGTATGTTACGAATTGTGTCCAGTAGGTCTCCATGAGTATTTAAATGAGACCTAATTGTGCTATGATCAGAAAGATGTTGATGATAGCTCAATTAGGTATCATTTTGTTATTTTCATTAAAGTACTTTCGATTTTCAGTTATTATCAAAAACACACCACATCGATTCTTCATAATGATTGCAAAAGTCGAAAGTACTTGAACAAAAATAACAAGATATAAACTTGTGACAGTTTATCGACAACTTCCACCACAATACTCAGAACATTATCCGAAAATTGGAAAAATTAAACAAGCAGACCGTATCGTTTTTTTTAATCAAACTTGTTTGTTCACACGCATATATATATGTGTGTGTGTATGTGTGTGTGTGTATGCGTGATGGCTTGACAGTTGCGTTTAGCCTAAAATAGACTGTTGCTTCTGGGTGTTGAATTCAGTTTCCACTTGTATATTTACACCTATCCTTGATATTAAGCACTTTACCATACCTTAAAAATATATTTCATCATCATATATATATATATATATATATATATAATGCTCAAAACTAGTATTCCATGGTTATAATTTGTTACATTGGAATCGTAATCACGATCCAATGTAATAAATTACAACCATGGAATATTAGTGTTTGAGCCTTTTATATTATATTCTTACTCTGTTCTGGATATTGAGTTCTACCTGGATTCTATACTCTTGGGAATTTATCCATATATATATATATATATATATATATATATATATATATATATATATATATATATATATATATCTGACTCTCTAGGTTTAACTATAGTTAAACCTAGAGAGCTAGACAAAACTACCAAGGTTTCAGTTAAGTGGGTGGTTAGGGAATGCTGGCTAAAAAGGTAACAAAAGAACGGAATATATATATATATATATATATATATATATATATATATATATATATTGACCACTAAAACCACTAATTTCGAAATTTTCAAATATAATAGTCATTTCTATAATTAAACAAAATATATTTCTTAATTCTTCAAAGTATGAATAATTTAGATACATTTTTGTGAAATGGCTCCAATATTTATGGCTACGAATTCTCTGTGGACAACTGGAAATGCTATGTGGACCACTAGGAATGCTATGTGGACCAACGGTGGTCCACCTGGACTACGTTAAGAATCACAAATTTAAATTATACTTGCGTTTATATTATTATCTTGTAGTGAATGGAATATAGACAAAAAGGAAATCCACAAACATATAAAAGCACAACTTTTCTTAGTTTTTCCAATGTTTTGTTTTTGTCTTGAAGAGGTTCTTGTGTCAGGCACGTGGTTTGAATCTCGGTGCCACAACAAATCAGCCTTTTCTTTCCCAACCGCGTAAAACTGAAATTGATTCTGACGGTAAGACATTTAGCACCAGTGTAGCAACGATGAGAACACGTCACTAAACGTTCAACATGCCGTACATTGCTTTCAAAATGTACGACTTTATTGTAAGTTCCGGATGGATCAAGTTACGATCTATTATCAATTTCATTGTTTTATATCCTGGAGTTAAAATTAAACGCTGTTTGAACATTTTGACCCACCCACAGCGAGAGATCAAGAGAAAAAGAAAAATGATTCCGAATGGACTCCAGCGATTCTTCTCCCAAAGAGATCAGATTTCCAAGTTTTTTATTCGAATCGGCAATAATATCTCATGTGGCTACACGCCCTACCTCCACCCGAACGTCATAAATGACGTGCATGCTCACTGACATATGAATAATTAAAGAAAAGAAAAACTTGGAGGGTGTCAAATTGGTTTGCCTCTTTTTCTTTCTTATCTTCAGTAGCAAAATGAAATGCGAGAGAGAAAAAGATATATATATACAGTGTAACCCGGATATAAGAGAAACCCGGATATAAGAGAGATTTTATCTGGTCCCAAATTAGAGCCATACTTACCTAAACAAAATAGACCAAACCCGGATATACGAGGAACCTGGATATAAGAGACTTCTTCTCCGGTCCCGACAACTCTCTTATATCCGGGTTACACTGTATATTTATTAGTGTGTAAAAATTTCAGATAGAGTATATCTGTAAAAGGACAATATCAATAAAGACAAAAGGAAAACTTATCTTAACCGACGCTTTCGCCCTCTGAGGGACTTTATCGCGGCGAACGCTACGCCTAAATTTTTTTTTGTCGTTATTCATATATATATATATATATATATATATATATATATATATATATATATATATATATATGTGTGTGTGTGTGTGTGTGTGTGTATGTATGAAAGAGACTTTCGCCGCTGGGTATTGACCTCAATGTCCACTTTTATATTTACATATGCTCTATCACTAATATTGAGCACTTTAACCCATAAATAAAACCATACCTTAAAACTATATTTTATCATATATATATATATACATGATAAAATATATTTTATCATATATATATATATATATAGATATATATATATATATATATATATGATAAAATATAGTTGCAATCAAAGCTCATGAATCTCCCTGTCTCTATTTAAAAAAAAATAACTTGAAGAGGCCGTTTGACCAATACAAAGTCTGGCCAGAATTAAAGATAAAAAGTAAATGAAAACTACAGGCAATGTTCATTTTCTTCAGAGATACTAATAAGCACGGATTTTTCTCTCCTGATAATGACCATGCTGGCCGAAACTAGTCAAAAAATCTAATTTAAATAATAAAACAAAAATTATTAATATACAAAGACTGTCAAAATTTAACGATAATAAACAAATGAAAACTTCAGAGACAGTTATATATATATATATATATATATATATATATATATATATATATATATATATATATATATATATATATATATTTGTTTGTTTGGGTTTTATGGCATATCAACCACTGTGGGTTATTTAATGCCAAATCCAGTTTATATGAATTTTAAATGCCTATTTTGTATGGAATATTTTCAGCAACCTAGACTTTATTTGCTTGCACACTGCAAAGTAATCCTAGGTATTTTTGTTTAAGTCAAGAATTTCTATTTGATAAGGACAATTTATTTGCAAAATGATAAAATGTAGGATATGTTGTTTATACATCAGTCTACATAAGAGACCAATTCTTTTTAGAAAATCCAATATATTTTTTGGTTGGTTGGGTTTTATGGCATATCAACCACTGTGGGTCATTTAATGCCAAATTAAGGTGTATATATATATATATACATATATATATATATATATATATATATATGTGTGTGTGTGTGTGTGTGTGTATGTATATATATATATATGTGTGTGTGTGTGTGTGTGTATATATATATATATATATACATACATACATACATACATACACATATACCTATACATATATTAAATATACAGTACTATCAAACATATAGCTGGCAACATTATTTTTTCAAAAACACTAGTTGATAATTAAAGGAAATAAATATAACTGATAACCTCATAGCCAGTCTAGATAGAAAAAAAATTTTTACACTAACGGCCCGGTTGAAAAATGCTTATATCTCTTAAAGGAAGCATCTAAAACCTCTCCCTACCAATAGCTAAAATAAATAAACCGCTCCCTACCAAATTATAAAAATCTGCAGTTTCATCACCAATCAATGCTATTTCATATTTAATAATAATTTTTGTAAACAAAATTTGGATTGCCTCTTAGTAGAGTGATCGCATGTATTTTCTTAGAATTTCTTGAATCTAGTCCTTTCCAAAATATTTTACATAAACAATGACCACACTTCTGATATATTGACGGTGCTCTATTGATATATCCTCGTGAGAGTGATTTAGTTGATCTTGTAAATATACGAAAGAAAGTCGAACATACAATAGAATTTACATGTAATGAAAAACAAACAATATTTTACCTTGCCTAGATATTAGGTTGGTGCAAAAATAATGTCGTTTTCTCACATATGTTATTATGTGAGAAAACGACATTATTTTTGCACCAACCTAACATGATGCTAGACCGCGTTAACAGCTTAAAACTTCTTGTTTTTAAATTTTTGTTTTCCACAGAATTTTAAAAAAAAATTATATTATATGATAGGAAATTTCTTCCTTAATCTATGTTTAAAAGGATTTTTCAATTGGATGAATAGTGAAAATTGTATGTCCACCGGAAATTAACTAATAAAAATAACTAATAAATTTTTATTCCTGTCATAACAACAAAATAAAATCTGGAATAATTATCAGAATCTATTTAAGAGCACTCAGAATGTGCAGCCCTCAATATTCACATGAAGTGGAGAAATATATAGAAAACACTTTCAAGCTCCTCCAACACCCTATTTCATGTTCAATGTGAAACAAAAGACTCATAAAATATTCCAAAATAGAAATGCGGCCCATCTCTCTGTCCTAAACCTATTCTAACCCAACAAATCTAAAAAATATATAGTTCTACCCACTAACTCGATCATAACTACAATTGAAATTGATTTAGCTAAACTCAAAATAAAATTTGTCACAACTACATGTAAAAGAATAAAAGCCTTGATCAATGCAAAACTATACAATGAGACAAAACTTGAAAGAGGAATTTATTCTATCACCTGTAAGGATTGCCAGAAAGTATATTGGAGAAACCTCAAGAAGTTTAATTAAAAAATTATATGGACACAAAAGGGATATTTAAAAAAAAACAAAACATATTAAATACATTAGTTATTCATAAGTAGACTGATTACAATTTTGATATAAATAAAATTCTACTCAAATTAAAAGAGAAAATAAATCGCTAAGTCGAAAATGTTTAGAAACAGCTTTAATCATACACAGTAAATTTGTATCCAGGTTTTTACGTTTCGCCATTTTTAGGCAGGTCTTCTGTTATCGCAATATGGGATATTTAATAAAAAAAGGTGATGGAAAAAAAAAAAAAAGGATGGAAATGCAATTGGCTAGATTATATATTAAAAACAAACATGGAAAAAACAAAACTATATCTTTTTTTAATTTAAAATTGCGTCTCTCGTTCGTACGTAAAAAAAATAACAAATGTGTAGTCGAACCAACTTAAACAAACATAAGTTCGTTTGAAGTCATCAAGGACTAAACATGTCACACGAAAACGTTTTTCACTTTGTCATACATCGTTCCTCCAAAATTGTGCTTGATATATAAAAATTAATATATTGTTATCCCATATATATATATATATATATATATATATATATATATGTATATATATATATATGAAATAATTATATTGAAGTTCTCGGCTCTTGTTTTGAAACATGAGAACTCTTATGTAGCGATGGAATCATATTTTTAAATAAATAATTATATATATATATATATATATATATATATATATATATATATATATATATATAAAAAAGAAAAACAGACCATTTTAAGGTACCATTATAATAATTTATTTCACCAGAGTCCTTTTAAAGGACGCCGGATCATCAGATAGCACTTCCAAAAATGAAACGAAAAATGAAATTAAAATTGATGGGTAGTGTATGTTTTTGTAATTTAACAGAGAGTGTAAGAGGGATAGTTAAATAGACAGGGTAGAGTATAGGGAGGGATTAATTTCATATCTCTCTCAAGTATACATTATATTGTGGGAGGAGGAGTGACCAGACCATGACATATTTAGATGGTTAACTTGACGGAAGTGATATATAGAAATGGAAGGGAAATATTTCACCAGAGTCCTTTTAAAGGACGCCGGATCATCAGATAGCACTTCCAAAAATGAAATGAAACGAAAAATGAAATTAAAATTATCTGGATTTACATTGAGCTCTCAGCTTTCATCTTCCTTGGGATTACCCATACAGATTACGAAGTTCTTCATATATATATATATATATATATATATATATATTCACTTCTATGGATATGAGTCTGTGAGCCTGGGTTGCACGCTTTTGCGATCATCAGACAAACTTTGTCTGATGATTGCAATAGCGTGAAACCCAGAGTCACAAACTCATATTCATACAAATGAATATGTTAGCTCTATCACTGATATTGAGCACTTTCCAATAAGTATATATATATATATATATATATATATATATATATATATTATATGATTTACATTCCTGATACATAAACTTTCCTTCCCAAATACTTTTTACGTAGGTACCTCCGCAGAATTGCTAGAAGAGCATACATCATGAAAAAATGTCCCCCCAAAATTATGGTCGAAATCTTTATGTTATTAAGAGCAAAGACTAAAGGATTTTGATCATTAACTTATGTTCTTTTTATCCATTTTAGAAAACTCGGAATTTTGGCTAAATATCTTGTTTTTCTTGCATCAGCGGCGGTGGTGGTGGTGGTGGGGGGGATCGGAGTCAAAGATTAGTATAGGAAATTTCAGCGTGTTTTTTTTTACGGTGAAAAACGCATTAATTTGGAAATTTTGACAAAGGTGAAATTATTTTAGAAATGTTTTTAGAAAATCTTGATAAGAACATTTTTTTTTATATCTGTTAATTGCCTCGCCTTGTAAAATTTTTTTAAATTTCAGAAAAAATTAACTTTTTTACGGTTTAATGCTTATATTAGTTATAAACATAACTCCTTGGAGAATTTAAATCAATTTAAAAAAACAAAACAAAACAGGATACCTTGTTACAGAAAATTTGCTCTGAATCGTAAAATTAAAAATGCAATAAAACTATGATATTATTTAATTAGAAAAAGCTTTTAAGTGTTTTTATGAATAAGATATATTATAGAAACAATTGTCTTATGAAAAAAATTTTTGATGAATAATGAATTTTTACAGGAATTGTTTTCTTTTTTAAAAATTTACTTAGAATAATTTATAAAGTTTTAAATTTTTTAAGTTTCTGTATTCATTTTTCCGATTATCAAGTAAAAACTAAAATTTACTAATCATAAATGAAAAAAAGTTTTTTTACTATTCAATGATCTCCAATATATAAAAAGAATTTTGAATTTTTGTGTATAAACGTTCTGATTTTTATAAATACGGATGTCCATACACGGCATTATCAGAAAATAAGAGCGATAACTATAATAAATTTAAAGCCAAAGTAACTAACATTCAATAAAACATTACGGTGAATATCTTCCTGAATTTTAAGATTACTGGGTAGTTAAAAATAATATTAAGAAAAGCGCACAAGTTATATTCCTTAAGTATTTTATAGATATGTCCAACGTAGAAACAAATTAAATAAACTTTCATCCGTCTGTCAACACCTTAAATAAACACCTACCGCCGCCGTGTTAAAAAATGCATTTCTGTGATGTTTTAAACGTAAAGTAAATAATATTTGTTTCAAATCAGATTAATTAAACTTTGAATCATCAAATATTCCTCGAATAAAGTTTAAGAAAAGTACATTTTATTTTTGAAAGATTTTCAATAAAAAGAATTACGTTGTGATGACAGATGGCTAAAATGGCGTTAAAATTAGTGATTTTTGAAAAATTAATTTCAATCAATTTAAATCAGTTTTGAAATGTAGTAAAGTATTTCGCTTACTGGAAATATTTAATTTAATCTATGAACTTGAAATTAAAACTAAAATAAAAGCTTAAAGAAAGATTTTTCATTCGTAAAAATTCATTTTAAACTTTAGATATCGCGTTTCTTTGGAAGTACCTAAAGCATCACACTCCAATTTGATTTTAAAATATGTAGATGTTTTGTTTTTCTTTATAAAAAAAAGAAATATTTCAATAGACCAGAAAGAAAGAAAGAAAGAAAGAAAGAAAGAAAGAAAGTAAATACAAACACGCATTATATAACATTTGCGTATGGAGAACTTGGCCGACAATCATGAATTAATCCAGAAGAAAAATTATTCTGCCGTAAATGTCACTCTTATCAGAATTTATATATTTATTTGACATTTCCAATTAACAATCTTGTAGAATATATAGTTTAGCCTCGTTCGGAATAAGCCACGGGGTATGCTTGAAGCTAGCCAATGTCAAGGTATAAAATAACCTGGTCTGCATTAAGATTGTTTATACTCCATTTTACGATTAGCATCAACAATTATTAAACAGAATGTTATGTGATGGTCCCAGTCTACAACTAATGACTGTCATGAACTCGTTCAGCAGTAAGCAGATATCGGCTGGGCAAAACCAAAATGTTAGGCCTTCTAATGTGCAATGCAAGGAATCAAAAGGAATTTGACAGCTGCAGAAATCTCTGCGCCTGTGTATCACTACATTATCCATAGTACCCTAGACTATCATCTGTGGATACAATAATTACCCTAAATTGTGGTGTACACGTCGACTTGGTGTACTAGTTAGGCCTATGTATAGGGCGACCCCCAAACATGCGGTAGGCTACCAGTGGCCCCAAATTTAGGCCTATCTATAAATGAAGTACATTATACAGTAACTTCTGCCAAAAATACATGATACACCACTGATCTGTATTTTCGAGACACCAACCACCATAATATCTTTTTATATGTGATGTGCAGCAAACAACCGACAACACACACCGAAAGGTACTGTATATTGTATAATTTAGCGATCCTTTTAAATCCGTCAGGTCTACTGCTAAACACATTGAAGTCAACCTCAATTCCTATAAAATATTAATACCGTCTTGAAAGAATATTGTACCTGAAACTTACACCTGACCCTCATACATACCATCCATCAATAAAAAATACGTATAAAAGAGTCGATTCTCTGTACAGCTCCTTGTTGTGGATTCCGGGATGAAATCCAGTCTCAAATGAATGACAAACGCAGGAATGAAATATAGCAAATAAATGTATTGACATAATAATACAAATGGTAATACGGTTAGTAGATCCAGAAATGTGGTTAGTAGCAATAATAATATATATACAGTCTGGGAAATTCAGTATCGAGGTATGACTTCCTTCTGAGTCTACACGCTCGCAACTGTGACTCCTACAAAGCGGTTACCTCACACTCTCACTCTCTCATTGTCTCACTCCCGGGTATTCACCGGCAGCAGTACAAGTACACACTAGGCGAGTCCACTTGTATAAAAAGTGGTGGACCCCTTAACACTCCTGTAAGTACCTGACTCCTTATGCTATCCTCTACTTTTACAAGAGCCAGGTCAGGCTGAAAATAGAGTACTTGTCATATATGAGCGGGAACTCCTCACTTTGCAGTCTTGATAGAGTTCAAAAGAATCCCCAAACCCTTGTGGATGACGAATTATTTTCTACCCTCCAGCCTCTCTCTCTCTCTCTCTCACGGCTGGGATGTGGGGAGCTTCTTACTGCTCTATTGCTACTTCCACGGAAAGTTCTCAGACTAAACTCAGAACTAAATTCCTTGGTTCCGCCAAGTCTAACCTTCACAACTAAGACTCGCCACGCCACTTACATAGTAGCAAACGATATCCCCTCCATATTCCTTCGGTGAGAAGTACGTTCCACTCAAACAGCTTCTTCCCGTTATAATAATTTAAAAAGAGGCAAGAACTTAACTTTAACTTAGATAAATCAATGTTATTTGCTTGAAAGATATAGAGTATAGTAATGAAATAAATACTTATTTAAAAATATTTATCTAAAATAAACCCCCATCTAAAACCCCATCCAGAAAGTACGGCCTTGGTATTGTTGGAGTGGGGTTTTATCTGTACTGGAACCATTGATTTTCTTTAGTTAATACTTGTTTAAATGTATGGGGAGCGGGCTAGCAACCTCCAAAATGTACAGACGTGGTATTGTTGTAGAGGAGTTTTATCTCGACCCCATTGTTAACCCGGATATAAGAGACCCGGATATAAGATTAACCCGGATATAAGATTAACCCGAATATAAGAGAGATTTTCTCTGGTCCCAAATTAGAGCCATACTTACCTAAACAAAATAGACCAAACCCGGATATAAGAGAAACCCGGATATGAGAGAAACCCGGATATAAGATACTTCTTCTCCGGTCCCGACAACTCTTTTATATCCGGGTGACACTGTAATACTTTTAAAAATATTGGGAAAGAAGGCCTATCACCCTAAGCCCGCGCTACTGCAAGTATAGCCAGAGTATTGTTGTAGTGCGGTTTTATCTAGATCACATTGTTAATAATAGTTTTAAAAAATATTGGAAAAGAAGGCTTATCATACAAAGCCACGGCTTCTGTAAGGATAGCCCTGGTATTTTTGTAATGGGGTTTTATCTAAACCCCATTGTTAATAATATCTGTAAAAAATATTGGGGAAGAAGGCCTATCACCGTAAGTCTCCGCTTCTCCAGTACAGCCGTTGTATTGACGCAGTGGGGTTTTATGAAAACCCCATTGTTAATAATACTTTTAAAAAATACTGGGGAAGAAGGCTTATCACCCTAATCCCCAGCATCTGCAAGTACAGCCCTGGTATTGTTGTAGTGGGATTTTATCTAGACCCCATTGTAAATAATACTTTTAAAAAATATTGTGAAGAAGGCCTATCACCCTAAGCCACAGCTTCTGCAAGTACAGCCGTAGTATTGTTGTAGTGGTGTTTGTATCTAGACCCCATGATTTTCAGTTATTTAAAAATACAGGGGTGGGTGTGGGGCTTAGCCCCCAAATCCTCACTACAGAAAAGGCCCTAAAACCAATTTTCAATCGAGTTTTATTTCATAGTTACCTAATTTTCCTATCTTGGCACAATTACCAAACATTCTGTTACCAAATTTTCCTGACTTGTCAAAATTACCAAATTTTCTTTTACCGAATCTTCCGTTACTGAATTTTCCTAAATTATAATTGTTAGGAATTTAGTCCCATTTGTTTACAACTCGGTTTGTATTTTATGTTCGCCATATAAGTCGACCCCTAGTTTAGTAAATATTTTAGGCCGGAAAACTCGACTTGTACGTCGCAATCTCTGGTAAATACATCACGAAGAAAAGGGTATATTCAAGCCTACCCGATTGTATACCAGAGCCGGATTTAGATAAAGCGGACCGTAAGCTATTCCTCTTGTGAGGCCCTTCCAAATCCCCCATCTTGAGAAAAATGAAAGAGTGTTTAATTAAACAATTTTAGTAAAGCCGGGGATGATGACAGATGTTTAAAATTACTGAAGCGTTATTTAGAGTCCACATTGGGTTCTGATAGCATAAGTAAGAAGGGCAGATGACAGCGTCAAACATATTATACGCCTTGGCTAAAGTTCCACTAGATTTTAGGATCCTACACTCCAGCCTGCTAAGCCTATAGGTAAATCCGGCACTGCCTGAGATATAAGCTGGCTTAACTTAAATACAGTCAAGCTTAAAATGACCTCAGCTATACACTGTGTTGGGAGTTATACATGGTGATTGAAAAGTAATTCTTCGTTTTAAAATACTTATAATGTACTTAGTATCTGTAATTTTTTACAAGAAATGGATATGAGAGGAAAGCGTTTAAAATGGGATTTTACTTAAAATTCAAAATGGGCACCAGATGCTATCAGCTTCTCGAGTCACCCAGGAATCGCATCAACTGATTTGACCAAGAACTCTTGTGGTATCGAAGACACCAAAATCTTTCAAATTCTTGGTTTGGTATTGTAGACTTATTTCGTTAGCCAAACCCAATATATGGCCACGCATATATAAAATAGGTAGTTACCTTTTCAATCACCCTATAGTTGGTCTTTTACAGATTCGATTCGTGGAATTGTCTTGTGCACAATTATCTTGTAAAATGTTTATTTTTCTCCTTTTCGATTGGATGTTTCCATCATGATAATGGCATTTATCTATCGAACCCTTTCACTTCATTTTTTTTTTTTTTTTTGTCTCGTTTTTCTTTCTTAAGTCGCTGATTTTTTTCTGTTGCCGTCACAGTTGAAAAGAATTACCCTCATCATTATCACGCCTCTCACCGGGGTGTTATGATTGGAAGTTGGGTGGCCTTTAATTTGGTGGGGGCGCAAGTAAGAATGGGCATATTAAAATTTGTTCAAGCCATTTTCACGAGGGAACAAATGATTGTTTGGGGAGATACAGCCACCCCTGACGACGAGCCTGATTATTTATATTACAACTGTCATATCAGAAAAAAATGTATTATGAAAACAGACAAAAATCATCAATTATCAGATATAGACACCTGAAGAAGTTTGTAGAACAGAATGAAAAGCGAAAAAGAGAAATGGCACACAGAAAAACACGTCCATCGCAGACGATTTTCATTTTTGCCATTACTGTTTTTAACAATGAAAATGTTTAACAATCCCTTTAGCAAGAAAGATTAAAACGAATCTATTCTTTGGTTATTAATGTTCGAATTTCACAAAGAAATTTACAAATATATTAAGTACTAAACATATAAACCTTATTTAAAATAAACTTTATATTAAGCATTATTATCTATAGTGTGACAGTTCCGAATATAAAAAACAATTATTCGTATGCAAAATCTTTGCGGGTTTGTAGCCTAAATTCAAAATCTCAACATTTCTGCTTGACATGCGTTAATTTACAGAAAAACAAGCGCATGCGCACACACACATCGAACGATTCACACGCAAGCAATAAGCAGTTAACAGTAGTAAAAATAAAATCTTTTACTAAATTTGTTGTTTGATTTAATGAATCTAAAAGCAAAATATCCCTTTATTCTCGATTGTACATCCTAAAGTTTCGCACCCTTCCTCCTCCTCCTCCACTTATATTGGAGCATTTGACAGGAGGTTGGACCGTTGTATTAACAAGAGACCCCCAAGTGCTATGCGGAATTACAGTGGCGATGAAGACGCCCGGGACTGAGTGTTTTGCTGTCAACTATTAACATTTGGAACAAGGGAAAATGAAAAAGAAAAATGTAAAAAAAAAAAGTGGGAAGAAAAATTGTACCAAAGAAAAAAAGTTCAGCTACAAATTATGCGAAATGCTTATTTTATCGAATGTTTAATAATTAAAATAGTAGTAGCAGCAGCAGCAGTACTAGTAACAGTAGTAGCAGCAGTAGTAATGATAATATTGTAAAATGAACGGACGTTTCTGAAAGGCTCAAGTAATTGGAGAATGCCTCTAGAAATAACAGAAGCATTTGATAGTGATATTTCCTTAAAGTTGCTTAGTATGACACCCAGTGACATGGAGAGGAAGACTATGATGTCTGATCTGGGTGAGGGACATTCATTCAGTCATACTTGTTATGACGAGGAACCTTAAAAATTCGTGAAAAATTATGTTCTTATCAGAAAACGATGCACATATTCTTGATAATAATATGCAGTTAAGTAAATGCAAACTTGGTCTTATGTGCTATAATCTGTACGAAAATCAAGTTTATGACAAAATTTGGTAAGGTCGACTAAAGACATTACTGGTGTTTCATAGGATATTTTTGGTAAAAAAAAAAAAGAAGCACCATGCAAATAAAAATAGTTCAAACAAATGTTCGAGGGAAAATAAGTTACTGGCATGGGCACACAGCAAAGACAGACAACACGACACAAAAATTTTATTCTTAACACACAAAAAATGAATTTGCACAAATGAAGAGCTGTGTGCCAAATGATGCTAGTCCGCTGTCTTCAATGATTCTTATAGGTGGATACCACCTATAGTGCCGCCACTCATGGCGGTGGCAGGTTATTCCATCACATCAGTTAAATAACTAGGACCCTGAATGCTTCTGGAATTGCATAAATGGCTGGTATTATCGTTTACAGAAATCCCTTGCTGTTCATAGATCTGCGGACAAATAGAGTTTATACTTAAAGCTTTTTGCTTTTAATTCCATTTTTCCACGAACTGTTTGAATGGATCTTGTTGTAATCTTGCAAACTAATCGCCAAGAGGAGCCTACGATGTACTGCTCTAGAGCTAGCGCTTATGTCCAAAAACAGTAAGATTCTCTTACTCATTCACCCGTCTTACTCACCAAGTTACATGATATTCACCCGTCTTCTTCACCAAGCTACGTGACACTTACACTTTCCTCCTCATTTTCTCCTTTGCCTCTTTTCACACACATGCGAAAAAATCACTTTTCCTTTCAACAAAATAAACAACTACAAACAAGGAACTTAAGTTAAGAAAAATTTAGTTGTAAAAACACGAAAATAAAAATATTTTATATTTAAAAACCTTTTCTGCCTTTTTCTTTTTGGGATTGGCTCAAATTCGCAACAAGGCAAGATAAATTTTATAAGAACAAATAAAAACTAAAATATACGATAAATTAGTATAAATAAACGGGATAAAGAAATTCAACATCAAGTCGAGAAATGCAGTTGTCTCAGGAGGATTACAAAAATAGGCTTCATTAGATTGGCAAGGGGAATCTGGTGGATATTGTGAAAAAGTTGGGTTATCTTGAAACAGTCCCGAAGAACGTTGTAAGAATTTCGAATCTTAGGATGATTCCATTAAATCCAAAAGACATCAATATTTACATAAGTTAGAATAATGAGCAGAGTGCTGGAGCACTGAAAATATTAACTGTCACTTCATCTCCCATGGAAATTCAGAACTGGCCGAAAAATCACTGCGTACAAAATACTAATGGTGATGTTGATCCTGATCTTGATAAGAATTACAATGTTGATACTTCTAATAATGTAAGTACCTTCACTTTTGCACTGAACCCCCCCCCCAAAAAAAAAGCAGCAAATCATGACGAAAAACGGCCCCAAACTTAATAAAAACAAAATTTTATCGTCAAAATGTTTATGTTATTACTAAGAGGAAGACTAAAATATTTTTTATTATTTTATTAATTTTTTTTCATCCTTTCTAGCACGTTCGAAATTTTAGATAATTTTTTTGTACGTCAGCAGTCTATGTAATATTTTCCATTAGTGTTTTAGCACCTTGTTTTCAGGTGAAAAAAAACACTGATTTGGAAATTCTTGCAAAAATCAAATAACTGTCGGAAAAAAAAAAATTCAGGACTTATTCACAAATGAATGTAATTATTTTGAAATATTTTTTAGAAAATTTTTGTAAAAATTATACATATTTTTTAACATATGTTACCACCCACTTTACTTTATTTCATGACATTTCGAGAAATTATATTTCAATCTCAAAATATATTTTATTAAAACAAGAATCCCTGGAGAATTTAAATCATCAGTCTTTTTTGTAAAACAGGATACCCAGTTACCGAAAATCTGCTCTGAATATTAAAATAAAAAAATGAAATAAAACTATGAGATTATTTAATTAGAAAAGCTTTTAATTGCTTTTATAAATAAGATTTATAAAGGGCACTATTGTATTAAGAAAAAAATTTTGATGAACAATAAACTTTTACAAAAATTGTTTTCATGTTTTTTAATTTTAATTATAATAATTTATAATATTATACATCGTTTAAAATTCTGCATTATCCGGTTAGGTGATATTGTTATTAAGTAAAAATTATATTTACGAATCAAAACTTGAAAAGCAGCAGCAACAGCGAGAAGAGGAACGGTTCATACAGATCTATCTGGTCTTGTCCTCTCTGTCTAGCCTCGACACTTTCTGATTTAGTCTGTCCAGTTTATATAAGGATATTGTATAACTCTGGGTTTGATTTATTGCATTTTCTCGATAAGATATTCATAAACTCCGTTTGTCCAATAACAGCATTTTTGGAATGTGTCAGACCAAACTCCTGTGATGAATTTTGGTAACGTTATGAACGTTTAAAGGACCAATACTACTTTATATAAACAAAGCAATAATTGTTCTCTGGAAGTAAGAAAATTTTAGAAGACCATAAATCTTTGTCATATTCCCTCGGAGACAACTGAGTAGGTTGGGAAAGATCGGGTCTTATTAATTCTAAAAGAATTCTGATTGGTTTAATTCCAATTCAATTCTTCGTAGGGTCTTCTCCAAACACATTTTATGGCTTTCTATTATTTTTAATCAGTTCTTTCTTTTCTTGTTCTGCTCGACACTTATTTAGTTTCCTTGATTTGGTTCACTGTTACATCTTAATTATTTGCTGTTTCGAATAGTCATGAGACATTCTAATGCTGTAAAACGTTGAACCAGGGTTACCACCCTGTTATATAGCTTATTACAGTAAAATGAGGAGCGAGAGTTACCGCCATGTTATATTGCTTCTTACAGTAAAATGTAGAGTGAGATTTGCCGCCCTGTTATATAGCATCTTACAGTAAAATGAGGAGCGAGAGATACTACCCTGTTATATAGCTTCTTACAGTAAAATGTAAGCGAGAGTTACCACCCTGTTATATAGTTTCTTACAGTAAAATGAGGAGCGAGAGTTACCGCCCTGTTATATAGCTTCTTACAGTAAAATGTGGAGCGAGAGTTGCCACCCTGTTATATAGCTTCTTACAGTAAAATGAGGAGCGAGAGTTACCACCCTGTTATATAGCTTCTTACAGTAAAATGTAGAGTGATATTTGCCGCCCTGTTATATAGCTTCTTACAGTAAAATGAGGAGCGAGAGTTACCGCCCTGTTATATAGCTTCTTACAGTAAAATGTGGAGTGAGATTTACCACCCTGTTATATAGCTTCTTACAGTAAAATGAGGAGCGAGAGTTACCACCCTGTTATATAGCTTCTTACAGTAAAATGAGGAGCGAGGGTTACCACCCTGTTATATAGCTTCTTACAGTAAAATGTGGAGTGAGAGTTACCACCCTGTTATATAGCTTCTTACAGTAAAATGAGTAGCGAGTGTTACCACCCTGTTATATAGCTTCTTACAGTAAAATGTGGAGCGAGAGTTACCGCCCTGTTATATAGCTTCTTACAGTAAAATGAGGAGCGAGAGTTACTACCCTGTTATATAGCTTCTCACAGTAAAATGTGGAGCGAGAGTTACCAACCTGTTATATAGCTTCTTACAGTAAAATGAGGTGCGAGAGTTACCACCCTGTTATATAGCTTCTTACAGTAAAATGTAGAGTGAGATTTGCCGCCCTGTTATATAGCTTCTTACAGTAAAATGTGGAGCGAGAGTTACCGCCCTGTTATATAGATTCTTACAGTAAAATGAGGAGCCAGAGTTACCACCCTGTTATATAGCTTCTTACAGTAAAATGTAGAGTGAGATTTACCGCCCTGTTATAGTAACTATAGAAATATTTAAGAAAAATGGTTACTTTAATGTGTATTCAATTTAAGTACACAAAAAATATTTTCAAACTTTATTTGAAAAGTTTTCAATCATGCATGATGATGACAATACAGTTTAAACAGAAGACACAAGAGTAGGTGATTTAAATAAGGATTTAACTAGGTCATTTAGATAAGGATTTAAATAATGATTTTAGTAGGTTATTTAAGTAAGTATTTAAATAAGGATTTAAATAAGGATTTAAGTAGATTATTTAAGTAAGGATTTAAATGAGGATTTAAATAAGAATTTTAATGAGTATTTAAGTAGGTGATTTAATTAAGGATTTAAGTAAGTGTAGCTTGCATCAGACATTACGAATCAATTTGTGTAGGTGAGTTGATATTTGTATTACTAGCTGACGACAGATATGCAACAACTGTTGTCAGCTAGTAATACAAATATTAACAAGTCACCATACTCATTGGGTGACCTGTAATAAAATGATGCGTAATAAAAACAATATTTTAATTTATTTTTATCCTTTTAGTAGTATTTACATTTCTGTATCTCTTTTGTTATTGTTCATCAAGATCTTTTGATAGAACAATCATTACTGGTCACAGCAGAGGTGAACCAAAACATGGAGAGATTAGTTACTAAAGGTAAATAACTGAAACTGAGATATCCAGAAAAGGCATGGCACGTGGAACTAGAACAATGTACGGAAGTGGACAAAATAAAGAGTTCGGTTCAAAATTCCAAAGTAGATCACCTGTAGAAGGCCGGAGCGTACAACAGTCGAAACATCGTGAATATGACAATAAAAATGAGGACCACGCTACGAACAATTTAAATAACGTAAATAACGATCATTTCCGTTAAAAGTTAATTCCATAACAAATTCGATTAAATTAAACATTAACTATAAAGAATTCAAGAAAAATTCAAATACGTTTTCAGTTTTTGGTCTCAAGTAATAAAAAAAAGTTTTTAGTGAAAAGATAATTATCATATTTCATGAAATAGAATTTTCACTCTAAAAAAACAGAAAGAAAATCTTTATTTTCGAAATCGAAAAAAATCATATAGCTTTATTCAAAAGAAGTAGAGTGGAAGCTCGGTTAACGAAATTAAATTGTTCCTTAAACCGAAACTATTTTTTTTAATAGGAATCAATGTAGAGAATAAAGTCACAGTACAATAAAATTGTAAAAGAAAAAAAAAAAAAAAAAAAAAAACACACGAATGTATACAACATGGCGGTCGACTCAAAAATTATTCCGTTCGGGTTAACTCAGTTCAGCAATGTTGTTCGAGAACCGAAATTTTGTTCGACAACCGAGGCATTTTAATCTTGAATTTTCTCTTCGAAAACCGATTTGTTCGACATGTGAGACGTTTGACAAAAGAGGTTGCTCTGTATAGTGTAACCCGGATATAAGAGACACTGATATGATAAACCCGGATATAAGAGAGATTTTCTCTGGTCACAAATTAGTGCCATACTTACCAAAAGAAAATAGACCAAAACCGGATATAAGAGAAACCCGGATATAAGATACTTATTCTCCGGTCCCGACAACTCTCTTACATCCGGGTTAGACTGTATATACAAAAATAATTACACAAAGTATAATATATACAAAAATATTTAGTAGCGTAATCAGAAAAAGAATTTTACATAGAAGACAATGAACAAATATTTCAATGGTTTGCTTGAAAAACCAATGCATTGCTATGTCAACGCTTTATCCACTAGGTCAAGTGATTAGTAGATAAAAGACTTTATTTGTAAATTTGTTGACATAGCAATTGTGAGTTCAACCCATGGGTCGGGCAGTGTGTACTTGCATTCAGTGGAAGCGAGCGAGCAATAACTGAACAATACTAAATATAAATAAGAACTAGCCGATATTGCTAAAAGATCTAAACACGTAGATTAAATAAAGGATTCTGTTCAGAATTCCATGTAAATTGTCCAGATTGATATATATCTAAGGATGGCCGGAGAACACAACGGCTGAAACATTTTCATAACAATAACATGAGGACAATTGCCCGGATATGAATAATGTACATATATCAGCTTAATATTAAAAAATAAATCCCTATTTAAACAACCTACTTAAATTCTTATTTAAATCCCTATTTAAATCTTTATTTACATAACCTTTTTAAATCCTTAATTAAATCCTTATTCAAGTCCTCATTCAAATAACATAAATCCTTAATTAAATCCTTATTTAAATCTTTATTTAAATAACCAATTTAAATCCTTATTTAAATCCTTATTCAAATCCTTACTTAAATAAACTACTGAAATCCTTATTTAAATAGCCTACTTTAATCCTCATTTAAATCCTTATTTAAATCCTTGTTTGAATAACCTACTTAAATCCTTATTTTAATCCTTATTTAAACCTTTATTTAATTAACCTACTTAAATCCTTCTTTAAATACTTATTTAAATAACCTAATTAAATCCTTATTTTAATCCTTACTTAAATACCCTACTTAAAAGTTTATTTAAATAGCCTACTTAAATAGTTATTTAAATCCTTACTTAAACGACCTACTTAAATCATTATTTAAATAACCTACTCTTGGGCCATATGTTAAAATTGTGTAGTCCTCATTATCTTCATATTCTGTAACAGAAATTATTTTATAATTATTATTAGCAATATTTAAGGTTTGTACCATAATCTACAAATATTGACTTACATAAATTCCATTTTTTGACGTATTTTTTAACGTCAAAAAAAGATATTATTTTTTGCACCAACCTAATAGATCCCTATCCTCAATTCTACCCTGTAATATATCGATTAATTAGTTTACACATTCTGTAGAAAATTCTTTTGCATATAATGTAGGTGGTAGAAATTTGTCTGTTTTTTAACCAGCGCCCCTTAGTTAAGACATAGCTAATGAGTGAAAAGTCGGAAAAGATTACAAGTCTGCACACACATAGTTAATAATAATCTCCAATCAGCAGCCCTGTAATATTTTTAAAAGAATATTTTTAAAATAAAGACAATCTTTGCCCAGTCTCTTTGTATCAGGCACATGCCATGAGTAATTACTCAGGGTAATGACCTTTATGTAGTGAATCTATAAAAATATAAAATATTTTGCTTTTTATGCAAAATAATCTCGTTCCTTTCTCTGTCTCTCAGCATTTATACAATACTACTTAGTTATTAACCATCCTGTTTTCATTGAGTCTATATCTGCACTATACAGTCGAGGGATTTAACTTATAATTATTATGCCACAAAATTATTAACTATACTTGGCATGACCTGTGTTAGCTTTATTCCTATGGTGTACTCTCTCTCTCTCCAACGCCATCTTTCACTGCATTCCAATGGAAGCCGAGGCGTCAAGAGATAATCTCGTATTTTCATTTAAGTGCAGCACGATTTACCCCCCCCCCTCTTTCACTTCTATTTAAAACATGGCTGTCGCGGCATCAAAAGATCACGAAACTATTCTATATTATTTTTCATATATATTTATGCATTTTGATTGTATATTTTAACAGTTGACGTGTGGATTTGTTTTCTTTTATTTTGCCAGCAATTTGGTACTGAAACCTAGCGACAAACCTAGAATAAAGCTCGGAAAACTGTTCCTAATTAGAAGATTGATACAACATATGTTTCCTCTTTCCATTTACCGTATATACATGCGATTTTTGAAGACCTAATTTTGAAGTTAATTTTAAGAAGATACACGAGATATAAAATTAGCGTATTTACTGCTGGCCCTGACTACGCCGTTGACTAAACAATATGTCTATTAACTGTAGTCAGAAAATATAGCAGTATTTAAAATAAACATGATTTTGATAAAACTGATGTTTTACTTAACTGTATCCAATAATAATGCATGTAATATCCATCTATTAGTATCTATTGTAATTTGGTCTCTCAAAAAAGGAATTCGCATGATACACGAGATACAGAATAAAACAAGTGAAAATATCGCACGATACGCGAGACAGTTGCTGACAGTTATTTACATTATTTGTAGTCGAACTAAAGTGTTCATCTTTGTTACTACTAGATTCAACTGATACTTGTTGATCGTAGCAACAAAAATGAGGGCAATCGTACATTTTTAAATAATAACGCCTCGTTGCAGAAATCCAAACACAAATTTCTTCAATATATGTTTCGGTGTTTGTATAAAATGTATACAGTTATACAATGTCTTTGGAAAAAGGCTGTCCACCATCTTGAGATAAAACAAAAAGGTATTGTGTTTCATACTCGAAGAATTAACAGAGACGTTTAATCGCGAAATATTGAAATTCCGCTGATTTTTTTTTCATCATTGAATATCAAAATTAATTTATTCTCTGGGCTGATGTCTAAACCAGCAAGCGATACATTTCTAATGTTTGTAAGCATTGAAAGATGTTGGATCTTGTAGATATTATGACTTTTGGCATCTGCGACAAAAATATTCCCATCTCGGTTGGTACAGATACCGACCGGTTCTGTTAGTGGTTGGCCTTCGCTGCCATTATATCGAAATTGTTCATTACCTTGACGGTCACAGCAAATCACAGATTTTTTGTAGCTATCCGTGACTATAATGTTACGTTCTTTTGTCAACGCCACGTAGGTCGGATGCGTAAATATTTTCTGAAATGTCTGAATGATGACGCCATCGCTCGAAATAATATCAACGCATGAATCGCCCGCAGAAGCACAGACAAAACTATTTTTGTCCAAAGCCACGATTCCTAAGTATTTTTTCGCTGTTTTTACTATCCACCGGATAAATAATCTATCAGTGTAAGCCATATATATAATATGTCTCTTGTTAGGCACTGTTACGGCAATCTCGTCTTCAATGAAACGGCAAATTCCCCAAGGAGCATTCTTTAACTGAAATTGATTTGCCAATTCGCCATCAAATGTAAATACTTTTACTTGGTAACTTACAGTGTCAGTGATGGCCAGTAAATCGTCACGTAAAACTGTCACGTCTGTGAATAATGAATTTTCCTTGATTGACATAGTTGAAAGGTTATTGAGTAAAACTGATGGACCCATGTTATCGGCAGTTACTTCCGTCAGAGCATTTTCGGGTTCCGTACCTCCAACGGAAGGATTTGAATTGGAAAGCTGATCTCCGAGATCAAGATGTTTTTGCAGAAATATCTTGCCTAGAGGTTGTTTAACAAGGCGCTGCAGTTGTTGTTTCATACACAAATCGGGTTGAAATTTTATAATCTGGTGATTAGGTGTGGTAAACACTGTGTCCGGCAAGTCGTTATATTTTCGTTTGGCGCCACTTATCCTTTGCAGAAAAGCAGCTTCGCTGATATCCTCGGGTGTATTTTGATCAATCAGGTTTAGGCAAACATTGATCGAATGAATGGTCGAATGACATTTATTCACAGCTTCTGTTAAATCAGATTCATGAACGCTGTAAATACTTTCCAGTTCGTTTATAGCTTCTTTTTTCCGTTGCTGGAGTTCGTGAAGAAGCTATATAAATAGAAAATAATACAATCGTTAGAATTATTATTTTGAACTGAAAGCTTTTTTTTTTTAATAATTAAAAATAAATCTTTAATTTCAAAACAATTCCTATCCATGGTAATTACTTTGGCACCAAAAGTAACAGTTAAAACGCAAAGAATACAAGAAAGTGATTTCAAATCTCTTTTCCCTCAATTTAAATGTACTTTTAGATGCAATAGCTAAAATGACAAGATTCTTACTTAGAGTGAAATTTGCAAACAAACATTTATTAAAATGACAATATATTTTTGAACGATACAAATTGTACAAAATAAAACATAGATGTCTCTTACGCGCCTGAAACTAGCACGACAGATTAAGCTTTTTGAAATATAAATGTTTTCTAGTAAAGTGATTGCTACACTGGAGTCAATGTCCAAGGCGTAAATTTACCCCCCCCCCCCCCGATGGAGTGCACGGCCACGGATGATCAAGGCAAACCTTCAAGTATATCGTCTGTGGTTTCGCACCACCAGATCTACTCGACTAACACGCGTTAAACATAAATGAATATTTCTGTAGCTGTCAGCCCAGATGTATGGAGGGATCTGGTCTGGTTCCATATGAAGTTAAGCAAACGTTGAACCTGGACAGTAACTAGATGGGTGACCAATTGCGAATATCAAGTGTTGTAATCTTGGATGTGCGGGTGGTGTAACAGATAATGGCTCAGAATTGTTAATCGGAGAGCTGAGTTCCAATTCCAGTTGGGTTCGTTATATTCACTTACACGCAAATGCCCTTAGGAAAGGTATGAATCCCACTCTTCTCCATTTTATGGGTTAATTAGTAAGACTTATATCATTAAACCATAATTATCTCTAAAATAAAATTACGTACAAAATATTTAGATTTCATCATTAAATAACCCATAGAGGTGTTGATATGCCGCTAAACAAAAACAACAAACCAACCAAATTATTTTAAAATCATTGGTTTCATCGGAACTGATCAATAAATTGAGTTAGTTTGAATGACGCTGAGAAAATTAACAATTCACTTTATGATATTTCCATCTTAAAAAAATGGGCAAGAATTAAAATATCAGAGGAAATCAGATAAGCGCAGAAAGTTATGAATCAAATCTGAATATATGTGGAAAACTCAAATAGAAATGAGAAGACTCTAGCAAATTTCCATGTACAGAAGATGCAGTGTAAAGAGAGCGAAAAATAACCAACGTTAAAGAGCTTATTAAATAATGATTGTTAGGAAATACGGATTATTGATAAAGAAATTAAAATTTAATCAAAAGTAAAGAAGAATTAAACTTCTCATTCAATATCGACACAGAAATAAATCAATCAAAAAAATAAAAAGACAAACTTTATAAATATAAAGATAAATTCCTGAACATGTGAGTTTTCACAGAATTTCACAATTGATCAGTTGCATCATCGATAACAACATTACAAAAATGAAGAGACAACTTGAACTCCCCAGAAACTTGAAACGTTCGATGGTGGATATTTCATCGACCTCAACATTGACTGACCAATATCTTTGGTGGTAACACATTAAACAATTATAAATTCGATATCCAAAAAGTGATAATCATTGTCTAAGCTACGCTTCCGTTTGTTTATCTGTTAATTTTGAAATTTTAAGAACTGCCCAGTCCTTTGATAGAGAAATTCAAAAGGCGAAGTTACGTTTGAAAGAGGATAGCGTATTCAATGTGTTTATTTAAAGAATAAAACTAGTTGAAGAAAAAAAAAAAACAACTTTAGAGCAAATATTTAAGACTATGATTTATTGTTACTTTTTTACGTTTTTGAGAGTTTTTTTTTTTTTTTAAGAAAAATATTTTTTCAGTCTCTCTCTGTCTTTTTTTAAGAAAAATATTTTTTCAGTCTCTCTGTCTTTTTTTAAGAAAAATATTTTCTCTCTGTCTTTTTTTAAGAAAAATATTTTTTCAGTCTCTCTCTGTCTTTTTTTAAGAAAAATATTTTTTCAGTCTCTCTCTGTCTTTTTGACAAATACTTCCATGGTAATTGCTCCGATGAACTGCTTTCACTGGTTCCCAGACTTCATGAATTCAAGCGCCCTACGAGGCTGGCATCCCGCTCTCACCCTTTCACTGTTGAAACTTTTAAATGTAGCCGTCTCTTCTACTCCAATAGCTTCATACCTCGCACCTCTCCCCTTTCCTATTACTGTTTCCCTGAAAGCTATAATCTCCAACTATTCAAATGTAATGTCAATCGACATCTCCAGTTACCTTGATCTATCAACTATCCTTCTCCTCATCCTTTCTTCTATCACTCCTATCTGATCTCGCTCCAAATCTTCTGCACCCCCCCTGCATCCTAGTGGCTTCACGCCTTGCTCGGGGCGTAATGCTTAAAAACAAAACAAAAAAAGAAACAAAAAACGATGTCATATCATTTCCATAAAACAGACGACATCTTTGCGATGTGTATTCTTTGTTCCTCAAGAAATAAATAGCAAAATCCAAATACCAGTGTTGAGGTGAATAAAAAACAAAGTGATTTACAAAGTTTTTAAAAAGATGTTCGGGCTAACTAGGAGTTTTGTGTCCACAAGACAAGAGTATCAAAAGGACGTTTTTTCATTGACACCTCAATTATTTTAATTGACTTCACTCCTCGGCATTGTTTTAAGTAGCAATGATTATAATTGTAATAAAACATAAGCATGTGATGAAAGTGAATTTATACAGTTTTTTGTTCTTAAGAATTTACAACAAGCATATTAATATCTATTTATTTTTGTGAATAATATTTTTGTGAATAATCAATCTAATAAGATTGATTATTCACAAAAATAATTTCATCCTAAAAACTAACAGAATTGTATTAAAACTAATGCAATATTTATCATTAACCAATTTATAAAGAAAAATAGGAAAACAATTTTTATTCATAAATTTGTAAATATTTACTCAATTATTAAAATATGTGAACCACTTATAAAGAAATACTTATTATTTATCATTTGAAAAAGTTCGAATCAATTGGCAATTAGTCGATGTTTTGTCAACCATTCCGATAAATAATAGAATAAATTAATAGTGTAAGTAAACAATCAAATAAATAGTGTTTATTATTTTTGTCGTCAGTACTCAAGAATAATGAAAATGTATAAATTCACTTTCATATGTTTAGGTTTTATTACAATTCTAATCGCCGCTAAATAGACATTGCCGAGGAGTAAAGGTAGTTAAAATAATAGCGGTGTCAAGGAAAAAATCCGTCCTTTATTCACACTGTCTTTTTTTCTTTTTTTTTTTTTTTTTTTTGGCGGGCTCGTAAGTTCAAGTTTGCCAAAGTTGGTTGTATTTTCAAATCAACCGGTGTAGCAGCCCAGATTAACCGAAATATTATCCTGTTATAGTTTAGACTAATTTGGAATAACCGCTGAAATATAACAGAACTCATTCGACAGTAATCAAGGAACCTTGTTTGTCGATTTTAGTTAATAATGGCACATGTAAAAAAGACACCGGCAAAAAAGGCACAAGTGAAAAAAATAGGAAAAGATAAGTTTACAGGAATATACACTATTGGTGAAAAACAAAAATGTTGGTTTTGAATGAACTCTAATTCTTAAAAAATCATGTATAACCTTTTACTTATTTATTTATAAACATTAGCAAAAAAAAAAAAACTAGAATTGCTTTAGCTCCACCCCATTTTTTTAATAAATGTATACGTTTAAAATTCACGAGAAACAATTATAGACAAATGAAATATGTTAGGACATGAGCACACTGTTTTATATCGACCGTTAAAAAGAGAATTTTATAACTAGAATATTATGTTGTGACCAAGTGTACCTAACACTTGATCAAGGCTTTATCTTCCTTCTGTGTAGTCTTTGCATAAATACTTTATTCTTTGTTGTAGATCAACATATACATTCTTTGATTTCTTTCTGGATGGTTCATCAAATGAATTTCTTGCTATCGCTACACTCACAACAGCTTCTTCCTTTGGAATTATTCTTATAAGCTTCTAGACAGATGCATGCTGGTAGCCAATAAAAACCAGAAGTAAATCAAGAGAAAACAACTTTCTTCTGGCTAGGAATTTAACTTTAAATAGCTTAAAATTAACACCAGTAGTTTCTTTTTTAATTTAATGGGTTTGTTTTACACTTGTTTGTTTAATGGGTTTGTTTTACACTTGTTTAATGGGTTTGTTTTACACTTGTTTGTTTAATGGGTTTGTTTTACACTTGTTTGTTTAATGGGTTTGTTTTACACTTGTGCCTTTTTTCCTATTTTTTCACTTGTGCGATTTTACCGATGCGATTTTACCGTGCTGTTATTACCGCTCACCATGTGTTGGTATAAACGTATTTCTTTATGATAGGACATTATGTTGACTTTTTCAGTATTTTGAAATAGTCTTTTCATGTTGGCTTCTTTGCAATATTTATGTATTACAGGTGCTAAGTAATTACATTATAGTTAAAATGTTTTTCGCAATGAGTGCAACTTGGCATGTTTTACATATTGGTTGATCTTCATTCTTCAGCAAGTAGAAATATATGAGGTATGTGTGACCTAGGTGCAGCCGAGTCAATAAATACATTAATAATATTACATTAATAGGAAAAATAACTTTATTGAAAAATATACTATTGGCAAAAAAAAAAAAGCTGTTTTGAATGAAACCTTTTATTTATTCATTGACAGGTCTTATCCGATAGTAGTTAATCTGATAATCCGTTTTGTATCCTTGGAAGCTAATCTCCCCTTTTCCTTTATTAATTAATATAACTTTCATGATGGGGTGATGGTAGAAGAGTCACTGAGACCAATGGCGTGTATATGATGCTTCCCATTAAACCAGTATATAAACAGACAACAACTGTCCTCTGATTAGAAATTTAATTTTAGATAGCTTAAAATTAAACAGCTACTGCGGTTTAATTTTAAGCTGTTTAAAGAGTTCGTTTTTCGCTACTGCCATTGTTTCTTACTTTTTCACTTGTGCCATTTTACCATACCATTATTACTTATTACCATTTTACCGTACCATTATTACTTATTACCATTTTACCGTACAATTCTTACTTATTACCATTTTACCGTACAATTCTTACTTATTACCATTTTACCGTACCATTATTACTTATTACCATTTTACCATACCATTATTACTTATTACCGTTTAACATGATTCTCAAAAGGAAAGACACCTAATGTGTAAAGCAAGGAATCAAAATATAACGGTTGTAGAATACACACAGGAAATTTCTACAAAAGTATGTCACTGCAGGATTCATAATATTTCCTGCTTATCTTCTCTCTATATATTAATATATGGTAAGTGGGTAGGGTGTATATTCTCACCTAAAGGAAAATGGAATTGGCTTATCACATAATGAGTAATCATTACTACTTTAGGAAGAGTCAACGAAATAAATTTACCCCAAAGACGCATAAAAGCATTGGAAAATTTAACAACACTCAAAACAATGGCTATTTTCATCACTACCTCAGACATAGTAAGCGTGATTGGAATACCTTCTGAATGAATACCTTCTGAAACACAATAATTCAAGAAAGCTATTAGAAAATCAGTTAATAATTGGGATATGGTCAAAATTAATGGAATAAAACCATGAATTTAATCTAACAAAAACGTCCCCAGGCTTAGACTAACTTATACATCGCGTATAAAAGAACCTCTTCCATAATAACCGTGGGTATACTCTGGGTTGTGACAGCGAGTGTTTTCAGGAAAACTGGAAGGGGAGTGCATTATACATTGAAATGACCTAGATAAAAATCTGGCCTTGTAATGTTATCTTGATTTATCAGCCTTTTATTTTTAACCTGTTTATTAAAAAAATTGTAAGTAATTATTTATACTTAACCGCTACCAAAAATATCTAATTCCTTTTGAAGACAGATAAGCGAATAGGTTTGTTCCTATTTCGTAAATGTTAGCGTTAAAACTGCAGAGAAAGTGTGTCACTATCTAAACTCACAAATGCACTTCAGTTCATTTTTCACTGATTCTCCATAAATGAAAACTTATGAAACTGGAATTTATAATCAGGGATCATATCATTCATATACAGGTTCGGGGTTAGTGTAACTTATTGAAATTGTTTGAGAAGATGTATCCTCGCAAGTATATAAAGAAATATAGTCTTAAGGTGTGCTATATTTATGGAATAAAGTGCTCAATATCAGAGATAGAGCGTGTGTAAATATAAAAGTGAACATAGAAGTCAGCACTTAGAGGCGACAGTCTGTTTCATGCTATGTGCAATCGTCAGGCCTGACGATTGCACATAGCATGAAACAGACTGTCGCCTCTAAGTGTTGACTTCTATGTTCACTTTTATATATATATATATATATATATATATATATATATAATCATACATAGAATCAATCAGCAATATTAATGTGATTAATGTCGAAATCACTTCGCTAGTAGAACATAATGTATGCATTAAAATACTTTTAATCCATTGAATGATGCGATCCTCATTTATAAAACTGTTGTCAGATGTTTCTAGTGTATTTTTTTTTAAGTTAAGCAGGTACTTTCGAAGATCTATGTCTTCATCGTCAGGCTGTAATTGTTTTCCTTTAAAGTTAAAACTTGAAGACGAAATAATTGTTTGTAGACCGAAAGATGTTTTTTTTTTTAAGAATGTGCTATTTATTGACGTTCGTACAATCTCGGAACATGCGAGTCGCAACGCTAAAGTTTAAAATTTCAAGTGAGAATTTTTATATGAATTTTGTAATATGGTAAATCCACGAATTATTTTTTTACAAGCGTTTTTCAGTTAACATGATATGAACTAAGTATATAGTTCAATTAATATAGTGATATGTCTCAGTAGGAATTTTTTTCAGTTATATATATATATATATATATATATATATATATATATATATATATATATATATATATATATATGTAATGAAAAACAAACCACTTTAAGGTACCATTACGATAATTTATTTCACCTAAATCCTTTTTTAAGGATTCAGGATCATCCGGTAAAACTTCCAACAACGAATTGAGAGGAAAAATGGGATTAGAAATTGGTGGGTAGTGTAATTTTTGTAATTTAATAGAGGGGGTTGAGAGTGGTAGTTAAACAGACAGTATAAAGTATAGGGAGGGGTTAATTTTATATCTCTCTTAAGTATGTTTTATATTGGAGTAGGAGGAGTGACAGAACCTTGGCCTATTTAGATGGTTAATAAAACGGAAATGAAATGTAGAAAATGTATACAAGTGAGTCTTATGGTAAAAAGAGAGATAGGGGTGGGGAGAGATGGAGTTGTTATAATTTTGTTTTAACAAAATTATGTAAAAGATAGTTTACAATGTTTAATAGAAAATTCGATGTCTGAAAAAAATTTTGTTATTAACTTAAATCTTTATACCCACCAATTTCTAATCCCATTTTTCCTCTCAATTCGTTGTTGGAAGTTTTACCTGATGATCCTGAATCCTTAAAAAAGGATTTAGGTGAAATAAATTATCGTAATGGTACCTTAAAGTGGTTTGTTTTTCATTACATATTAGCTCTGTCCTCACATTGAGCTCTCAGGATTTCATCCTCTTTGGATTTACCAATTCGGTTTACCAAGTTCCTTATAACTTAACTTAAATATATATATATATATATATATATATATATATATATATATATATATATATATATATATATATATATATACACACAGGCATTATTAAATTCCACCGACGAGGCCTGTCCATTCAACTTGTGATATATTTTTATTTTTTTTAATTTACGAATGAGGTGCCGTACATAGGGATTGAACTTATGAATAACTTGTCCACAGTTTATGTTTGTTCTTGTTATATTCAACTATTTGGTTGGTGCAAAAATAATATCGTTTTTTGACGTATTTTTTAACGTCAGAAAACGATATTATTTTTGCACCAACCTAATACTTTCGACTCTGAATTCTTGCTTCTTTAATACACCTTACATCAATCAACTGTTTCTGGCTTTCTCTTGTACACACACAATTATTTAGTCAATAATGGGGATATGTAATTTGATATAGGAAAATCCAAATTACATTTGAACCTAGGTACTTACATGTAAATACGAAAAAATCTTTCAAATGTTACGTTTGTCATGGCCTGTCTATTACGCATATTTTAAAGATTACGATGTCGATTTTACCAAATATAAAAGTAATTTCATAAAACCAGCTTTCATGCAACAAATATTTGATTAATAAACACGTGTGCTTTTCTATCTAGAATTTTCATATGATACGAATAAATTTTCAAGTATATGTTAGACGATTACTGGTTATTTTCAAGGTTACTTCCATGTCTTTTTTTTTTCAAATTAATCTTCAAGCTTCAACATCGAGGGATTTGCTTGATTTCCCTTGTTGCCATCAGCAAAATGACCAATAAAGAATATTTTTTCTTACCTTTGCAATGAATTCAGCGTCATTTTCAATTTCACGAATCAGCTGTTTCTTATTGGCTGTCGTGGAGGCTCTCAGTTTCTCCAGATCCGAGCAAACCTTCTGGAGTTCAGTTTTCTTTGTTTTAAGTTGTTCGGATAATTGGAATTTCGTATGTAACATATCAATGACGGCTTCAGACAGGGTTTGCACTACGGCGCAATTCTTATGTTTTTTAGCGGTGCATAAACTGCACAACAGCACGTTACAAACCCGACAGAAGTATTTTACACGTTTTATACTGTGAATGTCACACAATGGTCGGCTTTCTTTTTGACGCTTGTTAGCAAGTAAATCATCTATAATAGAGATGAAGGTAAGATTAGTCTCAAAATGTGCGGCCCATTTTCCAACCGTCTGAGAATCATTTCTGGATTGTATAGGTCTTTGGCATATTGGGCAAGGAAAATGGACAACTTTTTTTCCCTTGGATAGATTTTGGTTTTTTGAATTAATGTACGATTCGAGGCAATGGTAACAGAACGTATGTTGGCATGGAAGGACTTTTGGTAACTTGAATATACAGTAACATATGGAACAATACAAAGATTTAAAATTAGAATCCAACAAATCTATGTCGGTGTCTGCCGTGGCCATTTTTAACAGCTTTAAGTCAAGAATCGATAGAAAAGGTCGAAAGGAAATGTCCTCGATCACCACGCTTTACTGTTGGGTGTTACTTTTTTGGTACGTTACGTTCAATATGTATGCGCGTGTTTCTTTCGCTCTTTTAAAAATGAGTGATTTCATCACATGTAATCTGTTGTTCTGTGTTTTCCCAATTCAAACCAACTTGATAACTGATAAAATTATAAAAGGGCTGATTATTTATCTGTGGCTTGATGCTATAGTCCACATTTAAAATCGATCAGATAATAGGAATGAACCTTGTTACCGATTGCCAGTTCGCTTCTATCATTTCCCTCATATTACTCGCATGGTATTTTTAATTCACCTCAATCCTACACTGATAGTGTAACGGATGTCGACGCGGTAAGTGGAATCGGAGAACCGAGTCGGAATTTCGGAAGATCCTGTTCACTTTCGCATTATTAATCTTGGGAAAGGTATGAATCAGTTTCTTCACCACCCACCTATGAATTAAATAGCAGAGTAGATTCTGCTTTCTAGCCTTGGTTGATGTCCAGTCTAAGAGAGGGAAAATTCTGAATTCAAATGTGAAATTACTCCACTACTATTACCCAAAAAGTCATGGCAATTCACAGATAATAAAACGATAAACAGAATCCATGATTGCCAAATTTCTGAAGGGACTTGACATTAAAAATATCGAACACTAACGGTAACTAAAATTGCAATACTATAAAGGACAATTTTGATTTGGAATTTCCGGGAAATATTGTACTTTAAAACTCATTTCTAATTACAACCCTAAAATAACTTATTTGAGAAACGGATTAAATAAGCGATCACGCTTTCATGGTTATGAGGTCCTTTTGCCTTCATGACACATGAGAGATTCGGAGTTTTGATTTTGAAACCTTATTATTTGCCGTGTTATCCTTGAAGTTAGATAAACGCCTCTCGGCTAAGTGATGTGGATAAACATGACTTCTTAACACTCTGTGCCTTTAGTTGCATTTGAAACCTTTTTCTTTCTAATCTTAAATTCATATTCAGTTGTAGAAGTTTTTAAGTGTATGACTATTAAAAACCAAAGCAAGAATCGACCGAATGATTGACCAACCTTTTGCTAACTAATTGCCGAATTAGGATTTTAAAATCATTCAATGTGCCAACAGCGTACGTATTTGTATATAACTCAAGGTTTAATATACCTGTTCTACAATTTATTTTATATATTAATATATAATATATATACTTTAGTGTATATTAAAATTGAAACATACTCTGGCTTCCGTTTTTAAAGTCCATTCAAGAGCCATCATGAGAACGGTGAATAAGTTTAAAAAAAGGGGGGAAAATAGAAAAGAAAACTGGATCACCATTTCAATTTAGAGCTAAAGAGTTCAATTATAAAAAAACTTAACTCAATCCATAAGACTTGAAAATGAAATCGTACGTGAAACGTGTGAGGCACCTTTTTCCTCAAAGACAGAAAGTTAAAAAGTTAGAGAGGACGAAGATCATCTTGAATAAATTGGAAATTGATCTTGGAATATATATATATATATATATATATATATATATATATATATATATATATATATATATATACAAATGTAATGAGAACAAAAATAATATATAAATTCTAACGTTCACAGCATTAATTCAAAAGAGGGCTCAATACCGATAGTAGAGCAATAATTATTTATTATAATTTTTTCATATAGACAAAAACAATTTACTCACTACAAAGATGCAACTTCATTTTGGTGCATTTAATTGCATTTCAACTGGTGAGAACCAAAATGGTTATAAACAATTCTGTTTGTAAGCAAGCCACATGTTAAACGTCACTTTTTTTTCCCATTTATTTGACACATAATAATAATAATAATAATAATAATAATAATAATAATAATAATAATAAATAAATAAATGCAAAAAGGTGACGGAGTGAAACAATTGTGCTTGTTGATAGCAGTTTGGTGAAGGATGGTTGTTAAAGTGATGGCTCGACAAGAAAAAAAATTCTTTTCGACAACAACGGTCAAGGGATTGGGCACAGCATTTCCAAGCCTTCTAAGAGTGAGGGGTGGAGAAGGAAAGGTGAGAATAGGAGATATTAATATGATGAAAGAGGAAGGAGGGGCAAAAATCAAACTATAGTTATAGAATTAATTGGAAATGGTTTTGGTTGTTTTAAAAACTAACCCAGAGCTGAATTGCATATATTTAGGTTGGAGTTATCGCTACTAGTTTTGTAATCAATGAAAGTGTTTTGTAGATTAATAAATTAAAAGGTGGAGATTTCTTCTTGGTACGTTGAATACATAAATTATTCGTTTTTTCTTTTAAACAATAAGTTTTAATTTAGAAATTAAGATATAAGTAGAAAGGTATATACAAGTATGGGATATTAATATAAATTTTATAAGCAAAGTTTAACCTATATATATATATATATATATATATATATATATATATATATATATATATATATATATATATAAGAACCAAATAACACGCACACTTAACAGACACATCCCCTTTCCAGAAACCAATAAAACTGTTAAAATGACCAAAGGAATTCAGAGCAGCATGAATCCATCCAGCTCTTATCTCAAATAACAACTTAAAAGTGACTGTTTGAACAACACAAGGACTTGCCAAAATTCGTGTTAAAAAATAAAAAAACAAATGAAAACTACAGACAAAAGTTCATTTTCTCCATCAAGACATTCATTTCTGTAGTTCACTGCTACCAGCAAGCAAAAGTTTTTTTTTTCCTGATGATGGCCATTTTGGCCGAAACTAGTCGAGGAATCTAACTGAAGTAATAAAAACGAAAGAATATTAATATACAACCAAGTGTGACTGAAGATTTTAATTTTTTAATATCTTTATTGTTCAAAACACACACACACACACACACACACACACACACACACACATATATATATATATATTATTAGAGATTATAATAAAAACATTTTGAAATCGCTACACAAAAACTTTCATGTTTCAATAATATTATTGTACTTCCACAGGCAATGGTTGGTAACTGGTGATAAAATAATATTTTAGAGTAATTTAAAAACAAATCGTTACCTCTTTTCTGAAATTTAAGGTGGGGGTGGGTGGGCATAAGGCCAGAATTAACAATATACTTGTGGGTATGTCTCGATTGAGAAATTAAATGTCAGATCTACGCTAAATAATAAAATAAGGTCAACGGATGAAGGCGGGAGAAGTTATTTTTTCACATCACGATAAACCGCCACTTAGACATGACATTATTGACGATTGTGAAGAATCCCAACAGCGACAAATCTATCATGAATAAAACCAAATATGATGTTCCATATGTTGAAGTGGTGGGGTAGGTTACTCAGACGTAAAGTTATCAGAAATTTTTTTTTTTTTTATATTCAGGAAGCTTCTTAATGAGGCTAGTAGATAAAATTTAAAATGTAGAACATCTATATACGATGCTAATAATACTGAATAGACGGCAAAACATAGCAATATTAAAGTTGAATAAGACGAATGAGGTAATTACACGTACAGGGTGGACTATTATATACCTATAAAATTATGGCTGTAAAGTTGTAATACGTAATTGTTTTTTTAAATTATGTTTTAAGGTAAAAAGTTTGAGTGTTTCGGCATTTTACAGTTAATTCACTTCTTTTAGTTTAACAGAGCTTTTGGGTTAGGAAAGTTGATTATTAGAAATTTTTCCTGTAAACATAGGAAACATAGTTTATGTGAAATTTACAAGTTTATATATATATATATATATATATATATATATATATATATATATATATATATATATATACAAATATAGATAACTAGACTCGTTTCGAAAAACTCTCGAATTTTTTATTTGCTAAAAAAATATTCAAATCAATCTCGAGGGAAAACAAGGTTTTAAAAAAAGAAAGAGTCATAAACATGTACGACTGCCGAAAAAAAAAACGCACAGATGCAGGTCTGAAGCCCAAAGAAAAAACCCCGATACGAGTAAACAACTAACTAACAAAAGACCTCAATACAACCGTAGAGCAGACCTAGATACACCCAGTGAGCCAGACAAACCTAACTAGATTTCATCTAAACGGATCGTCAGGGAAAGTACGGGTCCCTTTCGTACTTTCCCTGACGATCCGTTTAGGTGAAACCTAGATAGGTTTGTCTGGCTCACTAGGTGTGTATATATATATATATATATATATATATATATATATATATATATATATATATATATATATTTCAATATGTTTCCGGTGAATGGTGTCCGACCACGATCACACAATCGGCAACATTTATCTTGAAAAATGGGGCTTTTATAGTTCCTTGATAAATTCAAGATAGTACAAGGGTGGTTGTTGCATGCACTAAAATGAGGGTTTTCTTTCCCCTAGATAGACTACCTTCTTGGGACGTGAAGCGCCATCTCTCCGAAACAGCTGGTTATGAATCGCCAGTTGTCCGCGTTCACACACACACACACACACAAACACACACACACACACACACACATATATATATATATATATATGTGTGTGTGTGTGTGTGTCTTTTCAAGGGATTTTGGAGACATTTCTAAATGCGATTCTTCCCAGCCTGCTAGCTGTGTCTTCACTTCAACCACCTATTCATCATACCAGCGCAGTTTAATATTTGGATAACGGAGTATGCGTTATATATCTTCCAGTTTACTATATTATATGGAAATAAGCGTCTCTCATTTCGTGGCCGGCGAAGTTCTCAGCTGCCGCCCGGTTTATGAGTAAGTATCAAGTTTCTGTTGCAATGAGATTTCTTTCGACTCCTTCCTTTTTATCAGTCTTTGTCGTCTCATCGACTTTTTATGAAACTCATCCACGCTTTCGCCGTCATTACAGCTGTTTATGCCTTCAAAACCTGCGCTGACGACGCCAATCAGCTGTCGAAGTGGAGAAAAACTCGATTTATTTATCGTCACAAATAACAATAATTATTATTTATCAACACCCTCTTCTTATCACTCGAATAGTCACGTTTGCTTCTCGACCTGAAAGAGTTAATAACGCAGAACAATTAATTTATTGAGGCTTAGTCTGGTCTGGCGCGAAAGCTCAAAGGTTAGTATCGAACTCACGATTGTTGATGTAGTCTAAGTTGGCTTGTTAACCAATACGCTATCATAAAATATTGAGAACTTCTTTTCGTCTTGGTGAGAAGAAAAAAAGAAAAAGGGATAAAAAAGAAAAGAAAAAAAGAAGCAAAATACTGCAGGATTTTATTTTAATTCATAGAAGTCATGTGTCCTTTTGTGCAAATGAGTTTCCATCTATTAGGTTGGTGCAAAAATAATGTATTTTTTAACGTCAAAAACCGACATTATTTTTGCACCAACCTAATACTAACACACGTGGATGGATAGTAACATACACACATAGGCACACGTACACACAGACACGCATACATAAAATGTAATGTGCAACAATATAGATATTTTCTGTGCAGCGCTAATACTACACTTTGATTGTAGGCGTTTGGGGAGAAGTACCAATTCAAATGTAAAAATATTATTTTTACGGGAATTACGCTTGAATATAGTAGTGTTAGAAGGATTTGCGGAAATACATATGCTTATACGGATTTTTGTCCATATTTTTGTGTGAGAATCAGCCCTCAAAGTTTGTAAAAGTATTTTTGATACATCATATATATATATATATATATATATATATATATAGGTAAAACAACCGTTGGTAAGTAATCCAAGTAGATCCTATTAATATAAAATATTAAAACTGACCCACAAAAGAGAGCGCAATATAATTATTATTATAGAGCTTATAAGTGAATTGCAATTAATAAAATCCAAACAATTTACCCCATACTGATGATCATTTTGTCCATGGGAAAGATTTTTTTCCTGTACTTTTCAATGCAAATACATTTAATAAATATATTTTCATTGAAAAGTCTAGGGAAAAACTTCATTCCCATGGAAGAAATGGTCATCAGTATGAGATAAATTGTTTGGATTTCATTAATTGTAACTCACTTATAAGGTTAGTACTACCCCCTCATCCCCACCCACCTGCTAAATTACAAAAATTACACTACCCATCAATTTTCAATATCATTTTTTCTTTCATTTCGTTGTTGGAACTGTTACCTGATGATCCGGGGTCCTTTAAAAGGATTTTGGTGAAATAAATTGTTCTAATGGTACCTTAAAGTGGTCTGTTTTTCATTAAATATATATATATATATATATATATATATATATATATATATATATATATATATATATATATATATAGTTTTAAAAATGACGGAGATTATTCTTTTTCTTCTCTCAACATTTGCTTAGAAATGTTCGTTGAAAAAAAAACAAAATAAACACACATACACAAAATTAATCATAAACAGCGAAACTGAAAAAGTGCATATATATATATATATATATATATATATATATATATATATATATATATTTCATGATATTTTTTCATGATATATTTTTCATGATAGAGGCAATCTTCAGACGACCTGACAATTGCGTCTATCATGAAACAGCCTGTCGCCTCTGAGTGTTGATTTCAATGTTCACTTTTATATTTATATTTACATACGCTCTATCTCTGATATTGAGCACTCTGTCCCATAAATATAGCACACCTTAATACTATATTTCTTCATATATATATATATATATATATATATATATATATATATATATATATATATATATATATATATATTCACTTATATATATATATATATATATATATATATATATATATATATGTGTGTGTGTGTCTGTGTGTTTATGTGTGTGCGTGTGTGTTTTTATTTATTTGTGTGTTTGTGTGTGTGTGTGTGTGTTCAAATATAATACGCTTAGATGCCGGACCAAAGGCCGAGTTGTGATAAATATAGTCGGTCGTGAGTGCAGTCCCTGAAAGATAAAAGTTATTTAATACATTGTTTTTATTTTGAAATGTTGCACATGACCAGAATGTAGTGGGAGTATTAAAGTTTGGTTGTCACTATCTTAAACTAGATACCTCCACTTTTTCACAGAAAAACAGCATAGCATAATAAAAAATAAAAATAAAAAAAAACAGCATAGCATAATGAAAAATGCCCCAAACTTAATAAAATCAAACTTGTATCGTCAAAATGTTTATGTTATTATTAAGAGACAAGACCAAAGTCCTTTTTGATTATTTGTTGAAATCTTTTAATCCTTTCTAGCACGTTCGAAATTTTGATTTAAAATATCGTTTTGTTTATGGCAGCATTGGGCGTAATAATTACAATTACTTTTGTGCTTTTTTTCCGCTGAAAACACATTGATTTGGAAATGCTTGCAAAAATCAAATAATTGTTGGATTTTAATGAAACTTTCAGGATATTCACAAATGAATGAGATTATTTTTTAAATTTTTTGTTTTAGAAAATCTTGGTAAAAAATAATTTTACATATATTAACTTACTTAATTTCATGAAATTTGGCGAAATTCCTTTTTATTTCCAGAATTTTTTTTATTAGTTAAAAGTAGGACTCCTTGGAGAATGTAAATAATCTAATTTTTTTCCAACCTTTTACTATTCCAACTGAAAATCTGCTCCGAATGGTAAACTAAAAAATGTAATCAAACTATTACATTATTTAATTAGAAAAGCTTTTGTTTTTGTAAATAAATGATATTAAGGACACTATTGTTTGAAGAAATAAAAAATTTTCGTTAAATAATGAATTTTTACAATATTTTTTCCTTTTTTAAAATTTTAATTATAATATTTTAAAAATCGTTTAAAATTCTGTATTACTCTATTTCCTTATGTGATATTGAGTGAAAAGGAAATTTACGAATTCAAAATTAAAAAAATTCATAAACGTCGTTTTACTATTTTATCTTTAAAATTATTTTTTATTTTTCATTTTAATTGTTCCGTTTTTTTTCATCTATGATAGCCTAAACATAGCATTATTATGAAAAGGTCACGTGCTTGGATTGAAGAAAATAGAAAAATGTTTTTTAGCTAATGTTAATTAAATTTAATAACTATTTTGATTAAGCAATATTTTAATTATTATTAAAAAAAATTCAGATCAACTAATTTTACTCAAATAACGTGTCACAAATATATATTTTATTTTTGGAAAATTTTTAAAACCAATAATTTTGTTTTGTTTACAAATTTCTTAAAATTAGGAAAATGGCCACTTTTAAGAAAATTTTCTTAAATCGGCCAAAAAGTTGAGATTTCAATCTATATAATTTCTATCTGAAATATATCAGAATATTTTACTTACTGGAAATAATAAATTTAATGATTTAGCTTTCAATTAAAGCTAACATAAAATCTTCAAGAATGTTTTTTTTTTCATTTTTAAAAATTCATTTTCAACCTTAGGTATCGAAAAAAAAATATACCGACTTAGAGGAGGTACCTATTTTAAATTTTTACCTGATTAACGATCCATACATTTATTACACTTTACTCATACGCCACAAGAACTCATTTATCAACATTCAATCCCCCCCACATACTACAATACTGCATACTACACAGGTATGCAATCAAAACACCCATGACTAAAGAAAAATATATTTAATTATGGCATTAAATGAGGTGAGGGCGGATGTACCCAGTAACGAAAATAAAATACAAAAAAAAAAACTGTCAAACTAAAATTAAAATATGTTTGTAGGACCAGACCCACTGTGTTGTGCTGCTAAGTGCAATCAAGCAGCTCACTCAGCTAGGATCAAGGAAGACACAAAATTACGGAATGGAGGAGAATTAATCCATTCGATCCAGTCGATTAATACGTTGTTATGACGTCATTGAGACATTTGACATCACAATAAATTGTTTTTACTTTTCAGTCGGTTATGTTAATGGCGTCCGTAAAAAGATTGATCTTTTCGTTGCTTGGTTTTGTGTTGAGTCTCGTCGCAGTGTGTGCCGGGAAATTGTACCAGCCAAAAGGTCGTTTGGTTGAACCACCACCGCGACTAAGTCTCTGGAGGCATGGTTACGACACACCAAAATACAGTCAAGACAACGAACTCTCCTGTTTTCCGAGGAAAAAAAAGGTAAAAAGAAAAAAATGTTTCGATGGAATTCCTAAATAGGCTTTTTTTCAGTCAAAGAACATATTGTCAAATATTACGCACAAGCATACACACATACATAATCATACATAAACGCACACGGCAGTCTCCCGATTATCAAACTCCCGCTTTGAAAATCAACATTTGTAATATTGACTTTTAATTAGGATCGATCCGCTTAACAATGGGTCAAATAAAAATAATGCAATTATCATAACCTCCACCAAGCACCATATCATACAATAGGAATTAAGATTACATTAGGTTTAATGATCATTTTCACCTTGTAAACTGAAGTAAAAGTTACAAGATTTTTTCAAACCAGTCAGTGGATGATAAATTATTGAAAAAATGGCCAGACGAAGGAAAGAAAGAAGGAAAGAAAAAAGGAAAGGGAGAAAACGAAATGTTTTTATTTTCTCCCTTTTTCTCTTTTGCCTTTTTTTTTTTTTTTTTTTTTTTACAATTCCTTACGGCTAACCATGAAAAGAAATGTTGATTAAAACTGCCTAAAACCTTTAAGCGCGTATTGCCGCAAAATTATCAAATGTTGAATACCCCCACCCTCCACCACACGCGTCATATATAATGACTTGGTCGTAGGCTAAACTAATCCTAACCTTTTGGTATTCTTTGAATATTAGCCCAAGCCCCAGAGGGCTACCCACCAGGTAGGAGATGGAATGCGCGGGGGCTTGGGAATTTCTGGGCGTTATGGTCGATTAATCCACTTTAAGCCTCGACCTTATGGTACATTCGGTTGTGATGTGTTCCTCCTGGTAGATACCACTAATCTTAGCCTTGAAGACGAAACCTCTAGAGAAATAGTAGTGAATACTTTTAACTAATTATAGTTTATAACATTCTCTTTTGCCGTATTGTAGATGTGATCGCAAACATCTTATCAGCTAATGGAATTAACCTGAGTTTCAATTCGAGCTTGCAGAGCTTGTCTTGGGCACAGACTTTTTTAAGCGCTTTGTTAACTTCACAGCAGATCAATTACGACCAGTTAGCTTAACGACCAGCCACATTTTGTCGCGTACAGGTGCATAGTCAGTACGACAGTTCACGCCTCGTAGAGGTCTGCATGTCACGTTTGTGAAATATGACGTACATATCATTGATTGGATCTTGGGTATATCCATGTTGTTATATTGTCACCTTTTTATTGGAATTATGTACTCGCAATGTGAAGCTGTAATTTTTTGCACTGTTCTTGAAGCAGCAACCGGCTGCTATTCATTTCGTATCTCGCTAGGTAACTCCAGATTTCCCAGTCACTTCTAAACCCTAGCATTAAAATTCACTAGCAAGATGATTTTATTAGTCCTAGGAACATATTGAAGGAGATCTCGCGCCTCGTAGACACCTTATCTGAAACAAGTGTAGGTATATTGGCGTAGTATATTTACTACCGACAAGATCTAATTGAAGTGTCATCAGCTTATCGCTTATACTCAGTACCAGCGCATACTACCTCTCAACCCGCCGACTGGGGGTAAACCTGAATGGGAGCCCCGGGGAGTGATTTGTGACCCTCACTAATATATCTACATTTGCTTTTTTTTTTACCTACATTTATATGTTACAAAGTAAACTAAGCATTACTAATTAAAGGATGGAAAATGTTGACGTCATTCTGTTTTGTTTTTTTTTCGTCCATTTTATACACTGTAACTATGAACACTAATAGGTATATTCAATCCTCATAAATACGTTGGACACCATTGTAAATATTTATTGTAAAAAATTACAATTATGGCACAAGGCCGAAAAGGGGGAGGGTTGAGGCTGGTCTTAACTAACTATCCTATACCTAGCTAATCCGATTCACGACCCATTCATACATTACAATTTTCACATTCACCACAAGAACTCGTCCGTCACCAATTAATCCTCCACACCCCATAATACCACATTCTCTCTAGGGAGACATACAAAACGCGCCCCATGCCATAAAAATTTAATGATGCTAAAATATATATAAAAATCTATGATGAAAAAATGAGAGGAGAGGGAGATGAACCCAATAACAAACTAAAACGTTAACATAAATCAAATTAAACATAACTGATGTTAGTAGGGCCCATCCAACCCTTAAAACAGAGGGGCCACTGGGACAAAATCAAGCAGCCCTCTCGCTAAGGGAATGGGAAAAGTATAAAAAATCATACGGGTATGGGTAAATATAAAGCTGACCCAGTCGAGATAAAAAAGGGACCAAAAACAAACTGGGGAGGTTGGACACTATTGTAAATGAGGAGTAATATGCTGTTTAAGTATTGTATTGCTGGCGAGTATTGTATTTTGTTGGTGTTATAAAGATTACAATTACCATTTCCAACCTCCATTTTGGTTATTCCTCATTCAGGAACCTTGTGTATGGTTACAACAGTCCAAATCCGTGAATTTTTTTTTGCTCATGCTGAGTCTCGAAAAAACAACAAAAAAAAAAAACACGATAATAAAATTCACTATTTTTTTTATATATATAATGTTGAATGTGTTAAAATTGATTCTACATTTTAACAAGAAAAAATCTCAAGTTGATGTTAAAAATTGCCGCCAAACATTGTTGATTTATTTAAGAGGGTATGAGATGTCTTGTACTTTAATTCATTATATTAAAGTTTCTAGCTAAAACTTTCTTTCGTCCTACAGGAATGCACTGCACGGTGGAAAAAGATAATTTTAGCAGAACCGTGTCAAGCCTGAAAAGCTCAAGAGAGATGTCCATAAGCGTTTCATGTTAATCTGCCTGACTATGTCAGAACAGATTTTGATCTGACGTGTAATGAATGTAGCGCAGGCTTAAAAAAATCTAGAAAGAAACCAAATGCAGAAAGAAGCCATTAACTGCATGTTAGACGCCATTTCTACTTATAGCGATTAGGGAGAAAACTAGCTTTGGTGGAATAAAACGTCATATGAAAGTTTACCAATATATTATTCTAACGCCTATTGCAAGAGACGGCCAATGTTGCTACAACTGCACAAGAGTGTGAATATCCCTAGCAGAACTAAAAAGCCACATTCACACTGTTTAGATTTGAGGATCAAACAAGCTGTCGCATTACTCACAGTCATGCATGGATGTATATATTTTAATCAAGGGGAATAAGTATATACCAAAACAACTAATTGGTGGATATAAATATTTACCCTGCCCCCACCCGAGATGGGATGTGACACAAGGTCCAAGAAGAAAAATCCCCCAAGCCCCAGCAACTATCAGTTGCACTAGCCTCGATGCGCGCACCGATCCCTCTCTCTAGTGTTCACCTATATTGCATATGATGCATTATTGTAAATAATTACGTTACAATAAAAATTATATTTTATATGAATAGTACCTTATGAAAAATGAGATATACTAGAGTTGGGGGCGGTATCATACATTAGGGGGCGTATCATAGATTGGGGGGTACGAGACCCTTGCATCGGCCCTGCTTATACCCTGTGATATAGCTCGCTCAAATTAGACACTATATTCCTTCGTACAGTATACTGTGAATGAACCTCTCTTCGTTCATCTGCTTTCCTACCTTTCGAGAAGAATGTGAAGCTACCACCGTTGTCTTCGTTTTGCCCGTCATCAGAGATGCGGGTCTCAGATAGAGCAGCAGCATCAACTGCATAGCCACTGAGTTCTCTAATAACAAGGACGCTTCTTCGATCAGAAGATGAGCTTTTTGAGCTGTCAATGAGCGTTCATTCCGGCAAGATATGGTATTTTGTGTTAATTTTTAATTCTTTCATTTCGAGCGTTTAATGGTATATCGCTAGCCGCGCTAAACTGACCAGACTTAGTGAATCGGGCAGCTTTCAAAATCCCTCCAGATACCTGATATTCCTGTAGGTTGAAAGCAATTTTGAGTAAGGTTTCCCCCAGTCATTTTGCACGTTGTTGGTCGTCTTCAATTTTGGATTTTGCCCTGGTCATTTTTCCTTTGGCCAACTCAGCGTAAAGAAATTGACCTTTGACTTCAGTTTAGGAAGCCCCTCTGCTCAGAAGTCATCCTCGCACGGAATATAGTAGTTCAATCCCTATATATATATATATATATATATATATATATATATATATATAAAGAAATAATCATACATAGAATCAATCAGCAATATTAATGTGATTAATGGCGAAATCACTTCGCTAGTAGAACATAATGTATGCATTAAAATACTTTTAATCCATTGAATGATGTGATCCTCATTTATAAAACTGTTGTCAGATGTTTCTAGTGTATTTTTTTAAGTTAAGCGAGTACTTTCGAAGATCTATGTCTCCATCATCAGGCTGTAATTTTTTTTTTAAGTTAAAACTTGAAGACGAAATAATTCTTTGTAGACCGAAAGATGTTTTTTTTTAAGAATGTGCTATTTATTGACGTTCGTATAATCTCGGAACGTGCGAGTCGCAACGCTAAAGTTCAAAATTAGGAGTGAGAATTTTTATATGAATTTTGTAATATGGTAAATCCACGAATTCTTTTTTTACAAGTGTTTTTCAGTTAACATGACATGAACTAAGTATATAGTTCAATTAATAGAGTGATATGTCTTAGTAGTTTTTTTTCTCAGGAATTTTTGGTACTGCGGATATATATATATATATATATTCCACAAAGATAACGACAAAAACTTTTGCTTTTATTGCTTCTTGGATTGTACATTGATATTGAAATATTTCATGTGCCTACCTTTAGGTTTTACTGTATGCTTATGCATATGGCTATTTATCCTTATATATATATATATATATATATATATATATATATATATATATATATGTGAAAATATTGTAGAAAATAGGAAAGAAACTGGTTTGGTAAATAATCCAATAGGACACCTAAAGTAAAATGGAAAATCATTAACAGGACTAGAACTTGCAAAACTTGGGATGACCCATGCCCTTTGGGCCTCCATGAGAAACTACACATTATTAAGCTTCTAAACAATAAAAACCTATTAAACAACAGGCAAGAATTAACGGTTTTCTGCCGACACAACCGAACTTACGCTCTGAATAACTAGCTAAAAACACGCATACAATAAAATAAATTTTAAAATCCATAGCCCATATACATAGTTTTAATACCCTACAAAAATTGATAACCCTTTATGAAGTCGTCAAATAACAAACGTTACGGCCTTTTCATATACACAAATCTCTTTCATAAAGAGATATAATAAAAGAATAAAATAAAAATAAATAAATAAATCTCCGTAGACGCTCAAGCCTGACTATGCGAAAACTTCCCCCGTCGTAAATTTAGCCACCCCCACCTTACCCTGACCCGGCATCTATGAAAATAACTCTATACTGGTACAAATTATTAACACCCCTCCCCTGCCGATTCTAAACAATCCGCCCTTGATGTTACCATGGAAATTTTTGATTTCAATTCTGACCATACTATTAAAACTCGTAAATTTCAGAAATAAGTCATTCCCAAAAAAATTTCGCTTGAAGATGGAACAGAGCCTACTTTAACTCAAGTTAATTCAAATATTATTTTGAAGTTTTCGGCTCTTGTTTTGAAACATGAGACCTCTTATGTAGCGAGTTGGAATCATATTTTTAAATAAATAATTATATATATATATATATATATATATATATATATATATATATATATATATATATATATATACGAATTAAGCAGACTATCGCCGCTTGGTATTGCCCTAAGTGTCAACTATTAAATTTACATATACTCTATCTCTGATATTGAGAACTTTTACTCATAAATATAGCATATCGTAAACTATATTTTTATCACTAGTTACCAGCTAATATATACCATTTGTCTGTCAATATCTATCTATCTATCTATCTATCTATCTATCTATCTATCTATCTATCTATCTATGTGTATAACAGCGTGTGAATTGTCTTTTAAAATATTTTCTATCAAATTTTATTTTTAATCCAGAATCCATTGCATAAAGCATCACTGCCTCGTGAATGTAGTTTATGTGGAGAGACTTCTGTGGTGGCAAAAAAATTTCATACCCAACAAATTACTGATAATGCTTTGAAAATCGTAAGGACGTACCAAGTAGGGCAAAAGATCAAGGTCGGTGTTCTCCTCATAACGCCCACAGTGCGCCGGGGTTTGTTTCAGTTTGATCTTTGTCAGAAATGTACGCCGAGCGAGCAAGAAACAGAAAAATGCTTTGACAGACATACTCTGAAGGCTTTGTCACTGTCCAGAGTTGACCCAATTCAACCAATGGAGACTCGCTTAGCCGCCGCTTCCGGGGATATTCCTCATGAAGACGGGTCATTGTCTGAGGAAATTGAGATTCTGATAGAAAGAGATGATGGCAAAGGTTTGTATTCAATACCTGCTGATCTTCCTCCAGACACGGTATTGGTTATCGAGCTACAGCTTCCCTCGGATGTCAGCTGCGATGCTTGCGTTTTTAGGTGGAAGTATTTCGCAGGTAAGTTGGTGTATCTTTTTCTTCTGGCTTATTTTCCTTCTTGTTTCTTTTACTTATGCCTTTCTTTTTTCCTCTTGTTTTGTCTCCTCCTTCTTAATTTCTTCTTACTCTGATATATATATATATATATATATATATATATATATATATATATATATATATATATATATGTATGTATATGAATTATTCATACATAAAAAAAATACAAAGGTTAATGATTTAAATGGCGAGAAATCCATCTTCGCGAAGAATTCAAATAATATACAAAAACCCCGAACCTGTTTATGAATGAAAAGATCCTGTTTTATAAATTTCAGTTGCATTAGGTCTTTTTATTTTACAAGCTTTCGTCTATTCCTACAGACATCCTCAGGTATGAAATATTGTGTTCTTGTTTTTACTCTCAGTAATAAGTGGACAACGAAAATAGAGATGTAATCCGAAAATTCCTATGAGAAATGTGTTATTGTTTTGGAACGCGCAGTCGCAACGCTGAGTTTGAATTTAAATTTTAAGGTTGTGCGTTTTTGTACAAATGTAGTGATAAGAGAATTCTTTTTTACTGGTAGATTTTCCGTCAAAGTGGCATGAACTATATTGTTCAATAATTACAGTAATGTCGCACTTATTATCCGAAAGTTGCACTTGGATCAGTTATTTTAATTTCAATAAAGGTGCAATTTGTTTTATGTATGAATAATTCATGAATTTGTAAATTAATTGCACCTTTATTGAAATTAATATATATATATATATATATATATATATATATATATATATATCAGTGAACATTGAAGTCAACACTCAAAGGCGACAGGCTGTTTCATGCTGGAGGCAATCAGGCGGCCTGACGATTGCGTCCAGCATGAAACAGAAGGGGCATCAGACCATATATGGCAGCAATACTGCATGCATATGTTATAGCTCTGTTGAAGTATATCAAGAACTATTTTATTTGCACCAGCACGCAGTGTGCGATATTATATAGTCTATAAGTAATTAGGATATTATATATATATATATATATATCTAAACAAATAAATAAATGTTTATCTCTGCACAAATTTAAATGAACATTAAACATGATGAAGCATTTAAAAGTTTTGGATACATTCTGAAATTTTGACCAAACAATGAAATTTGTATTCTGGAATTGAATTAAATTCAAATTATTAAGTTTCAAGTTTCCTTTGGTGAACCAAAAGGACACTACACAAAAAAAAAAACTGCTCCTATTTCAAACAAACATTGAATATCTAACTATTCTATACGAAGGATTTTACGATTGCGATGCAAAAAGAGTCCACTCAAGAAATAATAATAAGACTGCTAACTGGCCATCATCATCGTGGAATGGGATATAAAAAGGTCTTCGATGAATATAATATCCCCATCACTACAACATGAAACATCATTTAAAAATGGAAACGTTATGTCCCGACAACAAATCTTCAGCGAACAGAACATCCTTGTAAATTAAGTAAACGTACAGCTACATTTGATAAAGTTCCTCAGAGAACGAAACGCGTCGGCTAAGATAAGTTATCGTTTTGTCTTTATATATATATATATATATATATATATATATATATATATATATATGTATGTTTGTGTGTTTGTAGGATGTATAATAGTATTCGAAACAAAAGTGAAAATGATTTGACAAAATGGAAAACTTTTATTAACGACACCTTTCGCCGTATCTGTATATATATATGTATATATGTATATATATATAATTTATTCGGAAATTATAACTTAAATATGTTGCAAAATCACTACAAAAAGAGTCATTTTGTCTCAACACATATATGTATGCTCTTTTTGTCTATCGTCAGAGATCTCAGGGCATTTTCTTCACTCACATTTTGTCTTTCTTTCATTTTAACCCGAGGAAGCCAAAGAGAGCATACGCTTCTCAGCCGAAAAACGTGTCGTTAATAATATTTTCCACTTTGTCTCAATATATATATATATATATATATATATATATATATATATATATATATTCAGGTGGTGTGAGAATGTTATTGTACGTTACCTTGTATGAAATATAATGAATAATATATTTGTCTTACCTTGAGTAGGAAAACATCAAAGACTTTACGGCTGTGCTGACGTGAAAATAAGCGCCCCTTCTGCTCAGTGGCCCAATCCAGATTGTATGCCCGAGAGCTTTCAGCCTGAAGACAAGGAGGTTGTTGTTCGTCGACGACATCAGATGCTACCAAACAACAGTTCCGCCAACATCGTAGTTTTTAAATCCTCTACAGAGCAAGCTGATCTCTTGGCGGTTGTATCGAGCAGCAAACGCGATAAAGAGAAAGAATTGGAGACAACAGAAAGTTCCAATCAGTATTATCCGGTTAAATTGAATGTACACAGACAGAATATTGATAATTTGACAAATGCAATGAAAGAAGAAAGAAAACGTTTGTCTTTTGAATCAAGTGCAGCCGTTCGAAACTTGATTCACACTTTTTCTCTCAACTGGCTCGTTTTCTTTTTTGCTTTTTAATTTAATGAGAGAATAAATCATAGCGACAAATTTTCATTTTATTTTGGGTGTTTTTTTACTTTACGCATTGCAAATGGCCGTTCACACACAAAGTGAACGAAACATCGTGTTTGCTAAGCTTCAAGTCATTGGTCACGCCAACATTCCACACGGATTTTATTTTTTTCACTTTTTTTTCTTCTTGAGTGCGTGTTTGCGTGTGTGAATGTGCGCGTTGTACATTTGCATATTTTACCTTCAGAGACACTGATATGTTAGAGAAAACTATTAATATCATATCATATCACTGTTGCAAATGTTATGGTCGTTACTTCGTTACTAACGAGACAGTTGGTCACGTTACATCACGCGTCCCATAACACTACAATGGGGTAATTCGATCGTTAGATAACCTAACGGAGCTATCTCTCTTCAAGCTGATTTTCCCTTTTCTATACTAATTGCTACATAAAATCCTGCTATTGAAAAGAAGAGACGGATTTCATACCAATCCAAGGGGTGTTGGTGTGAAAGCAATCGCAGCGGTCACGGATGAAATTTGAGCATGGCATATCAATCCAATTTTCGAAAATGATAATTACTGTGCTACACGCACACCAAGAAAGTGTTCAGCACTTTAAGAAAAACAATATTTTACTTTCATTTTCTCGGCGATGACAAACAATTCGGACAAAATTAGATTCAATTCTAACTTCACATTCTTCATTTCTAAAGTTTAACATAGTTTTTACTGCAATTATTTGGAGTGACTTCTACGGTCTACAGTAAACAGCCGGTGAAATGACTACTGATGAATGAAACGTGCACAAAAATTATTATTGCTAGACAAAGTTCTATCTTATATCAAATTACAACTTCGTTTGTTTTGTTTTTTTTTTAAAAGTTTCTCAATAATACTCATCAAGAAATTCAAAAGCAACATTTTTATTAACAGACGAATATATTTACATTTGTTCAATCAGTTATGCTCCATGCGTAATACACGCTTAGGCGATCATGTATCTTACGATACATGACTGATTTTTTTCCGCATTAGGTTGCCACTTCTTTCTGCAGTAGACCAGATGGCATTCAAGACTATAGAACCCGGTCTGTCCTGTTATTTACCCATAGCTGGAGAGGAGGAGAATAAGAGGATTCACACCATTCCCATTCACGTAAGTGAATGCAATGGATTCGACTAGAATTAGAACTCGTCTCTCCGATTCCTCAATCCGGTTCGCTATCCCTTACTCCACCGCGCCTCCCATTTCATCTTTCGTTTCACCTTTTGGAAGTGATGTCTGATGATCCAACGTCTTTTAAAAGGTCTCTAGTGAAATGAGCTATTACAATGGAGCCTTAAAGTGGTCTGTTTTTCTTTAAATTATTAGCTCTGAATTTATATTGAGCTCTCAGGACTTCATCCTCCTTGGGACTACCCATACGGATTACCAAGTTTTTCGTAACTTATATATATATATATATATATATATATATATATATATATATATATATATATATGTATATATATATAATTTATTCGGAAATTATAACTTAAATATGTTGCAAAATCACTACAAAAAGAGTCATTTTGTTTCAACACTTCTGGTGTCTTATCAAGTGATGTTGTTGAATGCAGAATAAAGAGTTTTAAATGGTTCAAATCAACTAAACAGCCCTAAATATGGGAAACGCTATTATATAAGCTACAATGACCAATCAAAATACAAGTATATGAGAATTCAAAAAACTTGGCAACGAACCTTGGTAATAATAAATAATTCTTTAATGTTAGGGTTAGACTAAAATAGAAATCAGTCTAACTAATTAATATTAAATTTTACTATAAAATTGAAAATTAAATATTACCAATTTTTAATTTTTAATTTAATCTGTATTAAGTTTAAAATATTATGAAATTATTTATCATTTATTTTTTTTTAACTGAAAAGCCAATATCTCAGAATAAACGTTAATTTAATAGGGATGCAAAACATCGTCACAACTTAAATACATTTGAATTGGTGATATGGGCAAGGGAGGACGAAATCTTGCAAATGACAATACATAATGAGATTACACAAACACGTAGACATATATATATATATATAAATATATATATATATATATATATAAACTCGCAAAAAAGCAATCGTATACGCATACATTAATAAAGACATAGACATATAGACGCCCACAAAGATTCAAGTTTGAAAGTGTTATTACACGAATTCAAGCAGACTATTAAAATATTACTTACATGGGCAAAGATAGATAGATAAAAAGAGGGTTCAATAGCCAAAATTTAAGAGAGGTAGAATAGGAAAACTAATATTCGGCAATGGACAACGCAAGGAAAAAAGACAATTAAATATATAAAAATAAACAGAAAAAATAAATATATACGCATACAAACACATTAAAAAAAAATAATCAAATTCCAATGTTCAGGTAAAAATAAAATAAAACCAGCTAATATATAAAAAAGAAATCACATTAACACACAAATATATACAAATACCTCATATATATTTATATATGCATAAGTACACATACACGAGTACACACATATAACGATATATATAAATATATACATACGTATGTGTACACACATGCACCCATACAAATAGATACATACATAAATATACATAACATACACACACACACACACACACACACATATATATATATATATATATATATATATATATATATATATATATATATATATATACATACATGCATATTCATACACATATGCATATATACACACACACATAGAAAAATATAAATATATCAACCTACAACATTAAAAACACCAAAATAAGCCAACACAACGACATACAAGCACAGATACAAAAATCTAAGTAAATACACTCATATAAAAATAAGTAGAAAGAAAAAAACTAATATATATATATATATATATATATATATATATATATATATATATATATATATATATATATATATATATATATATATATATATATACACACACTAACAATATTATCAAAATGACTATAAATGATTCAGAGCCCATTCAAGATTAAAGTGTAACGAAACCCCACTGTTGATTATTAAGTCCACAAACAATTTTAAAATCACTATCACACAAAAGTAGATGAAGTTCTCAACGTGCCTCATACAAGCGAATTGTCCCGGATAGAAATAACTGGAGATATGTTCGAGAAATTTCGTAGAAAATATACATTCTCTAATAGGAATTGAACCTGTAACCTATACGGAACCGTCATTAAGCCTGGCGTGATATGACTGTTCAGTGATAGATAACTTCTGGTTAGCAAAGCTCGAATTACTGCTTTTAAACACACATCTTCGCCGATTTTTTTTTAAATAAAATTTCTATATTAGTATCTATATTATAAATACTAATATACAGAATTTGATCTCGAAACCTTATAAATTTTATAAAATCTTCCTCTGACCATGACAGAATCGAAAAATATTCATTTTTTAAAACATTTTAGATGGATGTATCCTGTTCATAATCTAACTACAGTGTTAGGCTGAGATCCAAGAAAGTGGTACTGATATTAGAGAAAGAACAATACTTCAGAGACAGAATGAATGGACGAAGAAAGAGGACAACCAAAAATACACAGAAAATATCGAAGGGTCGGAAATATTAAAATCACAAGTGAGATCAATACCTGTCGATATTCAACAGGATCAAAGCAGCAGAAAAAAGGTGGAATTGTAATAGAAATGCCAGCAGTCTTAGATGATTTCGGCGTTTACAAGATTACAGACAGAATAAATAAAATATACAGCATTGGTGATATACCGAAACACATATCTATTTTCACAGCACTGCCTAATAAGCCAGTTTCAAACGAATGTCAACTTCATTGGGCAATCAACATAATGAGCCATATAAGAAAACATATCATCCGAATTCTGATGAATAGAGCGCAAAGCAAAATTAGACTGGAAATAGAACAAGGACAGTGGCAGGTTCGTTAAAAACATTGTAAGAAGAATTGCGATATTTATGCTCAAAATACCTATGTTTTCTAGATTATTCCAAGGCGTTTGATAAAATGATGGAACTGCTAAGTAACGGTGACATAATTTGGAAGAATATTAGAATAATCTAGAGATACAGGGAGAAAACCGCCTGCAAACCTATAGAAAATTAATTCAATAAATATGCAAAAAAATAGAAAATGTAAGACAAGAATCGGTTTTGGTTCTGAGAGAAGTAGAAGTCCTACCAGGATTTATTATTGGTGGCTACAATCTTAACAACAAAAGATATGCAGATAACACAGTGTTGATAGCAGACACAGAAAGGAACCTACAAGGACTCCTACAGAATGTAGTGAAGAAAAGCGAGAAGAAAGGGCTAAGTATCAATTGCAATAAGACAGAATATATGGCTGTCAGCAAAAGGAATAGCTCACCGTGCAAATTTTAAATTGGATATAACGAAATGAAACAATTAGAACAATTTAAATACCGGGGAAGTTTTTTTTTTAACATAAGACGAAGAGTGCGACACAGAAGACGCATTGGCATAGCAAAAGATGCTTTCCAAAAGCTAAGCCTTAAGAAACAGGAAAATTTCGTTAGAAACAAAGAAAAACGTACTGAACTGTTACGCAATATCAATCCTCCTATATGACAGTGAATGCTGAACAATCACCCTCACAGTCGAAGAAGAGACCTGAAACAATAGAAATTAGGTTCTACAGAAGGATACTGAGAATATCAAGGACCGAACATGTTTTAGAGAAAATGGAAACAAAAGGGACATATACTTAACATCGGAAAATCTCTAGATAATAAGTCCACATAATGAGTAATGGTTTGGAAAATTTAACACTAAACATGATATATTGGAGCCAAAATGGACAGAGGAAAACACTACATAACCTATCCAACAAGTCTGTGTAAATGGCTGGGGGAACAGCGTTTAGGAAAGATAGCAAAAAGCCAACATTTACTAAGAGCTACAAAGGACAGGAAATTGTAGAGAGCCATGATCGCCAACGTCCTGACTGAAAGTTATTTGTTTTTATTCATAAATGTTAAATTTGAAACTTTGTTTACCACATTGATAATTGTGTACTGCTACAAATTGGGGTGAAAGACACTGCAGTTATCAGTGACGCGAGCAAAGTTTCAAACTTGATATTATAAATAAAAAAAAGCACAGATTTTAAGAAGTCGGAGATCGATTTGACACAGTATATGAATGAAAAGTAGTCACCCTTTTAAAATAAAAATTATTTTTCGTTTCTTACAAATGTTATGAGTAGAGGAAGGTCTAACGAAAAAATGTCTCAAAGCATTTTCTAAAGAATTTTTTATGAGTGGATTAGTTATATCAGTAATGGCGGAATGTTAAAAATCGAAGAAGTAGAAAAGTTAAAGTCAATGGGTCAAAAAAACCCCAAAAAAAACTGATGATGCTTATAGAATGACAAGAAGTCCTTATTAATGTATTTATTCAAAATGTATTCCTGTCCGATTATAAATCTGATCATTTCGATAAGGTCGAACTGGCAGCTGATCTAAAAAATGACCTACAATCCACTGTTAACTGGTGCAACGAATGGCTTGTTAATTTTAACGCCTCCCAAATTAAACTATTCCCTATCAATCATCTGAAAGACACCACCCTGCCTTCTATGAAATTGGCCGATACTAAACTCCACGAGAAATTATATTCTCGACTGGCATAATGAGTCCATTGCGAGGTCTGCTGCTAAGAAAGTTTGTTCAGTGTGTCGTCCTCTCCAGAATCTATGTTATATATTTATAAGTCTACCATTTGTCCATGTTTTGAATATTGCTGCCACGTCTGATCTGGTACTCTTACTGTATATTTAGAGATTCTTGATGAAATCGCCTTCTTTCATTTTCCACCGCCGTAATGTCGCTTCCCTCTGCCTTTCCTATAAATACTTTCATCGTAATTGTTCAAAGGAACTCTTCCCAATGGTGTCTAGATTTTATGAATATAAGCACAGTACTAGATTGGCAAAAAGCTCTCATCAATTCACAGTTAAATTGGTTAGATGTAACCGTAAGTTCTATGCTAACAGTCTCTCCTCTCACGTTTCTCGCTTGTCGAACATTCTTCCGGCTCTATACTTTCCAGTCAACCTTGATCTTCAAAAATTTAAATAAAATGTCAATCGCTAACTACTTTCCTTTTTAATTACTCTTCTATTGTTCTCGCTCCTTAATAATGTTTATCTTTTATCTTATTCTTTCACAATCAGTCACCCCCTCTTGTGTCTTAGTGGTTTTACTGTCTTGCATGGAGGGATTTGATTTTTTAAAAAAAGTATATGGAATATTGTGTTAAGTATATATTTTGTTATCAGCAAATTTTGGTTTTATTGATAAATAAAAATTTATGTTGTACTTTCGATAATAAAATTTGACATCTGCAAAACAAGTCACTATCAATTTTTTAATAAGAATATTTAATATAAACTGGCGTATACGCGGTATACTGTTTATATCAATGTATCTTGAATGTGTACACAGTTTAGCCGACATTTTGAAATCTTGTGTTAATACATTGTCATGGGTCCTTACCTATAACTACAGAATGAACTCTTCCTAACACTAACACTCTCAAGAGAGAGGGACGAATCAAGCCGAGCTTCTCGGCTTGACGGTCGAACTCTCTGCCTCTGAGCAGAGAGGAACCCGGACGGGGCTCCGCCGAAGGGCAGAGTCTCGTTCGGGGAGGTTGACCAACCCGATCCCGTTTATACGGGTTCTACGGGCATTTTTTGGCCTAGCCTACGGGCTCGGGAAACCCACATTAAACTCGGCCTTGTGCCACATGCAACCCTTGTGGGGGGTGGCTAGATACCGAATCGAGTCGAGCCGATAGTAGTTCACTCCAAACCAGACTGACAGTCATACTAACACCGTCCACATCTTGTATTATTATTTCGTGTAATATACCTTTGTTATTTCTACTCTTGTGTTCGTGTTTTTTCTTCCTTGGTCCTAACCTGGACCATAACATACATGTTGCAAATTATTTTGTGTTTTAGTAAGATGAAAACAGCTTCAGCTTAAAGTTTTAATCGTTGGCCGTCAAATGATGTTCTACAATCGGCAACAAGGCCTCTGATTGTAAGTTTTGAGGAACGTGGAACCACCTCTTAATTGATGTAGTCCCCGGGTTCACTACGACTCAAGTACCTATTAGAGTACCACCTATGAGTAAATAGTGACGCTACAAGCAAAAACACTATGACAGTATAAAAATACATTTTAATAGTAAAAATACAAGCAATACATTTTTATATAAAAAAAGACCGACAATGCATGGCCAACAATACATTTTTTCTGTAGTTGAAGGCAAACAACTGCGTCCAAAATATTTAGTTGAAACCATAAAATTGTTGTTCAAAATATTTAGATTTCAGCATTAAATAACCCATAGGGGTGTTGACATGCCGCTAAACAAAACCAACCAAAGAACCAACATTAAGATTCATAACATTAATCCATATAATCTACAATTTCTTAAATCAAACTGTATTAAAAAAAAAAACAAAAAAAACATAAAACACACCGCCTCTAGTAATTATGTCCACATAAACATGAATATGCACAAAAGCTGAGTATTATCTACCATGTATTCAATTGTGAAAGCAGAATAACGTATCATATTTTTATTACTTCAAAGCTCCCAAGAAAATTAAATTCCGGCATTAAATGATTCGTAAGGAGTTGATGGTGGACGGACATTTGCGTCACGGACATTTGCGTCACGGACATTTGCGTCACGGACAATTGTGTACTAGACATACGTCGCTGGATATTTATGGCCCTAGACAAATGCGCCACTAGATAATTGCATACCTCTGATAAATTTTTGAAGTTACCATATTTTTTTAAAGAGTTGTTTAATATAGAAATTTGCACACCAATACCTTCAATTACTCTAAACAAGCAGAAAGGCAGTTACCATAAATAAAAGAAGAGAGAAAAATTTCTTTTTTAAAACAAAAGAAAATTAAGTTAGCGGGTTCATTTCATTCCAGCAGTGCATACCACAAACAATAGATTCTGGATTTTATGGATTATATTTTTAATTAGAACCCATAAGTTCTGAAAATCAAACGCTGGTGGAAAAATATTTGTAGACGAAAGAAAATTACAGCTACCATTATCATAAGTAAAGGGCGGATAAAATATAACCATACTGGCGATGTGTAAAGCGATCTTGCAAAACTGTTCATCTGTTCTTGCATTGTAAACAAAAATAAACTTTTAATTCTTTTTATTTTATTCCTTTGATTGCTTTTTAAAAAAAATATGATTACTGCCTATGCTTTTTTAAAAAATTATGGTAATTGCTTTTAAAAGCTTCAAAAATTATCATAGGTGAGCAATTATCTGGGAACCCATTTGTCTCGGAACGCAAATATCCAGGGACGCAATTGTCCGGAACGCAAATATCCAACACGCAACTGTCCTAGAACCGTATCTACTTGTATCCAAGCACGACTTTCCTTACACACATACGTATATATATATATATATATATATATATATATATATATATATATATATATATATATATATATATATATATATATCGTAGATATGTTGATATACGTATAAAGATATATGAATTACGTATATATTTTACATTGTGTCTATTCAGATGAACATCAAGGACTTTACGGTTGTGCCGACGTGAGAATCAGTGTACCTTCTGGTCAGATGAATCTATCACAATGGCAGAATCCAGATTGCATTGTCGTTCAAGTAGATGACAAAAATGTTGTTCAATTATTGTCAAATAGAAGCTTCCGTAGTTCATCGTCGGATATCGTTAGGCTAATTGGTAAGGAAAGTACCAGAAGGTTTCGGAAAAAACGCAGTAATGGAAACTATACTGTCATTGCATATCAAGTGGTTTGTAGGTATCCATATTACTTCTGGGAAAAATTGGACGATGGCGCTGTGGTTAAAGAGACTGTGACTCAACACGAAGAACAACAGACGATTTCCTCGGGAACTGACAGTACTCATACTTTGAAAAAGTTGACGGCGTTCGTTTTAGAAGAGCCAAAGCCTTTTATTCGGCATTTAAAAACAGTATGGCCCCTACGAAGTTTGGCCATCTTTTCGTGTTTGAGTTTAATGCTTTTTGTGTTTCTAGATGGCTGAAGAAATAAAACATTCAGACTGTTTTGTTTCTTGCTTTCTTTGAATTAGTCAAAGTATATTCCTCTCTCCCTCTCATCCGATCTCTCGCTCTCTCTCTCTCTCTTTCTCTATCACACACACACATACATGCGCGCACACACACACACACACACACACACACACACACACACACACGCTCCCTTTCTCTTTTCATATTCTTTTCATTTTTTTTCATTTGTTGTTGTATTGGATGTGCGTATGGTGTAATGGATAGGGGCTCCGAGATCCGAGTTCGAATTCCAGTCGGGTTAGTTACGTTTACTTATATCTAAATACCGTTGGGAAAGGTATGATTCCATCTCTCCCTCTAACTATGGGCCAAATTGCAGAATTTGTATCTAGAAAAATCATAGTTCTTAAAAAGTTCTTAATGTAATATTATTCTTAAAATCCCAAATGTTTCGGCTTTAAATAAACCACAAAAGGTTGATAAGCCATCAAAAACAAATCAAGCAATCAATCAATAACCATATGTTTATATGATTTATCCGCTGTTTGGGAAAAAATATAATTAACCAAATCTTCGTTTGTAAAGATGTAACATGAGACTCATATTCCAAAATAAACTTTAAAATTATATTTGGCAATTAAAATAAGCGAAATTTTTTTAAAAATTCAGTAGGGAAAATTAATTTTTTTTTTTTTTTTTTCAAAATGGATATATATTTAATTGTTAGTATTTTATTATTTTTATTTTTATTTTTAACTTTTATTTTCATTTTAAATTAACTTTTTAATTGTTATTTTTAATGCTAATTACGGTCTATTTTTAATATATTATTATTAAAAATATGTATTTGTATTTTAATAAGAACAAGTAATCTTCCTTTAATTATATAAAAAATTAAAATATGAATATTCTACACTCAAATATATATTTTTTTAATTTTCTAATTTTCTTTTTTACATACATACATGTCCCAATTATTTTAATGACCAAATATAATTTAAAAAATCTAAAATTAAAAGACTGTAATCCCAGCATAATATATAACTATGCCAACATTGTGATAACCAGATAGATTATAATTTCAAATTATATAACGGTCAGTTCGTACTGAGCACCTGAAGATTGCGTTGCGTATGAAGCTTCGAAATATGCTAACGGTGAGGGATAATATAGATATTTATTAATATATATATTGCTCATATTTTGGCAGCATGTTTTCTTGGAAACATGTTTCATTAAATAATTTAGATAAGTTTTGTCTACTTATTTTCAATTGGATCAGAAGAACAAAGCAATTTTGTCTTTGAAAGTGACGAACACTACAATATTTGTGTGGAAATAAACGACACCCCGATGATGATATTGTGCTATGTCGAAAGTACTCAGAATAAAATACTATATGTATCAACACGGTAATTTTCTCTCTTTCATAAAAAACTTGTCAATAAATATGAAAGGATCCAGTTGAAAATAAGTAGACAGAACATGTCTAAATTATTCAAAATACATCAACTTAAAAACAATTCCAAAATAATTCTGTTCTTAAATTTACGTACGAACTTAATAATAGCAATGAAACTCCTTTTCTAGATATATTGATAAACACTAATACAGTGTAACCCGGATATAAGAGAAACCCGGATATAAAAGAAACCCGGGTATAAGAGAGATTTTAATCTGGTCCCAAATTAGAGCCTGTGTTAATGTATATAAAATAGACCAAACCCGGATATAAGTGAAACCCGGATATAAGAGACTTAGTATCCGGTCCCGACAACTCTCTTATATCCGGGTTACACTGTAACAATAATTTCACTATCTCCTCATGTAAAAAAAACCTGCCAGCACAAATTTCTGTACCCTTAATCATAATAGGGAATGTCCAAATTACTATAAAACAGCAATCATAAAAAACTTAATAAACCGCGCAAAAATTAATTCATCCACAAAACAGATTTTCTACGGTGAACTAAAAAAAAACATAAAACAGACTCTTATTAACAATAACTTCCCTAATTATATTGTTGAACAAATAAGATGTTTTAATATAAAATAAATAGAATATAATCCTTTTTCAATTGACCCCCAAACATATTAATCTTTTATATCGCAATCATATACATTCTAATTATAAACAAGAAAATATCGTAAAAACATAATAAATACTACCATTTCCACCACACACTATAATGAAAAATTAAAATTAGTAATTTACTATACTAAATCTAGTATATTTATTCTAATTTAATCATTCGTAACGACTCTTCCCCATCAACGAAGGTGTTAAAACCAAACCTTAACAAAATTAATTATGAATACTGCACAAATGTTTTAAAATGTTTACACTAGTTTAAAATATCGAGTTTTGTACTAATAGTTTTAATTAATACTTATTATTACTTAAAAAGCTCTCGACAACACCATAACTTAGTTACCTACCCTGAAGCGTTAATCAAGACATCATAAAACCCAACTCAGTGTTCTTCACTTCACAAGTAAAAAAAAAATTAACTTTCACATCAACACAGAAATTTTGTCTTTGAAAATTATGAACACTACAATATTTGCGTCGAAATAAACAACACTGTGTTATGTCGAACGTACTTGAATATCAACATGGTAATTTTCTTTCTTCCTTTAATAATCACACCAAAATGCATGTCCGTGAATATGAAAATATGAAAGGATCCAATTGAACATAAGTAGAGAAATCTTATCTAAATTATTCAATGAAACATATATATATATATATATATATATATATATATATATATATATTAGGATGTGCAGCTTATATTTTATATCATAAAGAAACAATTTATACAAAGAACTGAATATCAGTGTTAATGTGATTAATGGCGCGATTAGCATAATTAAAAAAAACAAAAAAGCCTTTCGGTTGACACATATTTCGTGTTAGTGTTTGCCTATGTATGGGAAAATTGACCCCTGAAAATGACAATTTGTAATCGTTGAAAGTACTTGACATGTGTCTTGATAGTAAATTAATATGTCATTAAATTATGTTAGCGAAGTGATTTCGTGATTAATCCCATTAACATTGCTATTTTATTCTTTGTATAAATTGTTTCTTTATGATATATATATATATATATATATATATATATATATATATATATATATATATATATATATATATATATATGGTTGGATAGATGTGAGCTGACGATCGCTAAAGCTCACATCTATCCAACCAAATATGTTAGCTCTATTGAGCGCTTTCTAATAAGTACCGCGCATATAATATATAAATAATTATACATATATATATATTTATTTATATTTATATACATACACTTTTCACACACACACACACACACACACACACACACACACACACACACACACACACACACACACATACATATATATATATATATATATATATATACACACTACCCAGTAATGTTAAAAGTTTAAGGGAATATCCTAAGCTAAGCACGCTAAGATTTTATTGAATTTCAGCGATTCACCTACGAAAACGTTTGTTGAGAAAATGTTAGAAAATTATCAATAAATTTTAAATGTGTTATATCTTTTATTTTCTGATTATGTCGTGTACGGACGTCCGTATTTACAAAAAGTAACACGTTTATACACACACACACACACACACACACACACACACACAAATCGAAATTCGTTCCAAATTACTGGGGTCATTGAATTGCAGTGAGTTTTTCTATTTATGATTAGTAAATACAGTTTTTTATTTCATCACAATATCATTTGACCGCTACAAATTAATACAGAATTTTAAATGATATAAATTATTCTAATTATAATTTTTTAAAAATGAAAACAATTCTTGTCAATTCTTCAGACAATAGAGTCTCCAATATATTTTATTCATAAAAACAAAAAAACTTTCTAATTGAAAAATGTCCAAGTTTTATTGCACTATTATTTCATTTTACGATTCAGTTCAGATTTTATATAACTTGGTCCCCCCAAAATTTGATGATTTAAATTTTCAGATAACAAATATAAACATTAAGCTATCCAAAAAAAAGTCACGAAATTTCATAAAATTAAACGATTGGCATGGGATAACAGAAGTAAAAAAAATATTTTTACAAAGCTTTTCTAAAATAGAAACATTTAAAAAATAATTTAATTAATTTCTGAATGAGTCATAAAATTTTCGATTTTTGAAAGAATTTCCAAATCAGTGGTTAAGCATTGATGAAAAAAAAAATTTAACCCAAATTTCAACAGTTCTAAAAAAGACAAAAAAAAAAAAAAATAAAACAAATCTTTTGATCTTTCCTCTTAATCATGACACAAATATTTTGTTTTTATTATGTTTTGGGCAATTGTTTCTTATTGTCTATACTCATCTTACGCAATTTTTTCTCAGAATGAGAGGTAAAAAAAAGCGATAATGAATAAAATCTGTGCGTTGACCTTTCAATGTGACTGTCAATTAGAAATGACTCAATATTTCTCCACCACCCACATCAGTCATTTCATAATGGGTGGCGATTGAGTCATGTGTATTAAGATGAGATAATCGATGGGAATTTTGAGTTATTCTTTTCTCTTTGCCTGATTTATTTTGGTTGTAAAGATAACATTTCGACCGATAATCTGAACCGGAAGCCGACCAAAACTATTGACACACTAAAAATGAACAAAAAACTTAAGTCAAAATATTTATTACAATGTTTTTATATATACTGTGGTATAACACACACTTGTATGTGTGTGTTTGAGTGTCTGCTACCAGTATTTTTTCTGAGTCACTCTGCTTTCTCTCTCTCTCTGATATATATATATATATATATATGTGTGTGTGTGTGTGTGTGTGAAAATATTGTAGAAAATAGGAAAGAAACTGGTTTGGTAAATGATCCAAAGTTCCTTAGTATTTTTGTAATTATTTTTAAAAAATAGTGCTCGATACGAAAGTAGAGCATAAATATAATTATTTATTTAAAAATATGATTCCAACTCGCTACATAAGAGGTCTCATGTTTCAAAACAAGAACCGAAAACTTCAAAATAATATTTGAATTAACTTGAGTTAAAGTAGGCTTTGTTCCATCCTCAAGCGAAATTTTTTGGGAATGAACTTATTTCTGAAATTTACGAGTTTTAATAGTATGGTTTTCCATGGTAACATCAAGGGCGGATTGTTTAGAATCGGCAGGGGTGGGGTGTTAATAATTTGTATCAGTATAGAGTTACTTTCATAGATGCCGGGTCACGGTAAGGTGGGGGTGGCTAAATTTACGATGGAGGAAGTTTTCGCATAGTCTGGCTTGAGCGTCTACGGAGATTTATTTATTTATTTTTATTTTATTCTTTTATTATATCTCTTTGTGAAAGGGATTCGTGTATATGAAAAGGCCGTAACGTTTGTTATTTGACGACTTCATAAAGGGTTATCAATTTTTGTAGGTTATTAAAACTATGTATATGGGCTATGGATTTTAAAATTTATTTTTTTGTAAGCGTGTTATTAGCTAGTTATTCAGAGCGTAAGTTCGGTTGTGTCGGCAGAAAACCGTTAATTCTTGCCGGTTGTTTAATAGGTTTTTATTGTTTAGAAGCTTAATGTGTAGTTTCTCATGGAGGCACAAAGGGCATGGGTCATCCCAAGTTTTGCAAGTTCTAGTCCTGTTAATGATTTTCCATTTTACTTTAGGTGTCCTATTTTTTTCTTTCAGGTGCCAAAAATATTTAGATAGAGAGGTCTGATGTCTAAAGTTTATGTTGTTGAAGGAGCATTTATGCTGCCTCCATCTGGTTTTAAAGGCATTTTTCGTGGACCCAATGTATATCATATTATTGTTAGGGTTCTCCGTGGATGATATAGTGCATTGGTATACCACAGATTTGATGCAGCACTTATTTTCTAATGGGCCGTCTACCGGGTTTCTACAATCGCATAGTTTTTCCCTATCATTATCTGATTTAAGTGTAGAGTTATTAAAACTATTCAGGTAAGGGGGTTTATTCAGGATATTATTATTGTGTCTTCTTATTATACCTTCTAGATTTTCAGTGCAGCAATAACTCAATTTTAGTGTGTTCTTATTGAATATATTACTAAGCCTACTTTTGGTGGGAAAGTGTTTATCGATTAGAGCTAAGAACTTCTGTCCTAGTTTAATACTAACCATTTGGTTGAACGGAGGTGTATACCAAATGATGTTTCTTTTCCTGTTTTTTTTCTTTTGGTTATTGCAATTGTCCCTATATTTAATGTTAGCATTTTTATAACCACTACTTTTTAGGGCAGTGTTATAGAAGTCATTATGTTGGTGGAATATTACTGCTAATTCTATTTTCTATTGATGAGGGTATATGTTTAATTGTGGATGGAGGGTGGTTTGACTTCGGGTGTATATATAAGGGGTTAGCATTTGGTTTTCTATAAGGTTGGTACGTGTTGCTCGGTAAGTCTAGGGTTACGTCGAGGAAGTTTACCTTTTTCAATTTAGAAGAGACTGTTATCTTTAAGTTAAGTTTTTAAAATTTGCTAAACATAATTTTACGGATCTTCTCTATCTTAAAGCTAGTGGAACTCCTCACCACCATGAGCCCGTCATCTCTATACAGTCCGATGTCCTGGATATCAATCTCGCGGTGTGCCGTTAGGTTGTACAATATTAAAAGACCAACCAAGTCAGAAGACTCTGCAGAGTCTAGTGATCCCATTGTGATGTCAAACAGGTCGTTATTGTTTTTTATCCATTGCTCCCCATTATGAATGAGGACGGATTTTTTTGCGCTGAGGATTATGTCGGTTTCTTCCTTTGTCAGATTAGAATATACAGCAGCAAAGTCCAGGGCAGTCGTAAAAAGATCCTTCGAAATTGATGGGTAGTAGTCCACGATATCGAACTGCAGTAAGGTTCAATTTGTTTTATCATCAATATTGTTGAACCAATTGATGACATCTTTAGTATTGATCCATGATTTTAATTTGAGTTGTTTTTTTATTTGGTAAGTAATTTTTTCCAGGATCCTTTTGCTGATCTTTCCTATATCGGGGTCGGGTAGGGTTAATTATCCTAGTGGTCGGGTTTTCCAGAAAGTCAGTACCGTGACCCGGCATCTATGAAAGTAACTCTATACTGATACAAATTATTAACACCCCACCCCTGCCGATTCTAAACAATCCGCCCTTGATGTTACCATGGAAATTTTTGATTTCAATTCTGACCATACTATTAAAACTCGTAAATTTCAGAAATAAGTTCATTCCCAAAAAATTTCGCTTGAAGATGGAACAGAGCCCACTTTAACTCAAGTTAATTCAAATATTATTTTGAAGTTTTCGGCTCTTGTTTTGAAACATGAGACCTCTTATGTAGCGAGTTGGAATCATATTTTTAAATAAATAATTATACACACATATATATATATATATATATATATATATATATATATATATATATATATATATATAGTCGACTCTCCCGTCGAATTCGACGTATGAGGGTCAAGCAGATCAGTTTCCAGGAAATCGACAGCCCGACAACGGCACCTGAGATTTGACTATAGTGGTGAAGGTTTCGTGCAAGACCATCCACATTTTTGAGGCGGCACGGTCGAGTAATGGATAGCGGCTTGGATTGAGGAATCGCAGAGCCAAGTTCGAATTCCAGTCGAATCCATTACATTCACTTACGTGCTAAATATTTAAGTAAATACTCTGTTTATAATAAACAGTATTAAACAAATATTTACCGGCCGAATGTCCAAGGAATTTCCACAGAAAATATTCGTCCTCCGACTTTGTCCATTTCATAATGTGCGACGTCATATATATATATATATATATATATATATATATATATACACACACTTATATTTAAAGAATAAAATAATTAGGTTGTGTATAAATACGAAGTTTGAGTTACATGGCTACCATTTTATATCCATTTTTCGGTGCATTTCTTAGTGATTTAAAGTTATTCATGTATGGATCGAACATTTCTTTAAATCTTAGAAAAACAAATTGTTTTTATAATGTCAGAATTGTTTTAAAAATAATTCTATAAATGATGTAAATTCATATATATATATATATATATATATATATATATATATATATGTGTGTGTGTCTACACGCGGCTGCGTGTGTCTGCTGAGAACGAAAATCGTATCAGCCAAAGAAAAATGTCTCTGTACTGTTTGTCTTTAGGTCATTTTTTTAATGTAAGTCTACTTTCTTTTTCTATATCCACCAACGAAAAGGCCATTGTAAAGTCGTAAACAAGAAGAAGAAACTAGAGTCATTAACTGCCAACCGACAACCGATTCTTGGCATATCGTTTTTCGGTATCTTTTAACGCCCGCAAAAAAAAAAAAAAAAAAAAAAAATTGTGATATTTGGTCATTGCTGTTATGATCAGCAAAATATTTGAAAATTTCTTTTTTTTTTTCAAACTCCTTTTAAAAGTAGAAACTGTTAAAAGTCTTACAACCTATATATGTTGTGTCTTAAAATCGCCACCTCTTCACCCAATATTTACCCTCAAATGTTTCCTATGGATATTTCTTTTGAAAGAACAGCAATATCATGATTTCCCGAAGTTCAAATCTTGAAAGTTATTTGAAACAACTTCTGTAATAATCCCAATATTTCTGCAATAATAAAAAAACCTTCATAGGTACACTTCATATCTAGAAAATGGTTTCTCTTGACAGAAAACCAATGGGGAATAAAAAGGTTCTAAGAATCGTGATGAATCCAAACTGAAAATATAATCTTAGTCTGATTAAATATCCTATCATATATTTTTATTTCAAGTCGTGAAGTTCTTACATCCATATTTTGTTCTTCAATATGAATTCATTTTCATATTGACGGTTCTTTGTTGTTTTCCAATCGTTCTCCCCATTCTTCCAAAACCAAATGAAAATGATTCACTTTTTTGACACATCATCTAATATCATCGTTTCTTATCTGTTGTATATCAGATCCAAATAAAAAAAAAAAATCAACACAAACTTTCTATTGAAAAATACTCCTTTACAGTTAGTCAAAAAGAATATCGAACAGTATTAAAAATGAAACAGGCTTAACTGAAAATGTAAAGCGATTCAAATCGGATTTTTAGTCACGAATATGTTTCCTATTCACTTACTAGTGGAATTCAATTGTTGGTCGAATTCAAGATAATTAATAATCTAAGAATAAATGAAATACATACAATTATCTCCAAAATTTCAACGGAATATTTCGATTATTACTGCTTTCAATTAACCGCGGAACGTAATTTTCAAAACATAGATTTGAAAAAAAATTTTTACCATTGAATTATAGTGATTTCTATTTGTATTATTAAATTGTTTTTGCTGCTGTCATCTTTCAAGAATAATAATAAGTAAGGAATTCGACTGAAACAAAATAAGGATAAAACTTTGCTGTGTGTAAAATGTTCCGAAACATTGAAGCCTAATTTCAATGATTGGTTTGAATAAACTGTCCAAGGTTCACATTTTGCACTCTTCATGTTTAAGCACTTTCGATTGTCTAAATTCGTATTAACAACTGGATTTTATCAGTACGATAGACAAATACATATACAGCAATTTCGCATTATACGTTGGTTGTTTTTGTTTAGCGGCAAATCAACTTCTATGGATTACTAAATGCTGAAATCTAAATAATTTGAACACAGAATTATGGTTTCAACTCGATATTTCTTGAACGTAATTTTATACATTCAATTATATATAAAATGTATTGCTGCTTATTTTACTTTAAATGATAAATGATGGAAAAGGCGTGAAACCTAGTGTCACAAAATTCATATTCATACAACTGAATGTGCTAGCTCTATCACTGATATTGACCACTTTCGAATAAGTACCGCGCATATATATATGTATCGTGTCCGTATATTGCTTAATATGTTGTAATTGACATCTTTGATAATGGCTTATGTAAGCCGAAAGCTTAGATTGTATTAAAAAATATGGATCAATATTGTGAATTTCTCTCTTCGTTCAATGATAATGTTATTAAACTTATCAGATGTTATGAAAAGAATTTACATAACATAAATAGACAACACTTGTCTATATTATTTAATGAAACGTGTATGAATATATATATATATATATATATATATATATATATATATATATATATATATGTGTGTGTGTGTGTGTGTGTCGACAAAATATGATACAACCAAGCCAGGTAAAAACAAACTAGTAACTACTAAATAAAAAAATGAAATAATTCCTAAGTGAAGACATAGAAACAAACATTTACTTTGGCAAATGAATATAAAACGGTATAAACCTATATTTTCCCAAAGTTAAGAAAACCCCAGAATATTCGTGAAAATTAAATAGAAATAGACACTTAGACAGAAAATAACATTACTACACTCAGGCACAACACTTTGACACTTGGAGCCAAAAGAAAGAAAAAAGAAAATAAAGAATAGGGAGAGAGAGAGAGAGAGAAAGAGAGAGAGAAAGAGAGAGAGAGAAAGAGAGAGAGAAAGAGAGAGAGAGAGAGACAGAGAGAGAAAGAGAGAGAGAGAGTATAAGGAAACAAGAAAATTAAGAAAAAGGGAAAATAAACACGGCCTTTCTCCACATGTGCACATACACACACGTACAGGTGTACACACATGCAGATGCGTACGCACACACATACATACAAAGAAAAAAAATCAACCTATCACTAATAAAAAGCGCATTTTTTTTCAGCTTAATAAAAAAAAAATACAAAAATGAGAAAATCGGGAGGCAATTGGTGATACCTCCTGACGAGTAGGCGAAACGATTAATCTGGAATCGGGATATTGTATATAATAGCAATCAGCTAAGTTAAAAAAATTGTTGTCAGGTTCATTTTTTTTAAAGTATTGGGTTTCCCCATATAACTTCGTGTTGCGTCGTTTTTTGTTTTTTTTATTCATGATATATATTTAGTACCAGCAGTAGAGCCCGGCGTTGCCCGGGGATGTAACAGTAAGAAATAGATCAAGTATCGACCATCATAAAGACTGAAAAATAAAATTGACAAAGATTATTGTTTAAGGTTGACGGACACGCATGTCTTAATTAGTTTTTTTTTTTTTTTTTTTTTTTTACGAATTGGTCAAACCCAAACTCAAACAAAATCATTGTTTTCAATCGTTATGAGTCTACCGATTGAATAGAATTTTATTATAAACAATTGCCTTATAAATGGAATTTTTAAAGCATTTTGAATGTAAAAATAAAGAAAAAAGTGTGCAAGACAATAAGAAACACTACCTGCCAAAAAAAAAAAGTGAAGTTTTGTTGAAATCGGTTGAAAAATGTAGGAAATCCGATCCCATATATAAAAACACACACACACACACACACACACACACACACACACACACACACACACACACACACAACCTGGGCTTTATAATAAGTATAACTCGATATGAGTTGTCACCCTTCCATTCTCGAAACAGCGATGCCTCTTAATCGTGTTTTCAAATTGATTTCGTGCAAAAACAATTGTGTTTTTCCAATTTTTGGCACGGTCAGAACCACCGCAAGGTAATTTTACGTAGTTCTGTGAAGTTTTGTTGAAATCGGTTGAAAAATGTAGGAAATCCGATCCAATATATAAACGAACAGACACACACACGCACACAACCTGGGTTTTATAATAAGTATGATGTTTGGCCCTAAATTTAATAACATTTTATTATTATTCATTTGTTTGCTTTTAGGCTTAATACTTCAAGTGGTTGTAGTCATTTTTATGGTTTATGTGATTTAGTATTGAGTGTTAATGATAAGAATTTGTCAGGTTCCTTGTTGTGTTGATTGGTGATATGCGATTTAATAGAATTTAATCGTTGTCATATTGGAGGAGTCACTTGCCCACTATTTTTCTGATACACACAAATATATATATATATATATATATATATATATATATATATATATATATATATATATATATATATTGTGTGTATTTAGACAGCATTTTTTCATTCCTACATGTTTCATTAAATAATATAGACAAGTGTTGTCTATTTATTTTATGTAAATTCTTTTCATAACGTCTGATAAGCTTAATGATATTATCATTAAACGAAGAAAGAAAATCACAATATTGATCCATATTTTTTAATCCAATCTAAGCTTTCGGCTTACATAAGCCATTATCAAAGATGACAATTACAATTCTTAATTTTCTTACTTCGTTTAATGATAATGTTATTAAGCTTATCAGACAATATGAAAAGAATTTACATAAAATAGATAGACAACACTTGTCTATATTATTTAATGAAACATGTATAAATATATATATATATATATATATATGTGTGTGTGTGTGTGTGTGTGTCTGTGAGAGAGAGAGAGAGAGAGGGGGGGTGGAGAGAAAGAGGGGGAGAGGAAGAGGGGGGAAGGAATAAAGACAAAAGGAAAAGTTTTCTTAGCCGACGCGTTTTGTCCTCTAGTGGACTTTATTAAAAGAAATGTTAGAATTTTATTTTGCAACAATTATTTAAAAACAAAACAGAAAATGTCGTTAATTTTTTAAAACTTTAAAATTAATTAACGCCTCTAAATATATTTCTCTTTCCCTTACCCCCTTCTCTTTTAATGTGAGGCGTTTTTGTTTTTTTTTAGATCGATGTTGTACTCAGTTGATCTTATTTTTGACTAATGCATTTATAAATTGTTATAAGATTCTTTGTGTATCTATGAACAAATAAAGAATCTTATACATAACAATTTATCAAATGCAAACATAGTCATACATAGAAACAAGTTCAATCACAACTTCGATCTAAAGAATATAACACAGTTATTAAAAGAGGAAGTAACTTACTGAGATAGGAAATCTTTGAGAGTGCCAACATCGAATCTTACCAAAAATATAAATCTGCGCGCTGTTTTTTTTTTTTTTTTTTTTTCAAGTCTCTTTCTTTCCCAAGCCAAGATCAGTCAGTCAGTCAATTTTGCTATACGTGTCTTTCGATACATGACTAAAAGGGTTGATTTTTCTCGCAGTAGGTTGCCATTTCTTTCTGCGGTAGACTGGTTGCTACCCAATGCTAAAGAACCCAGTCTGTCCTGCTATTCAACCCATGGTTGGAGAGGGGGAGTGATGGATTCATACCTTTCCAAAGGGTATTTGCGCGTAAATGAATCTGACAAACTCGGCCTGAATTCGAACTCTGCTCTCCGAGTTCTGACTCCGAGCCGATATCCAATATGACCATAAAATGTTAAAAAGAAAAGAAAACGTTTAAATTCTAAACTTTCTGTTATTTAAAATAAATGCATAAATTAATTTCTCAAAAAAAAAAAAATAAAAAAATAATAATAATCACATTATAAAATTAACAATAATAACAATATTTAATCACTTTCAATAGACATTAAATTACATCACTTATCATCTTCCATAGTTTACCTTGACTCCCATTTAACCTGAAATATATTTATGAGCGTTCTTAAATTTAAAAATTTCGACATTTTTACTCCTGTCTGTAGATACTTGTTGCAAAATGAAATCCTTACATTTCCTTTAATAAATTATAATTTAATATACATGCAAAGAATGAAGATTAAATTTTATATTATTTTGAATACATATAAGAAATTACACACAAACTCACATATACAAACACACATGCAGAAACCGGTAACCATACAATACATAAACACATAAGCGCATAAAGAAAGAAAAAAAGATTATTCAGGGGCAATAAATCAAATAATAAGTATAAGAGTTATTTCCCTTGCAACTTATTTTTATTTCTTGAATTTAAGATTCAGAATTGTTATTGTTTTTTAAATTTGGCCATATATTTTTTTTAGTTTAGTAAATTTAACTTTAGTACGGAATTTAGAATATGAAACAGGCACAATTTTAGATAGAGCTTTGTTAAGATAATCGGAAACTTTCGTCCATAAATGATTTGTTAAATTCAAACGGTCAATAAAATTAGAAGAAAAATAACTCTAAATTGATTCTCATTATGATAATCTCCCTTGACAAAGAATTCTGCTGAAAAATGTTTAAGGATTCTGGTAGAATGCTTTCTTAAACGATAAATAATTAAATAATTAAATACTTTTAAAATTTAAGAACGCTCATAAAAGATTTTAGATTTCCTCGTTAGAAAAAGCAAAAAGAAATTTAAATGCGACATGACATAATCCTTACAATAAAGAGCAAAAACGCATTTCAGTATTTGTGTATTCTATACCGTCGCTAATCATAAGGAAAACTGATTTTCAAGAAGGCAAACATTTTAAAATCGGAAAATCGACACACATACACATATAATAGAGTTTATTTTCGAAGTTCTCAGAAACTGAAGTATAATATTATTGTCGTTATTTTTTATCTTTCTTTTCGAATTTAACAGATTGTTTCCTTCTGTTCCAGAATAGACTATGTCACTTTCTATTTTTATTGCTACTTTCTAAACAAAAAGGGACAAGGTTTATTCTGGATTTGATAACAAAATGTTTGTGTTTCTCATTCATTATATGAAACGAGACAGCTGAGAGCGAATCGATGTCGCCGAATCTGGAAGCCAAGCGGCCGGAAAATAAGATTAGGTTTGAAACTTAAAGAGATTCATTTAAATTTAAATTGCAACTTTGCACAAAAAAAAAAAAAAAAAAAAATCTGTCATCAGAATATCAGAAAATCAAAGTTTGCATGTCAAAACAATAACTGAGATTTCTTCTTTTATATGCGGTGTCCCTTTAGGATGTGGGCGATCATGGCTCTCTACTATATCCTATTGTAGATATTTGTAATGTTTGTCTTTTTAGTATCAAACCCAATCCCTTTTCTACTATCCATTTAGACAAGTTTCGAATGTAGGTTAATACTTTTGTCCTTCTTCCCGACTATCTGTCTCTGTGAGTGTCAAATTCTCCAAGCCTTCTTTCATTATTATGTGTCCTCGAAATTTCATCTGTCTTTTTCTGATTCTAAGTGCAAATGTCCTTGTGGTTTTCCTTTTTTCTCGTTAAAAATACAAATAAAATTAAAACCTTAGATTCAGTCGTCGATTTTTTTTTTAAATTTGTATTTTTTCAGCTATTTTTACGTGTTTAGGGGGAAATATAATCACGTGTCTGCCCGTCGATATGTCTAATGAATCTGAAGAAGAGTTTCCTTCATATAAGAAATCATAGAAAATGTTCAAACATTTATTAAGGCCTCAAAACTGAAAATGGCCATTAAATCTGCTCATCATTAAAATGTAGTCCTTTCAGTTCTCCGGCCATCAGCAACTATCATATTCTACCTTAATTAGCCCCTGTACCAATCCCAAGATATTTTTGTTGGTTGTTACTTTCTTTCGGGTTGCGTGATCGATTGGTTAGAATGTTAGAATTGTAAATCTCACCATGTTTCACTCTATAATATCAGCCTGGGGAAATTATTTCAGCGAACGGCGCCGTTGAGAAGTGCTTGAAAAATCATAGCACTTGTTGACCCAAGCTTTGTGAGTGAAACTGGATTGATGGAAGTATTCAATAGCTACGATAACGCGAATTCATAAGTCATCGTGACCTAGGGGTTTAACGCACTGGCCGTGTTCAAACTGATGATCACGTCAAATTATATACTCTCACCCAGTAACTAAGGTCCGCTCGGCATAGTTACAATATAAACCAAAGCTTTACTCTGTGGGTGTTGAAGAAGCGTAAATGTACCAGAGCAGGTGTCTGCAGCAGGCAAACTCGGATACGTACGACCAGTCATATACTTTCAGTTGGTCTAATTGGGGACAGTACTTGTTTGAATTAATCACTTCGTTGTGCATGTACTTTACTGGCAATAACATCTGACTTATCTAGATTTATTTTCAACGACTTTCCGTTTATATTTGTTCGATTGCAAAAGTATCGAAATCGAGAAAGGAAAGCATTATAACGAGCTTTTGGGAATGGACGGCAAAACAGGAACTGTAAGGAATGGTTCAAAGACAAATCTAAAATGCAACAAAATAAAAACAAGTTGTGAGGTGTTATGATCGCCGACAGACTGAACGGTGGCACGCCAGATAGAAAAAGAAAATCTTGCATATCCCTATATAAATATACACAGTGCTTTACAGCTAATAACACACACACTCACAAGCACGCCTACCTCCCCACCACACACACACACATACACACATACATACACACACATACACACATACATACACACACATATATAGATAGATAGATAATATTAATAGTTAATATACACATACATATGCAATCATATATCTAAACTATATAAATATATATACATACATACATACACATACATATATATATGTATAAAAAATAATTCCCAGAGGATAGAATCCTGGTAGAACTGAATGTCCAGGATAGAGTAAGGATATAATAAAAAGGCTTAAACACTAATATTAGTGTTTAAGCCTTTTTATTTATTTACATATATATATATATATATATAATATATATATATATATATATATATATATATATATATATGTGTGTGTGTGTGTGTGTGTGTGTGTGTGTGTGTGTGTGTGTGTGTGTGTGTGTGTGTGAAAAGTGTGCGTATATAAATATAAATAAATATATATATATGTGTGTATAATTATTTATATATTATATGCGCGGTACTTATTAGAAAGCGCTCAATATCAGAGATAGGGCTAACATATATGGTTGGATTGATGTGAGTTTGTGACCCTGGGTTTCACGCTTTAGCGATCGTCAGACAAACTGAATTTTTTTTTTAAATTAATCAGTTTGTCTGACGATCGCTAAAGCGTGAAACCCAGGGTCACAAGCTCACATCTCTCCAACCATATATATATATATATATATATATATATATATATATATATATATAGAGAGAGAGAGAGAGAGAGGGTGTGAGAGAGAGAGAGAAAGAAAGAAAGAAAGAGAGAGACACAAGGATTCGCTAAGAATTAGTATACATAATGAAAAACAGCCCCAAACTTTTTTTTATATTCTTATTAAAAGGAAAGATCAAAGGATTTTTGGATTGTTAAGTTATATTTTAAATATTTTTTAGAAACATGAAAATCTTGTTATTTTTTTTTTCTTGCCTCTGCGGGAGACCATAAATTCGTACAGGAAATTTTTGTCGTCTTTTGACGATGAAAAACACATTGATTTGGAACTTTTTGCAAAAATCAAATAATTGTTGGATTTTAATGAAACTTTCAGGACATTCACAAATGGATCAAATTATTTTTTAAATGTCTCTTTCTTTTAGAAAATCTTTGTAAAATATTTTTAATTCTGTTAGCATTCACTCATTTAATTTTAAGAAATTTCGAGAAATTTTTGTAGGGTTTAATGCTTATATTCGTTATATGTACAAGTTCTTTTAGAATTTATATCATCAAAACTTTTGTAAAACAGGACCCCCATTTACAGAAATATTAAGAAAAAATCAATAAAAATAAAACATTATTTAATCAGAAAATCGTTTAACTGCTTTTATGAATAAAAAGCATATTATGGACACTGATGTTTTAAGATAAAGTTTTTTCGATGAATAATGAATTTTTACAAGATTCGTTTCCATTTTATAAAAACTTTAATTAGAATAATTTATAAAGTTTTAAATCTTTTAAGACTCTGTATAATTTGTAGCAGTTAGGTGATATTGTTATTAAGTAAAATCTAAATTTACTAATCATAAATTGAAAATCTTACTACAATTCAGTGACCTCCAGTATTTTAAAAAGAATTTTAAATTTGCGTATAAACGTACCGATTTTTGTAAATACGGTAGTCCATAGCCAACATTATCAGAAAATAAAGAGCAGTATCTATAGTAAATATAAAGCGAAAATACGTAAATTTCAATAAAAATATTAGATTATTTAGAATATTTTTCTCAATTTTTAGATTACTGGATAGTTAAAAAAATATATAAAAAGGATATATATTACAGATATCACCTGAGCACAGAGGGATTTCTAAACATATGTCTATGGAGATCGTTGTTAACACCTCATAAAACATCTACTCGGTGATATAAATATTTGAAATTATAAAGGTAAGTAATAGTTGTATCAAATCAGATTAGTTAAATTTTAAATCAGCTAATTTTCCTCAAATAAGGTTTCAAGAAAGTATATTTTATTTATGAAAGATTTTTTTTAATAAAGAGAATTACATCTGTCTATATCTCTGAGATGAAGTATTGTAACTATTTACACTATTTACATTGTTCGGACTGTTGTCCTCACTTTATGGTCATATTCACAACGTTTCGACTGTTGTACACTCCGGCCTACTTCAGGATCTGTTTATATTTCTGAGATGAGGTATTGTAACTATTTACACTAATTCCATTTTTCGGACTGTTGTCCTCATCTTTATTGGCATATTCACAACGTTTCGGCCATTGTACGCTGTGTTTTTTGGGGTTTTTTTCAGTATCAGTCTACATTTCTGAGATGATGTATTGCAACTTAAATAGCTTACATTGCCCGGCCTTCTTTAGACGATATGCATAGGAATTTCGAACCGAATCATTTATTTAATCCACGGGGGTAGATTGTTGGAATAATAGATAAAGAACATCACCGAAAAAACGAAAACTTCAGGAATCAGCGAGCATGTTAAGCCACAAAAATCTCCTCAGTCGGCCAAGCATAGACATGAATGCAACATGGGATCCAGTATTACTCTCCCCCCCTCTCTCTCTCTCTATATATATATATATATATATATATATATATAAAATACATACACACACCTACACACCAACACACACACACACATACACGCACAAACACACACACACACACACATATATATATATATATATATATATATATATATATATATTTATGCTAATACTATTCTTAGACAGATTTATGAAGACATAAAACTGTTCTTAAAGAAATTTACACCGATCTCCACAAAAAAAGTCGACATCCAATGGCAGACACGCGCCTGCACACGCAAATCCTCACAAACTGACTGACGCTTTGGGTGGTCGTCACATTTTTCTATTGGTTTTTTGACCTTCCATCCGTCAATCCCCACCGACAACAACCTCTGTCATTTCACAATAATTACTGATTAAGTTTCAAGCATTTCCTTCAACGTAACGTGCCACAACATATATCCGCGTTTAACTCTCAAATTATGGGACCTTAACGAATAACCCAAATGACAATACATCGAGTTACAATCTCCTGTCGCAGATACATAGACAGATAGACAAATAGACAGACAGATAGACAAATAGACAGACAGATAGGCAAATAGACAGACAGATAAATAGACAGAGATTGATTTTCAGGTAGCAGAATTTGGGCAAAAAGTATTGGAAGGAAAAACGTTTTATTTTTTCACTAATTTTTTAAATTATTTTTAAAACAAATATTTAATTAAAATTATTAGAGAAAATTTTATTTCACGCCAGCGGATTTGATATCATTTTTGCAAATAAATTAATGAAACAAATTTATATGAAATATATATATATATATATATATATATATATATATATATATATATATATATGTATGTATGTATGTATGTATGTATGTGTGTGTGTGTGTGTATTTACACTATTTCTATCTTTCGGATTGTTGTCCTCATCTTTATTGTCATATTCACTATGTTTCGGCCGTTGTACGCTCCGACCTTCTTCAGGTAATATATGTTGTAATTTTGAGCCAAAACCCTTTACGTAGTCCGCGAACCGAACCCCTTGGATAAAACCATTGTTTGAGTAATCCATAAAGAGATTTGACCCTAAGAGTTATGAGTTCAATACCAGACCACAGCAGACGGAACACAAGACTTAGAGAGTTCAGTTACTACAGAGAAATAACTGTAACTGAGATATGCCAAAATGGTATGAGACGTGAAACGAGAACAATTCCCACCCTCCCCGTATACTAAACAAAGGGTTTAGTTTGAAATTCCAATATATATATCACCTGAAGAAGGTTGGATCGTACAACGGCCGAAACGTCGTGAATATGGCAATAAAGACGAATACAGCAATCCGGATGATCTAAATAGTTGTAAATAGTGTTATATATATATATATATATATATATATTTATATATATGATGGATTCTTCCGTCTATTTCGACCTATGAGTATCTGACAGCCTCATTCAGGTGGTGTCGTATGTGATACTTCGCTCTCGCTAGTGATCTTCATACAAGTTGACATATTATGGACACTGATGTTTTAAGATAAAGTTTTTTCGATGAATAATGAATTTTTACAAGATTCGTTTCCATTTTATAAAAACTTTAATTAGAATAATTTGTAAAGTTTTAAATCTTTTAAGACTCTGTATAATTTGTAACAGTTAGGTGATATTGTTATTAATTAAAATCTAAATTTACTAATCATAAATTGAAAATCTTACTACAATTCAGTGACCTCCAGTATTTTAAAAAGAATTTTAAATTTGCGTATAAACGTACCGATTTTTGTAAATACGGTAGTCCATAGCCACAACAGCGAAGATCTCGGGACAGCCACGGGAATATTTTTTGACGGTTTCTGCCGTTGCCTTCCGTCCCTTTGCCGGCCAATACGAGACTGTTTGCGAAATTCCTGATACCACTCTGGCACAAATATCTCAAGTTATTTCTATCCAGGGTAACTCGCTCGAAGTTACCATCAGGTACATCGACAGCTGAAAACTCTCCATATATATTCCTATATACGTAATAATAAAAGGTTAACTTCGGCAAACTCCGAAGGTTTCCGGATCTATTTAACCTTGTACATACTTATTGTCCAAAGTAAAATAGATTTGGTAACCTTCTGGGATTTTCGTAGTAAACAGTTTATTGCATCAACGAGACTAATTGGCCTTGTTCTGCTGTTCATATGTCGGGTTATCACGCCTTGTTCTTATTTTGATCTGTAAGTCTCTACTGTCGGGACTCATGGATTGTATGACGCACCATATCACTAAATACACGAACAGTTTAATCTACTAGACATTTCTGAGCTGGGTATTAAATATAATGTTCTTCTTTCTTACCTGTTACTGTTACTGCTACTGCTGTCATACTTGACGGCATTCACAGCAGCTTCGCTTTTGTTATTGCTGTGCTGCTGCTGTTGAAACCTTGCTGTCTCTTCTCTAATTATGTTGCATGTGGTATATTGTTTTTGCTGTTTTCCAAACATTTTTTCATCGATTTTCTTTCGAATCCCATACAATTCGTCTTCTAATCCGATTAGAAATCTTTATTTTCTTACAAACTCTTTTCTGTACTTCGTCATTAAAACTCAATATTCCTCAAAAGTGTCCGATTACAGTGACAGACGGAGATTTTGTAGAAGGAAGCTTTGCATCATCCGAAGGCATTTGGGATTATTATTAGTTTTCTTTTACTCTTTCCAAGTAATGGAATTTTCAGCGTTTTCTGATGTTGGCGCTACAAAATGACAACCAAATAACTGTACCAAATAACAGAAATCGCATCAGCTGAGGACTACCAACAGCAGCAACAACTGAAATGTATAGCACATATGGACACGAAGAGAGAATAATGATACAATCAAAATGTTGGTATTTCATACCACTTCAAATAGAAGGTTCGGGAGGAAACTTCCATCAATGCTGGAAAGAGTGATAACAGCTACAGGGCTTTGGAAAAGTTTTTTAAGAGAAAGATTTTATAAATTTCAACCGAAAACAGCTCGGTCAATAAATGACAAATATTTCCTTATAGGGAAACTGATAATATTTCCATTACCATTAGCATTTAGGAATATTTTTAGCTGTGAAATTACAAAAACCAATAAATTTACAAATTGTTTTGGTAGTTACTGGGCAATAAGAGCTGAGCTTAAATTACAAAATTCACTTGACTATTAATCATGGAATAAAACGCTTTAGAAATATACCTGCAGTTCACTTAAATGTTCAGGATTATATTCTGAGCACGAACCAACAATCAATCATTTTTTTTTAAATTTCTTGATGGAGTGTCTACAGTCGCTCTCCCACAGACGCGCCGTCGACTCTCTCTCTGTCTTTTTGACAAATACTTTCATGATAATTGCTCCGAAGAGCTGCTTTCACTGGTTCCCAGACTTCATGAATTCAAGCGCCCTACGAGGCTGGCATCCCGCTCTCACCCCTTCACTGTCGATACTCGTAAATGTAGCCGTCTCTTCTACTCCAATAGCTTCATGTCTCGCACCTCTCGCCTGTGGAACTCCCTACCCTATTCCATTTTCCCTGAGAGCTATAATCTCCAACTATTCAAATGTAATGTCAATCGACATCTCTAGTTACCTTGATCTATCCACTATCCTTCTCCTCAGCCTTTCCTCTATCACTCCTATCTGATCTTGCTCCAAATCTTCTGTAAACCCTTGCGTCCTGGTGGCTTCCCGCCTTGCTTGGGGTGAAACGCTTAAATAAAAAAAAATAAAAAAGTGTATATACAGCTTGCTAAATGTTTGATGATTAGTAATGACACTGATTAGTCAGGGCAACATTTTGTACGCGCAGTATTTGGATGCTTTATTTATATTACAAATCTGTAAAGAATTACTTTTTGTTTTGATTTGACTGCATTATTAATTTGGTTATTGCAGATTTGACGATTACACGAACCGTTTGAGTTACTTCTATGCAAAATCCGATGTCAAGGATGTCAAAAATGATTAGTTTCTATTGTATCTTCAGGTCACATAAATGAACTCGAAATGGTTCAATAAATTTAATTAGAGGGTCAAACGGCGAGTAACAATCACCTGATGCCGTCTACCCGCTTTCAAACAATGGTGTTTTCGTATTATAATCAAGACAATTTTAGTAACAAAAGCGCTAGGGAACAGTGCGCCTTATATACATATACCGTGGTTATAGAAGCTAACACTGTATGGGCGTCTCGACCTGATGCAAAAAAGACAGAAAACTCTTCTGGAATTGGCTGGTTATCCAAAAATATTGCCGAAATACAAAGAAAATAAAGAATGTCTCATTCAGATTTGGGTCACGGCATGTTCGAAGCTTACATAAATCCTTGGAAAAAGAAACAGCATTCGTTGCCAATGTTCCCCAAAAGTAAGACATTGATCTAGCAGCAGTACTTAGAGAAACGCGTTTTTTCCCCCTGGTTTTGATCAGTCGAATAGAAAAAGAGAAGGAAGTATATTTCACATACTTCTTCCTTGTCTAATAAAGATGAGGAGACGAAGTAATAATAATGTGGTTCTGCAGAAGAACGTTACACTGAACATACCGTGGAGTAATGAAAAAGAAATGAAACATATACTTACAATCAGAAGGAGAATTGAATTTTTAGGGGCGCATAATGAGGAAATACGGTTTGGGAAAATACTCACAGGATATTTTTTTATTATTTCACTCCAAGTAAAGCAATAAAGCCACTAGGACGCAATGGGTTACTGAATGTTAGAGAATATGAGAAAAACTACTATTAAGGAGAGAGGAGAATAAAAGAAGAAAAATTAAGAAGACAGAAGATAACGATTGACATTATATTTAAATTTTTGAAGATCAAAGGCAATAAAGCCACTAGGACGCAAGGGGTCTCTGAATGTTAGAGAATATGAGAAAACTACTATTAAGGAGAGAGGACAGTAAAAGAACGAAAATTAAGACAGAAGATAACGATTGACATTACATTTAAATTTTTGAAGATCAAAGGCAATAAAGCCACTAGGACACAAGGGCGTTACCGAATGTCAGAGAATAGGAGAAAAACTACTATTAAGGAAACAGAACCGTAAAATAAGAAGAATTAAGAAGACAAAAGATAAAATATATTGAAAACAAGAGAAGCAGTAAGAAAAGTGAGAAACCTACCTAGTAAGCTAGTGGATGACAGAATAGGGACTGGGAGGGATAACCTATAATACTGAAAACATTGCTACAAGTAAGGAGACGAATATTAATGTGAGTTACGAAAGATAGGAAGTTGTGGAGAGCCCCTGACGCCAACACGGAACAAATAATAAGTTACTCGATCATCAAAAGTTGGCTTCGAAATCAAAATCAATATTGCATGGCAATTAGAATTATAAGTGATAAAAGATAATTTGATCCTTTTTAAAATTCTAGGTTGTTGTTGAATCAACTACTGCCGTAATTATGCTGAGAATACCATGGACTGAACATATGAATAATGAGTAAGTTGTCGGGAGATGAGGAAACAGAAAGGATACTTATACTTAGAATAAGAAGGAGACAACTTAATTTTCCTTGGCACATCATGAGGAAAGGGGGCTTAGAAAGTTTGACGCTCACAGGACATATTGAAGGAAACAGAGGAAAGCATTGTATTAGGTTGGTGCAAAAATATTGTCGGTTTTTGACGTTAAAAATACGTCAAAAACCGACATTATTTTTGCACCAACGTAATAGAAGCTGCCTATCGAGATTGCAGAAATCTTTGGCAAAAAAGGAATTAGGAGACAAAGCAAAAAGACAATTTTTACTAAGGTCAAATTACAAAGGTCAACAAATTGTGGAGGGTCATAATCGACCTATGAAAGGTAACGACTCATAGAAAAAGAAAGTTATTTTAATTAATTTGCTATGTTCTTGCACCAACTTCTGACGAATCTGGCATCAATTAGTTTCATTAGTATGAAGTTCGAATTTCATTTTCGTTAATGGCTGACTTTAATGCTATGGAAAATCGGATAATGCAGCTTGGGTTAATGCTATTGGTCCTTATGATACAGGAAACATAAACAGTAGCGGTCTGCGTTTACTCTTTCTGTAATATATATTTTTGTTATTATCATTACAATATTTCAGCCAGCTTGAAGACATATAACTATCAGGATGCAACATAGATCAAAGAATTGATCACTAATTGATTATGTCATTAGCCTGAAGTCAGATCAAAAGAGATATTCTCTTGACCGTTTCTTTCCATAACACATGTTGGTTATCTGATTATACTCTGTCACGCGTTTTATTTCAATTGCAAACGAGACATCGTCAACACAATGATGAAATTCCCAAACTATCAAAAGCAAAAGCTGATAAATACTGCTAATAGGAAGACTATGTTATCTGAAACTCTTGATTCTAAATGACGTTGAAATATCTGATAATGCTGAAGAATCTTGGAGGAAACTATAAAAAGCAACATAGCCTCATTTCAGCCTCTTGCTTTTCCAGTAGCATCAAGACAGGTTTGATGAAAATAATGTTGATATTTTGCGTTAAAAAAAAAAAAAAAACTCTCATAAAATCTAGATTACTAATAAGATATCATCAAAGAAAAGGAATGACTGGAATTTCAATGATTAGAGCAAAAATTGCTGAGAAGAATAAAAAGAACATGGTGATTTGAAGAAGCTGAGCTTCAAGCTGCTTTTGACAAGAAAGACATAGCCTTCTAATAGAGTATAGTCTGTAGAAACATACGTCCCTAATATTCACCAGCTCATGGTGATATTACTGACTGAATAAAAATGAAAGGAGTTCTTGCACACTGAAAAGAACATTTTGAAAGTGTTTCGAATTTATTTTTCACCCTACAACCCGTTTCCCCTTTAAAAAAAGCCGCTGCTAGCCTCACACTGCTCTATCGCTATTTCCATGGCAAATGTCCAGACAAGCTACCTTCCTGAGATCCACCAGTTCAGACCTTCACAGATGGGACACGACATGCCACAAACACTGATTCTGGTAATCTTCATTCAATTCGTATTCCTTTGGTAAAGAGGAAGCCCCACTGAAATAGCATCTTCCTCTGAACTTTGAGGAACAGACTCCCGAGAAGTCGCTTCCCCGACCACAACTTAATCTCTTCAAATCTAGTCAACCGTTATCTATCCTACATATCCTCATAATTTGCACTATTTACCTCTTCCTCTTTACGTACATATAATAACCTCATTCAGTAACCCTCTAACTTGAGTGGCTCTTGTTAAAATTTTTGGCTACCCTGGTGTACTAGTGAGCCAGCCAAAATGAACTGACTCATTTTATAGTTCACCAATAGAAGGATTAACCAATCAGAAGGCTCAAAATATTCAATGCGACGTGTATAAAGGCAGCCATGTTTTTTTCCCGAATATTCACTGAGAGCCAGCCTTTGATATCGAAGACTGAAGAATTACAGAACAGCTGCTGGTGGTATTGGCGATATAGTCAGATTCAGTAGAATGTCTGACTCGTGAGTGTTAATCTTTAACGTTGTTTCATTGAACAGATTACGTACTGCGCTGTATTCTATATTCATAGACTATGGTGAACATGGTTAACAAAGGTTATGAGCCCAGCACGCTTCCACTGCGATGTATTCTATATTCATAGACTATCGTGAACATGGTTAACAAAGGTTATGAGCCCAGCACGCTTCCACTGCACTGTATTCTATATTCATAGACTATGGTGAACATGGTTAACAAAGGTTATGAGCCCAGCACGCTTCCACTGCACTGTATTCTATATTCATAGACTATGGTGAACATGGTTAACAAAGGTTATGAGCCCAGCACGCTTCCACTGCGGTGTATTCTATATTCATAGACTATGGTGAACATGGTTAACAGCTCTTGCGATTTATATTGGGTGAAAAATAGTATGAAAAATCTACCCATTGGTTGTCGATTGTGAAATTATTCATTTACTCCCATCAAGATTTGGAATATGCGAACTTTATGTGAATCCATTATTAGCCAAGGTGTTGGCAGCTAAAAAAATAAATGGTATCTGGTAAAACAGGTGCTGAGGATGCAACAGCAAATAGAGATTTACAAATTTGCAGGAAATGTTTTGGGGCGGAAGTTTGGGCATCTATTTTTTTTTTATTTTGGAAAAAAAAATCATTCAACAGGAATTAAAGAATCTTTCAAGCACTCATCTGGAAGATGTCTTTCACAGAAATGCGTCGAAAACAGAGAGAGTGTTCAACACACACACACACATCTATCTATCTATCTATCTATCTATATATATATATATATATATATATATATATATATATATATATATATACTGGCCAGTTTACTTGAAGATCCGTTTAGATGAAACCTAGGTATGTTTGCCTGGCTCCTTAGGATTTATTCTAGTTTATCGCTCTACTTAGCGTATTAAGCATTCTACGTTTTAGTCTTTCTATTCGTTTGTTTTTTTTTTAATCTTTGGACTAAGGACTTAAAGCAATTGTCGATTTGTTTTGTCTTGTTCTGATATTTTTCTTTTCTTTTTATTATTTGCAATGTTTTCCTCGGGTACCGATTTGTCATATCTGCAAGTTGAGCTATCCGACGTTTTCCAAACGAGTACTACTACTACTACTATATATATATATATATATATATATATATATATATATATATGATAGCTGGCTACTCGTATTCGAGGATACTCGTTTCCTAGAGCGGATAGCCAATCCCTATTGCAGGAGCTTGCTCAGGCACATTTGTGTTTGTTCAACAGCCACCTAGCCAATC
>OZ010580.1:86828844-86863844 GCA_963932145.1 Acanthosepion lycidas
GAACAGAAACATTAATAATAAGCAGGACGATGAAGGATTAATCAGGACGACAGTAGATGGCGATTGACATTGGATTTGAATTTTTGCAGATGACAGTTGACCGGAAAGCATGGAACCAGAAAGGAGTTCCACAAGGGAGAAGTTCGAGAAAAGAAACTGTTAGCTTAGAAACTGCTACGGCTCAATTGTAATTTGATGAGATCTCGTCGCCAGTCTAGTACTGTTCTTAAATTCAAAAACCCTACGTACCATAGGCAAGAACTCGTCCCCAAAATTACCATAAAAGTTTTTTCATAGAAAAGACATAGAGAGAGGCAACGTTAATATATATATATATATATATATATATATATATATATATATATATATATATATATATATATCAATAGTTGTTATTTTTCGGCGAATGTTAGGGTAATATTGTTACCCGTCCTGCTTTCTCTTCCATTCGTAAGGACGTTCTCCCTCCCCATCATGTTAATTCAGTGATTTACCAATACAAGTGTAGTTGTGTACACGACTACATAGGGAGGACGTCCCAGCGTTTGGATTCGAGAATAAAACAGCATTTGCCCCCCAGGATTTCGAATCCGTCCTCCACGAATAGCCAACTGACTAACAGTTCTGGTTCTGCTATTGATGAACATTTAATAAATAGAAGGGAATGTGTGGAAAATTTTAGTGGTGACCGATTTATAATTGTATCGAGGTCCCACTCCACATTTCACCTCAAGGTTCTAGAGTCCTTGTATATCAGATCTCGTGAGCCTTCCCTTTGTAAACAGAGGGGATGCTTGCTGAGTCTGAATGTTATTGGACTCTAGTCTCTTGAAATTCATAATTTTTTTCTCCCCATTTAATTACATTCGTTAATTAAAATTAATTTACACGCTTTTAAATTCCCAGAATAAATAACTTAATAAATCCTGGGACGAAACCGGTTGTTTTTATTTTAGCTTTTGCTTTTAAAAATGCTTTCTTATTGTTTTTTTCCTATCTATTATTAAATTCTGTACCACGAAAAACTTATTTAAATATATATATATATATATATATATGTATATATATATATATATATTTGTATATATATATATATATATATACAGTGTAACCCAGATATAAGAGAGTTGTCGGGACCGGAGAAGAAGTCACTTATATCCGGGTTTCTCTTATATCAGGGTTTGGTCTATTCTGTTTAGGTAAGTATGGTTCTGATTTGGGACCATATAAAATCTCTCTTATATCCGGGTTTCTCTTATATCCGGGTCTCTTATATCTGGGTTAAACTGTATATATTTGCATATTTGTATATATATATATATATTTGTATATATATATATATGTATACATATATATATATATATATATATATATATATATATATATATATATATATATATATATATATGTAACACCAGGACAACCTTCAAAAGCTTGACGACACTTCGCAGATATGTCTCTCGAGTGAGACCCCCCCCCATAGAGGAGAACATGACTAAAGACTAAGTGTACGCTATCGCGTGCAGCTGCGGAAAGAAATATAAAGGGGAGACCGGCCACCCCCTCAAGGTAAGGCTTCAAGAACACCAGAAAGCTGTAACGCGAGGGGAAGTAGAAAAGTCAGGTTGAGATCATAGACAAGGAACACCATTGGAAAATTCGTAAACTTAAGGAATCAGCACATATCCTAAGCCACAAAATTCTCATGAGCCGACCAAGCATAGAAATAAATACAATATGAGAACCAGTAATAAGGAGTGTCAGAGAAAAGCAATGATAGCAAAGTTGCAATATGAGCTCTGGTAAAAACATGAAATGATAAAAGCAAAATTGCAATATGAGCACTGGTAAAAATGGTTGCTAAAGACATCAGGTTTATAATACCCAGAAATTCATACCCAGATGGCAAGGACACATGGCACAGTGGATAAAGGCGTTGGTTAGATCCAGTGAGTTCAATACCCGCTTAAGGCGGTGGAGAACTTTCAGAGTGAAATTAACGGAAGATAACTAACATCCATCAAACATGGCACGTGGAACTAGAACAGTCTACCCCAGTGGGCGAAATAAAGGGTTCAGTTCGACATTCTAACCACCTGAAGAAGGACAGAGCGTACAACGGCCGAAACGTTGTAATAAATATAGCGACAAAGATGAGGACAATAGTCCGAATAATGTAAATAATATATATATATATATATATATATATATATATATATATATATATATATATATATATATATATATATATATATAAAGACGTTTTTATGTTTATACATTCGTTTTTTTTTTATAGATATAGTAAATTCGCTGTTTATAATAAACAGTATTAACAACATATACCGGCCTGAATGTCCGAGAAATTGTCATAGAAAATATGCGTCCTCTGACAGGAATCGAACCTGTATCCTATACGTATATGTATCAAATATTTGTATCTCTAAACAAAAAGAATATATGAACATAAAAATGTCTTAAAATAATTGTCGGACTTTGTCTATTTCATACTCTCTCTCGCTCTCTCTCTCTCTCTCTCTATATATATATATATATATATATATATATATATATATATATATATATATATATATATATATATATTTACATACACATACACACATACACATATATATATATATATATATATATATATATATATATATATATATATATATATATATATTATTTATCGATAGTAATCTCGGTAAAGTTGAACTGAAATTAAATTTTTATAATCTTTTAGTTCAAATTTATAAACTGTCGATAAATAATATTTGATTCTTAAAGACCCCTCTAATTAATTTGGACTGTCGTTAATTGAAAATTAACCTTTTTTCCATCCCGGTTAAGAAGAATGGATTAAAATTTGTTTTTAAACAAGAACTAAAAGTGTTTTCGTAAATATGCCTTAATTCTCCGAGGTGAATTATTTAATTTTGCCGACGACGCGATAAAAAAAAAAAAAAAACAAACAAAAAAAAACAAAAAAAAAAAAACAAACAAACAAAAAAAAACAAAAACAAAACAAAACAAAACAAGCCAGAACAAGTTGAAATATTAATCACGAAATGAGAATTTCGTATCGCGTGATTTCTTGCAGGTGGTCAATGGTGATTTCTCAAAACCCCTCAGATACAAATGCGTGTCTATCACTTTTTGACACACGGACACAAATTTATCTCCGAACGCGTAAAGTCTCATAAATCCGAACACTTTTTATCAAAATACACACATGCACATAAACACAATCGCTTATATTTAGATACATACAGACGTCCATCATGAGCGAATTACATCAAAACATTCACACACGCAAATTCACACACATACACGAATTCACATACACACATTTCGTATTACCATAAACGTTGTCGTGGTCTAAGAGCAATATGAAGTGACATATCAAAATTTAGCATTTTGGGACTTGATCACCGGAGGTAAATTAGAAAAGGCTTGGATAATGAGTACACCACATACCCTGCATTAAAAACCCATTAATAGTGTCATGGTGGCTGATGTCTGGAAATGATATTGATCAGGCTGTATCAAATTATAGCAATAAAGAATAATAAATAATTTCTAGAAATATTGGATAAGGTTATGCTACCATTCACACAAAATTATATCGGTCAGTTGCGAGTTTTTCAGCATCGTAACAACCTAAAACATTGTCAATGTCAAATAATAAAACTGAGCTACTGTAATGGTTGGACCAATTGCCAGATCTTAACTTTATTGAGAACTTATGACAATGAGTTGAAGCTAACATTTGACACTAAATTCACAAATGGTAATTCTCTCTGCAATAATAAGGAAGAAATATTGAATACTGAATGCCACATTCTTATTATTTTATGTGCCTTGTCTCTTCAGGCCGTAGCGATCATGTCCCTCCACATCTTCCTGTCTCTTGTAGCTCTTAATAAGTTTTGTTCCTTTGTTGTTTCTCCCAAACACTGTTCTACCATCCATTTACTGAAGGTCATCAACTATATTACACACTGCTTTCCTCTGTCCTGCTTTCCCTCAATCCGTCCTGTGAGTATCAGATTTTCCAAGCCCTCCTTCCTCATAATGTACCCCAGAAATTTCAACTGCCTCTTCCTGATGTTAAGTATATGTTTACTTTCTGTTTCCATTCTCTTCAAAACCTCGTTGTTGTTTTCATGTTGCTCTCATGTTGCCTACATCCTCCTGTAGAAACATATTTCTGTTGCTTCAAGTCTCTTTCTCATCTTCGAGGAGTGTGTTCAACATTCGCTGCCATACAGGAGGAAAGATATCACTTAACAGTTCAGTATTCTCTTCTGTGTTTCCAACGAAATTTTTCCTGTCTCTTAATACTCTGCTTAGATTTTGGAATGCATCTTTGGCCATAAAGACTGTATATTCGGTTAGTATCACAATATATGCCAAATGCCATCCCTCGTGTTCGCAAATCAGTTGCTAATGTATTTTAGCGCCTACTTTATGGGAAGGAACAAATCTATAGTCACCCGAAAACAGATGTTACAGAACCAGCTGCTTCAAGATGTTCGCTTGGTGAGCAGACGCCACAGATGAAATATGCTGCATTCGTCTCTGGAGCAGAAGTAGATGTCATATTCCTTCCCGTCCTTAATTGTATTGTCTGTGTACCGAAGAAAACAATGGAAAGTCTTATGATGATTGCACATCTTTGGTTTACATCTTTTGGAGTCGTAGTTTGATTGTCGTTTGACCACATATAAGTATTGGGCAACTGTTGAGTAGCTTGCGGGAAAGCTGGGGCATGCCACGATTTTCGACAGACAAGCTTTGATCAGGTCGATGTCTGCGACGTAATAACATATATACTATTCTATATACATCTGTATCTTTCTCAGCTCAAAAATCATGTCTGTGATGATCAGCTTGGCATAAAAGTCATCCTCGCTCTATGGTGTATTTTTTTGGGAATGTCTATACAGAAGACTTCTATCAGGATTCCATCACCACCAGATAACTTTCCGAAGAATTTTGGTGGATAGTAAAAGTTCAGATTTATTTTTGTTTGAGAGTTCCAGGGCAGAACGTCACGGAAGGCTTGCCATTGAAAAGGCTCTCAAAATACCAAGACCAGGCAGCAAGATGGCGTCTTTGTTCGTCAGGAGGATTGTGTAGATTGGCATACATTTTCTCGTATACCTTATAAAAGAAACCAATGTTCTCATATGATCTTCGGCACGAGCAAATATCCAGGGTGTTTCAAAAAGAATACGCCAAAATAATCATGTGATGTGTCAAAAACGAAAAAAAATTACAAACCTCTAGCATGAACACATGTGTTGTATATACATTCAAGTTTCATTTCATGTTTTATAAGTGCTCAATGTGGCCACCACCGGCAGCGTGGACAACATCAAGCCGATATGAGAATTCCTCCCAAACGCGCCTCAGCATGTCACGGTCCACCGTGTTGATTACTTGCTGTTATTCGATCTTTCAAGCCATCGATACTGAAAGTGCTAGAACATAAACTTGGTCTTTAACATACCCCCACAAGAAAAAGTCACACGCAGTGAGGTCCGGGGATCTGGCAGGCCAAGCACAGAGAGCAAGGTCTTTAGCACCTCTCCTCCCAATCCATCACTGAGGCATGTTTTCAATCAGATAAGCTCTAACCCCGAGATGCCAATGGGGTGGTGCTCCATCTTGCTGAAAAATGAAATCATTCGAATCTGCCTGCATCGTGACAAAAGTGAATAGCCAGTTTTGGGGGCTCTGTACCCCAAATGCACACATGGGTTAAACAGTTTAAAGAGAGTGGGTGCCTGTGCAAAGGAAAGAGTCCTGGAAGACCACGTGCTACAGAGGAGCAAGTGGAGAGGATTGACTGTGCCTCTCAAATGGAAATTCGCTTCGTCACTAAAAACTAAACGTGAAAAGAGAGTTTCATCACCTTCCTCCATCTCCAGCATTGACTCACAGAATGTCCTCCGCATCACCTTGTCATAATTAGTAAGTGCTTGGACGAGGCTTAGTTTGTATGGCTTCATGTGTAATGGTCTCTTTAACACATGCCAGACAGAGGTATGAGGGATGGCAAGCTGAAGACTTGCTCGACGTACGGACTTACGTGCGCTGCTCTCAAATGCATCATGAATCCTCTCCACTTGCTCCTCTGTAACACGTGGTCTTCCAGGACTCTTTCCTTTGCACAGGCACCCACTCTCTTTAAACTGTTTAACCCACCGTCAAATGCTCTCACGATTGGGCGGATCAATGCCAAATTCTGTTCTGAAAGCACGCTGCACCGTGACAATGGCGTTTGGTTTCGCGAACTCAAGCACGCATAATGCCTTCTGCTGAGGAGTCGCCATTTTGATTAATCTTCCCACAATTCAGCTGCACCAGAAGCGGTGAAACTGACACCCAATCAAACTTTGATAAGTACTCTATCAAATAACCACTGATTCAGTCCACTACAATGCTATAGACCTGAAAAAACAGCGTAATGATTTTGGCGTATTCTTTTTGAAACACCCTGTATACTTGTGCTGTAAGCGTTTCCTCTTATATTTCTGCCTCTCGCTCGTCGAACCACCCTGAATGTTTTAATAGTTTTTTAAAGCGCCCTCTTCTCACCAGTCGTTGCAGTTTGTCCAATGCCGAGATCATCTAACGACGGTCCAATAATTATTTTTGCCTCCTTTATTGCGAAAGCCATACATCAAAGCAACAGACAATCAAATTAATGTTAATCATTGTAATGCTTGATTTTGATATTTAGAATATATTAACTTAAACTCGAATCATATGACGTTGATTTTTTTAAGCGTTTCACCCCAAGCAAGGCAGAAAGCCACTAGCACGCAAGGGGTTAGAGAGAGTTGGAGCGAGAGCAAATAGGAGTAATAGAGGAAAGGATGAAGAGAAGGATAGGAGATAGATCACGGCATCTGGAGACGTCGATTGACATTACATTTGAATAGTTGAAGATTATAACTCTCAGGGAAACAAGAACTGGTGAGGGAGTTCCACAGGCGAGAAGTGTGAGACATGAATCTATTGGAGTAGAAGAGACGGTTACATTTAACAGTTTCGACAGTGAAAGGGTGAGAGCGGGATGCCAGCCTAGTTGAACGCTTAAATTCATGAAGTCTGGGAACCAGCGAAAGCAGTTCATCGGAGCAGCTACCGTGAAACTATTTGTAAAAAAGACAGAGGGAGGCGATGAGATGTCTGTGAGAGAGTGACTGCAGACGAGTTGTCAGATCAGGGCCAATTACATTGCATATCCGTGTCTGGATTTTATCAAGGACCTTAAGAGAAACAGAAGGAGCTCCATATATGGAAGCAATACTCCATAGGCTTCTGTAATATAAACATTTGCTAACAAAAAATACGATTTCGTCTAAAACTGGTCACGTGTTGTTTAGTGCAGACTTTGAGATGAAAGTTTTTATTTTATTTTATTCTCTAATTCCATTGACAGCTAAATTGTTGACCACTTTGATCAAGTTTCCTTTCCTCTGGTTTGAAATTTATGAAAACAAAGAAGAGCTTATGGCACGAATGCGCGTTGTGTTTCTTTAATTTCTGTGTGCGGTGTCGCCACATTCAGTTGTCGAGGAAAAAACAAAACAGTTGATCCTGAAATAGCACCGAAAATGTTTGTCCTTTTGCAATCAATCTTGTGAGTGAAATGTTCGCAAGCCACTGAATAACATGGACAGTAACACAAGTACTAGCTCCTCCTACTTCTCTCTTGAATCTTTTTTCACTCCTCTTTCTAATTCTCTGTCTGTTTTCCTCCCTTTCTCTTTCTATTCCTTTCTTTTTTTTTACTTCCCTCCTTTCATTGTGGTATCTTTTAGAGAACCTCCCTCTCTCCGCCCATCTTCACCAACTCCGCCCCTTCGACGATTTATAAAAAGACAGTCTGCCAAATCTTCTTCTATTTGAAGTAAAAAGACCGCTGTACATGGCAAACTCATCGATAACTACTGCAACTACTACTACAGCGAGCGGTGGTGGCTCACACGTTAGTAACTTTTCCCTTAACTGGTTGACACCATTTCGAGCCAAGAAACGGGCATCTAGCTAATCGCACGACTGTATTTGATAATAAATCATAGCCAAATTTGTTAAGGTAATCGTCAATATTTCTCTTACCTGCCCAATTCATTGAAAAAAATGACGTCTTTCATGAAACTCTCACGCATAAAGGACGCCATTTGTTAAAAAATTAATTAATGATTGCGTATATATGCTTAAACATTTGCTAACAAAAAATACGATTTTGTCTAAAACTGGTCACGTGTTGTTTAGTGTTAGAAGTCTGTGTAGTAAACAATTTAATACTGAGACAATGTTTTGTTGATAGTTTGTTGTAGCAAGTTTCTCTTCGTTCTCTCGAAGTTTTCATTTTTTTCTGTTTGTTTGTCTCTAACATCTCCTTTCACATATCTATCTATCTATCTATCTATCTATCTATCTATCTATCTATCTATCTATCTATCTATCTATCCCAGTCTGTTCATATCTATCTATCTATCTATCTATCTATCTATCTATCTATCTATCTATCTATGTAACTGTCTTCGTTATTTACGACGCTAACAGTTTTCTGTTCTGACTTTCTGAGCAAGTAATGTCGTTGTGAGATTTTAGTTTTCCCCAATAGCCAGTCACCAAATGCTCTTTTCTCGTTCACATACTTACATTTTTATCAAGATGCTTGTTTGCAGAACGGAATAGAGGGATGAAGGGCTGCCCGTCCTAAGTGCATTAGTACGCAGTGAAATTAATCAAGTAGCGAGATTATGACGATAACCATCTCATCTTTTCAGACAGCTCTCGGGTGGTTATGCTTGACATGAGATCTTTAAGAATATTGGGACATTCAGTAAATAAATGTCACTCATGGTCAACAGCTTGTAAAAAGATTTTGTTCATAATACCGTTTTAGCGATTCTCTATAGTACACTCCGTAGAACATATATTTATTTATATCTCTTAATAATTATACAGACACCGTGAAAACTTTTTACATTGAAAGATTACTTTGTCTGAAATGAGTTCGAAGAAAGCGTTTGTTATTAAATAGAGAAACGGTAACCAGCAACAAAGCGGCGATTCCTTGCCCCAGATACGGGACCACGCCTGAAAGTGTTTTGCAATCGATGATCAAGAGGTTTAGACCATTAGAAGATTAGAAAAAGTTTATTTCAAATACAGTTGCGAGTATTCTGATTTCGACTCGTAGGCGAGTGTTAAACTCGGCAAAAACATTGTCTCGGCGAACTTCGCCTTGGCGAATTTTGACGAATTTGGATCGCTTCTCGGCCTTTGGCTGAGATTCGATCACGGCTACGTCTAGCTTGGACTGGCTTCGGCCTGGACCCGCTAGGACAAGTCATGACCAGCTTTGACTAAGCTCTGACCAGCTTGGAGATGCTTTGAGCCATACTTACCTAAACAAAATAGACCAAACCCGGATATAAAAGAAACCCGAATATAAGAGACTTCTTCTCTGGTCCCGACAACTCTCTTATATCCGGGTTACCCTGATAAAGTCACACAGAGGGCTACGAAGTTTTACTTTTGTCGTTATATATATATATATATATATATATATATATATATATATGTAAAGTCTCACTTCTGGTTCTGCCAGCAACTGGTCGGTTCCTGCATGTTTTTCCCACTTTTTATCGCCTTCAATATAACCTACGAGTTTTAAATTCGCCAAACCTTCTTGCTTGTCCCAGAAATTTCTCAGTCTTTCTGACTGTTAAAAACAGTTTCTTAGTAATCCAAGTTCTACTTAAAAATGTATTTGTTACTAACATGTTTTGTACATTGTCTTCTGTTGTTTCATGTCACTCATAAGATACTAAATGCTTCAATATTAACATAAGACAGCTCATTTTTGTCGACAGATAATCAGAGCGGTAACTGTTTGGCCAGTGAAAGAGCAGCCATGAGAAAATTGAATGGTTAAATATATCAATATAAAAGTGTTATCATTGATAGAAGAATAAAAAGTAGAAAATAATTTAGTATTTAATCTTGGAGATCAAAGGGAAATTGAAACTCGATATCAATTGCTTGTAATATCACTTCCGGTGACACAAAATGCACATCATGATTCATATATAATTAAAAACATTGGTTGATAACTAGATAAGTATTTCACAGAATACTTTACAAAAATAACTTGTTCCCATTATTTATCTTCTTAGATAGATAGATAGATAGATAGATAGATAGATAGATAGATAGATAGATAGATAATGAACAGTGATAGATAGATAGATAGATAGGTATTAATATTCGGGATGTTGACACTGAGAGTTGGTTTCTGTCACAGTACAACTGATTTAGAATTTCACCATGTAATATTTCTACGGCGATTGCAGAAAGAATTTAGTTAAATTAATGTGTACGTGTGTTTGTGCCAGTGAGACAGAGAAATAATTGGGAAGAGGTAGAAGGAGAGAGAGAGAGAGAGAGAGAGAGAGAGAGAGAGAGAAAGTTTAGATTAACGTCTTAGTAGATTTTAATGCTTACCTCCACCCCACCACCAACGCTATAATTCTCATCAATAGATCGATATTATTTCTGAATTCATTTGATATACTTTTCTTAATTATTTATTATACACGGCCTATTTGGATTGCTGTTCTAATGTTGGTTATATATATATATATATATATATATATATATATATATAGAGAGAGAGAGAGAGAGAGAGAGAAAGAGAGAAGTATATGTCCGTGTGTGTGTGTGTAATTAGGTACCTCTACACTACAGAGTAACTAAAAATGAGCATACATGGCGAAAACATGACCCAAACTTAAAAACAAAAGTTTTAGCGTAAAAATCTCCGTTACTTATTATTAAGAGGAAAGACTTTTATTATTAAATCAGATTTTTAATCCTTTTTTCGAACCATAAAATTTTTGGTTAAAAAAAGTCAAACAATTGTCGGATTTTAATGAGACTTTCAGCCCTTATTCACAAATGAATTGAATTATTTTAGTAACGTTTCTTTTTTAGAAAATCTTGGTAATTTTTTTTTTTTTACATCTGTAGCCCCTTCCCCATAACTTTATTGAAATTTAGAAAAAATCATTTTTTGCGGAGCTTAATGTTTATATTAGTCACAAGCCCAAGTCTTTGGAAAATTTAAATCAAACAACACCCGGACTTAGAGAAAATCTCTTCTGAATCGTAAAATAAAATACTGCAATTAAACTAAGTCATTATTTAATTAGAAAAGCTTTTAATTATTTTATGAATAAAATATATTATGAACACGATTATCATAAGAAAGTTTTTTTCGGTAAATAATGAATTATTATATTGTATTTTTTAATTGTATTTTTAAATTTTAATTAGAATAATTTATAGAATTTTAAATCTTTTAAAATTCTGTATTAATTTGTAGCGATTAAGTGATGTTGTTATTAAGTAAAACCTGTATTTACTATTCAAAAATACAAAAGATTCAACGATCCCAAATATTTTAAAAAGGATTTTTAATTTTTTTTTTTGTGTGTGTGTGTGTGTGTGTGTGTGTGTGTGTGTGTGTGTGTGTGTGTGTGTGTGTGTGTGTGTGTGTGTCTAAATGTGCCGAGTTTTGTAAATATGGTCGTCAGTACATGATATTATCAGAAAATAAGAGCGGTAACTATAAAGAATTTAAAATTTATTGGTAATTCCAACATTTGACTATAACCTAAAATTAAATAAAATATTAGATGAATTAGAATATTTTCTTTAAGATTAGTTGGTAGTTAAAAAAATATATGTAAAAGATGTTCACGTTCTATTCAAGTAATTATTACAGTTAAATACACTTAGAAATACCAAATGTCAGGACATCCCCCAAAACACCAAGTTCAATTAAAAAAAATGTTTTTCTGCGATATTTTAAACGAAATAAAAGTAATTCTTCTTTTAATTCAGATTAATTAAACATTCAATCAGTTAATCTTTCTCAAATAAAATTACAGAAAAATATATTTTATTATTGAAAAAATTTTTAGCAAAGAATATTATGCTGTGTTGGCAGATTTAACAGTTTGACTGATTTTGATATTTTTAGCGATTTAAAAAATAATTCTAATAAATTTAAATTCGTTTTGAAATACAGCGAAGTATTTTACTTATTGGAAATCTTAAATTTAATCTATTAGCTTGGAATTAAAACTAAAATAAAGTTTTGAAGAAAGATTTTTCATTTTTTAAATGTTTTTTTAACCCTTAGCTGTCGCATTTTTGGAGGTACCTATATATATATATATGTATATATTACCCCTCGCCGTTAGCACGATTCGGAGTTTCATGCACAACGCAATCTTCAGGTGGTAAGTATACTATACTATAGTTAGCACCTGATAATTGCGTTGCGCAGGGAACTCCGTGTCGTGCTAACGGCGAGGGGTAATATGTATATTTCTTAATATATACTTAATAACTCTATTGCATTACATCGAGCACTGTTTTATTAACACCAGCACTATATATATATATATATATATATATATATATATATATATATATATATATATATATATGTATATATATATATATATATATATATATATATATATATATATATATATGTATATATATATATATATATATATATATATATATATATATATATATATATAATGTCAACCTTGAATGCCAACCAATTGAGGAGAAAGTCAACCCTGATCAAAACCGATTGGGTGTTAGGTTGGAAACGCCACCGTACTTACGGTTAGGTTGTAGCTCTATGCACTATACATGAGTTTATGGTAGTCAAAGAGAGAGAGAGAGAGAGAGGGAGGGAGAGAGAGAGAAGGAGAGAAAGAGTGAAAGAGAGAGAGGGGGGAAGAAAAAACGAAAGAAAGGAATAGAGTGAATGTTAAAGTTTCAGTGTAGTAATTTCGAAGACAAGATATTTCAGAGCATCAGTAAGTTATGATTCCAATCATTTCCAATCTATATATAAAATTCTGCGCCTTTTGTTAGTCTGTCCGTCCGTCACACCCGCTAAAATACCCATACATTGACCGATCGAAACCAAATTTTGGGAAGAAGTATAACAGGGTATAAAGTACAGTTTTATTTTACTAGAGGGCGTAGCTTAGTACAGTATATTTTTATTGTTTTGGAAAAATCAAAAGTTTTATTATTTAACATACTAACACTTCCACTATTTCAAAAACAATTTAATGATTAAAATAACAAATACTTATTTAATAAAAATGCAATATTGTTTTTTTTTTAATATTTTTTCTTTTAGTTTTTATCTATATACAAGAATCCAGTTTCCCGTTACGTTCGTTTGCGATAGCTATAAACAAATCACAAGACCAAAGAAATATTTATGCATGGCCAGTTGTATGTTGCATGCTCAAGAGTAAGAAATCCTAAGAAATTATTCTTTGATGTTAAAAAGGAAAAAAAGAAATATTCTTTACCATCAAGTCTTATAAAATTAAATTAAAGAAATTATTAAACTGAGAAGTAGGATTTTTGATAAAGTATTTTTCCCAAACAAATCAGCTTCTTCAAATTTCATTGATTGGTTTGCCAAATTGAACGAAACATAGAATTTGTAAATCCCGACAAAAAATGTAAGCAGTAACTTCAGCAATACTAAATATTGTGAGGATTTAAACTTGTGTCAGTGTGTTGCAAAAAAAGTTCCCCGTAATCATACAATTGTAAAGATGAGCCTGACGACCTTTCTAATGATTATTTTCTAGTAACTGACATCTTTGCTGAGTGCCGAAGCATGTGAGAAAACATTAGATTTGGTTGTCATTATGAAAACACTTCCATTTTCTTTTTCTCGCTCTTTCCTTTTTCCATTCTAGCTACAAAAAGAAAAGAATCCCTAATTAGAATTAACCTTGACAGTCTCTCTCTCTCTCTCTGTTGACAAATTGTGTAGGTGGTATGCATAATTAAAGAATATAATTGTTTAGTTTTCACTCTTTGTCACGATTCTTTTAGTATGTGCCACGCGCTCACAAGCTAAACAAATAAAAGCACATACGCGTCTATGTATCTGTCTGTATTTCTAAGATGAAGTATTATGTACACTATTTACATTATTCGGATTTATATCTGAACTTTTATAATTAATATCGAATTTTACGGTAAGAATTAATAGATTATTGACGACCATAGTCTATTTTTTAATTTAATTTTGTAATTTTATGACTGCAATGAAAATAATTTTTTTCTCATCTTTGTCGCCGTATTTTTCACAACGTTTCAGCCTTTCAGTATCTGTGTATATTTATGAGATGAGGTATTATGTACACTATTTACATTATTCGGACTATTGTCCTCATCTTTGTTGCCATATTTATTACAACGTTTCGGCCTTTCAATATCTGTCTATATTTCTGAGATGAGGTATTATGTACACTATTTACATTATTCGGACTATTGTCCTCATCTTTGTCGCCATATTTATCACAACGTTTCAGCCTTTCAGTATCTGTGTATATTTCTGAGATGAGGTATTATGTACACTATTTACATTATTCGGACTATTGTCCTCATCTTTGTTGCCATATTTATTACAACGTTTCGGCCTTTCAATATCTGTCTATATTTCTGAGATGAGGTATTATGTACACTATTTACATTATTCGGACTATTGTCCTCATCTTTGTCGACATATTTATCACAACGTTTCGGCTGTTGTATGCTCTGGTCTTCTTCAGGTGGTTGTAATGTCGAACTTAACCCTTTATTTCGCTCACTGGGGTAGACTGTTCTAGTGCCATGTCAGTTATCAGTTATCTCCTGTTAATTCCCCTCTCCAAGTTCTCCACTGCCTTAACCGGGTATTGAACTCACTCTTTGGGTCCTGTCACTGGATCTAATCAACGCCTTTATCCACTGTGCCATGTGTCCTTGAAACGTTGTGATAAATATGGCGACAAAGATGAGGACAATAGTCCGTATAATGTAAATAGTGCACGCGTGTATGTGTTAAGAAATCGTTCGTTTCATCTATCTATCTATCTATCTATCTATCTATCTATCTATCTATCTATCTATCTATCTATCTATCTATCTATCTCTCAGTCAGCTTGATGCCGACGTACGCACTAACACGGAATAGAAAGTTTGCTAAGAATTACTGGATTTCTCGTCTTCATTACTGATGGTTAAATAAATTCATTTCGTGAATTGTAGTTTCTGATTGAACCCTTTAAGTCCTGACCACCGCTTTACCGGTGGTAGAGAAAATGACTTAATGCCCAGCCGCCGGTTAAATGGCGGGAAAACACTTGTAACTATTTTTATATCTACCGTGAAAAATTACATACCAATTATTTGCGAATTTTGACTCAGGGGCTCAGGCAGAAAGATTAAAATTGTTTAGGATGCAGGACCCAAAGGGTTATTAGATCTTCTCAAGCATCTCAGAAGGAGATTGAACACATTGTTCATTTTAAAGCCTATTACTACATCTGTCTTTTAAGAAGACCGTTCACATGAAAGCGACAGTCAAAATGTATCATTCATCATTTTGCCGTCTTTCTACGAAACAGACTTTCAAAATTATGCTAAATTTTACATTATTTTCATTGCAGTCATAAAATTACAAAATTAAATTAAAAAATAGACTATGGTCGTCAATAATCTATTAATTCTTACCGTAAAATTCGATATTAATTATAAAAGTTCAGATATAAATTCGATATTAATAATAGGTTTCTTAAAAATCCGGTATTAATAATAGGTTTCTTAAAAATCCGGTAATAATAGGTTTCTTAAAAATCCGGTACTAATAATAGGCTTCTTAAAAATCCGGTATTAATAATAGGTTTCTTAAAAATCCGGTATTAATAATAGGTTTCTTAAAAATCCGGTACTAATAATAGGCTTCTTAAAAATCCGGTATTAATAATAGGTTTCTTAAAAATCCGGTATTAATAATAGGTTTCTTAAAAATCCGGTAATAATAGGTTTCTTAAAAATCCGGTATTAATAATAGGTTTCTTAAAAATCTGGTACTAATAATAGGTTTCTTAAAAATCCGGTATTAATATCGGATTTCTTAAATATCCGGTACTAATAATAGGTTTCTTAAAAAACCGGTACTAATAATAGGTTTCTTAAAAATCCGGTATTAATAATAGGCTTCTTAAAAATCCGGTAATAATAGGTTTCTTAAAAATTCGGTACTAATAATAGGTTTCTTAAAAATCCGGTATTAATAATAGGTTTCTTAAAAATCCGGTAATAATAGGTTTCTTAAAAATTCGGTACTAATAATAGGTTTCTTAAAAATCCGGTATTAATAATAGGTTTCTTAAAAATCCGGTAATAATAGGTTTCTTAAAAATTCGGTACTAATAATAGGTTTCTTAAAAATCCGGTATTAATAATAGGTTTCTGCCTCTGACGCATTAATATCCACCTTTCCAAAAATGGTGAGCATGTCTAAAGTGAAACTAAAAGTCAGTCTTTTGTCGACTCTTGCTTATATATATATATATATATATATATATATATATATATATATATATATATATATATATATATATATATAATATAAGTAAAAGCTTTGTCACTTAGCTGGTTGATGTTACCTTTAGTATCCCAACTCCAGAGTTTCGTAGACAGACCTTTCAAGAATTATTCTGTCCACTCGCCAGGAGTATCATCAACTGACTGCTTATTTATACCTTGCGATTTTTCTTTTTTATATGCACTTTTCATTGGTTTAAGTATTTTTCCTAGTGTATATATGCGTGCGTGTGTGCGTACGTGTGTGTGCGTGTGCGTGTGTGTGTGTGTGTGCGTGCGCGCGTGTGTGTGTGTGTGTGTGTGTGTGTGTGCGTGCTTTTATCCATTCTCCCGACTGTGCGTAGAATGTTGTGATTATCGGAACACGAATATCAATGTTCACATAACAGAATCCCATATCTTGGAATCCTCAAAGACAGGCAATGCCATGAACCGCAAATAGCACGACAGAGTATCACTTTTTTTTCGGTCAGTTTGAGGAATTAGTGCCAAGAGGGAATCATTATCCCATTTAAGATTTGATGCCCGACAAATGTGGCAAAACATTTTGAAGAGGAAGAAGATAATATTTTCTTACACGGGATTAAGTGAACAAGTAACGGAAAAAGAGAGAAAAATGACGGGGGGGGGGGGTTAGGGTTTAATGATGTAAAGAGAGCGCAAACATTTAGTTGATAGTGTGAGTTTGACAAAGAGAGAGTGAGAGAGAGAGAAATAAATATAAAGGGAGCATAGAGAGAGAGAGAGAGAGAGAGAGAAAGATAGAAACACAGAGAAATAGAGAGAGAGAGAGAGATGAAAAGACAGCTACAAAGAAGGAAAATAATAAACAGAGATAAAGAAAGATGGAGAAATGGAGAGACAGAGAAAAAGAGAAGCGCTAAGTTCTAAAAGGCAGAACGAAATCTATGAAAATATGGAAATGATTGTGTCAGACAGAGAGAGGACAAAAGAGAGATCGAAATAGATATAAAAAGAGAGGAGGAGAGAAGGAACTGATTTTGTCAAAGAAAGAGAAAAGAGACAGATAGAATAGATATAAAGAGAGGATGTCGAGGGAGAGAGATAGAAACGAAGAGAAAGGAACAAAGAGAGTTGAAAAGAGCTACAAGGAAAGAAAAAGGCGGAGAGAGATAAAATAAAAAGATTGAAAAATGAGAGAAAATCTATGAAAATATGGAACTGATCGTGCCAGACAGAGAGAGGGCAAAAGAGAGATAGAAATAGATATAAAAAGTGAGAGAGAGAGGCGGAGAGAAAGCGCTAAATGCTAAAAAGAAAAAGAACATTTAGAAATGTAAGGAACTGATTTTGTCAACCAAAGAGAAAAGAGATATAATAGTTATAGAGATGATGTAGAGAGAGAGAGAGAGAGAGAGAGAGAAAGAGAGAGAGAGAGATAGAGAAAGAGATAAAGTTGAAAAGAGCTACAAGGAAAGAAAAAGGTGGACAGAGATAAAAAAAAACATAGATTGAGAAAGAGAGAGAGAGAGAGAGAGAGAAAGAGTGAGAGAGATTATATGTTGTTGATTGCGTCAGTATTTGTACGGATATTCGTAAAAAAAGTGTATTTATGTGATCATTTATGGGTGTGTTTGCGTTTGTTTTCTATGGCCTCTTTAAATATTGATGGAAGTACTCAGTGTAATACGGGAGGGGTGCACACATTGTTCTGTACGAATTATCTATGCCAAGATGCAGGGTTATCAATCAGTATTAAATGCGTGGTTTTTCACGGCATGTACTCAGTCGACCATTTATCGAGTAGGAACGTAAAAATCGTGACCCTTTTAAAAATCTTAAAATACTAGCAGAGTTTAAATATCAACGAAAGGGAATAACAATAGAATTGCCGGTGAACAGATCGAAGATTCTTTCACTGCAATCGGGCTGATGACATTCATGATCAAATATTCGACGAAAAAACTATTTCATGTTGAATTTTAAGAAGAGAAATACCAAGTGCTAAAAAAAGGTTTCAAAATCTAAATTTATACACAAATTTAAATTTACTCTGGGAAAGGATAACCTGTATAACTTTCTGATTTAATATATCATACTTATTATAAAACCCAGGTTGTGTGTATGTGTGTATGTGTGTGTGTGTCTGTTCGTTTATATATTGGATCGGATTTCCTACATTTTTCAACCGATTTCAACAAAACTTCACAGAACTACGTAAAATTACCTTGCGGTGGTTCTGACAGCGCCAAAAATTGGAAAAATACAATCGTTTTTGCACGAAATCAATTTGAAAACACGATTAAGAGGCATCACGAGAATGAAAGGGGGACAACTCATATCGAGTTATACTTATTATAAAACCCAGGTTGTTTGTATGTGTGTGTGTGTGTGTTCGTTTATATATGGGATCGGATTTCCTACATTTTTCAACCGATTTCAACAAAACTTCACTTTTTTTTAGCAGGTAGTGTTTCTTATTGTCTTGCACACTTTTTCTTTATTTTTACATTCAGAATGCTCTAAAAATTCCATTTACAAGACAATTGTTTATAATAAAATTCTGTTCAATCGATAGACTCATAACGATTGAAAACAATGTTTTTGTTTGAGTTTAGGTTTGACCAATTCGTAAAAAAAAAAAAAAAAAAACTAATTAAGACATGCGTGTCCGTCGACCTTAAACAATAATCTTTGTCAGTTTTATTTTTCAGTCTGTATGATGGTAGATACTTGATCTATCTCTTACTGTTACATCCCCGGGCAACGCCGCGCTCTACTGCTAGTTCTTAATAAATATAGTTTCGTTTACCTTAAAAAGTAAATACTCGTCTGTATTTTATGGAAACTCGCTCGTTTTGTGTTTGTTCAGAAAGGTTCTAATTGGATTGCAACTTATCAAATCCAAGTGCAATAAACGTGTATCATTGTGGTAAACTATAGAAGACTCAGTAAATAAATTACTCCCCATCTTTCAACTAACCGCAAGAATAGATTACTAAATATTATGCTGGACTCTCCCGTCGTATTAGACGTATGAGGATCAAGCAACACTTGTATCATAGCGGTGAAGGCTTTGTACAGAACCAATGACGCTTTTTACAGAAACCTGGTGCATCACACGTTACAAGATACCCAAACGACCCTCCACAGGTTTTGAATTCTCCTAAACCAGTTGCCAAGACTATAGAACCCAGTCTGTCCTGCTATTTTTCCATAGCCTGGGGGGAGAAGAAGAGAATTCATGCCTTTCCCAAGGGTATTAGTACGTAAGTGAATATAATGGATTCGACTGGAATTCGAACTCGGCTCTCCGATTCCTCAATCCGAACCTCTTACTAAATATTATATGATTAACTATAACGTAGTTTGTTGTATCGCAAATCTCAGCTGTATCATTCAGGCTATTTAGTATAGGAAATAAGGAATTTGAACAGTGGATAAGTTGTACTAAGGCGACTCTTTCCGGTACTGTAAGATGCAACAGAAGCCAAATATTAAACTGTGAACAGGTGTCATATTCTTAAATAGACGATATTTAGATATTTAGATGATCGTATGAATGTGATAAATATCTAAACTATCTTCTATATACAACCGTTTTCTCAAATCAAGGATGAAAAATGGCTTCAGGCGAAAAAGTTCTTTAGGTTTTAAAGAAGAGGTTTCTTTGTCAGATCTTACAGACTCTGACGTTACAAAATCAAAAGAAAAATATTATTAATTATTAAATAACCAAAAACAAAAACACTTGCAAACTTCAAATCGCAACAACAGCAAAAAGTGGATAGATCATATAACTAGAAGAGAGCGAAAACTCGTGGTGGTGAAATGGTTAACAAGCTTGTCTCGCTACAACAGATATGACTGAATAGTGAGATCGATCCTCATTGGGTGCACCAAACACTTGACCTTGTGCAACATCTAAACTACGCTTAGAAAATCATTGGTCACCAGTAATAGTAAGCAAGCTTGTCTGGCTAGAACAATTACGACTGAGTAGTGTGTTACTGGGCACACCCTAATTTCAGCGTTGTTTCACATCTAATCTACGCTTGGAAAATCACAATTGGGCACCTCGAGGATGTGTAATGGTTAGCAAGCTTGTCTGGCTAGAAAAATTACGACTGAGTGGTGAGTTCAATCATCACTGGTTACGCCCTATTCTCGGCCTTGTGCCACATCTAATCTACGATTGGAAAATCACTATTGAGTAACTCGAGGCAGTGTAATGGTTAGCAAGCTTGTCTTGCTAGAACAATTACGACTGAGTAGTGAGTTCAATCATCACTGAGTGACCCATAGATTCGACCTTGTGCCACTTCTAATCTACGCTTAGAAAATCACTATTGAGCACCTAGAGGCAGTGTAATTGTTAGCAAGCTAGTCTTGCTAGAACAATTACGACATGAGTAGTGAGTTCAATCATCACTGCGTACCCTCTACTTTCGGCCTTGTGCCACATCTAATCTATACTTGGAAAATCACTATTAGTCCCCTGAAGGCTATGTAGTGGTTAGCAAGCTTGTCTGGCTAGAACAATTACAACTGAGTAGTGAGTTCAATCATCACTGAGTGCCACATACTTTCGGCCTTTTGCCACATCAAAGCTACGCTTGGAAAATCACTCTTGGGTACCTCGAGGCTGTGTAATGGTTAGCAAGCTTGTCTGGCTAGAACAATTAAGACATGAGTAGTGTATTCGATTATCACTTGCTACCCTCTAATTTCGGCCTTGTGCCACATCTAATCTACCCTTGGAAAATCACTATTGGTTACCTCGAGGCTCTGTAATTGTTAGTAAGCTTGTCTTGCTAGAACGATAACGACTGAGTAGTGAGTTCATTCATCACTAAGTGCCCCATACTTTCGGCCTTGTGCCACATCTAAGCTACGATTCGATAATCACAAATGTGCACCTCGAGGCGGTGTAATTGCTAGCAAGCTTATCTTGCTAGAACAATTAAGACTGACTAGCGTGTTCAATTATCACTGGGTACCCCCTAATTTCGGCCTTGTGTCACATCTCATCTACGGTTGGAAAATCACTATTGAGCACATCGACGCGGTGTAATGATTAGCAAGCTTGTCTTGCTAGAACAATTACGATTAAGTAGTGAGTTCAATCATCACTGATGGCCCCAATACTTTCGGCCTTGTGCCATATATAATCCACCATTGGAAAATCACTATTGGGCGCCTCGAGGCGATGTAATGGTTAGCAAACTTGTCTTGCTAGAACAATTACGACTGAGTAGTGAGTTCAACCATCACTGATTGCTCCATACTTCCGGCCTTGTGCCACATCAAAGCTACGCTTGGAAAATCACTATTGGGTACCTCGAGGCTGTGTAATATTTAGCAAGCGTGCCTGGCTAGAACAATTACGCCTGAGTAGTGAGTTTAATCATCACTGAGTGCTCCATACTTTCGGCCTTTTGCCACATCAAAGGTACGATTGGAAAATCACTATTGGGTACCTCGAGGCTGTGTAATATTTAGCAAGCGTGCCTGGCTAGAACAATTACGCCTGAGTAGTGAGTTTAATCATCACTGAGTGCTCCATACTTTCGGCCTTTTGCCACGTCTTATCTACGCTTGGAAAATCACTATTGGGCCCCTCTAGTCTATGTAATGGTTAGCAAGCTTGTCTTGCTAGAACAATTACGACTGAGTAGTAAGTTCATTCATCAGAGTGCTCCATACTTTCGCCCTTGTGCCACATCTAAGCTACGATTTGATAATCACTATTGAGCACCTCGAGGCGGTGTAATGGTTAGCAAGTTTGTCTTGCTAGAACAATTACGACTGACTAGCGTGTTCGATTATCACTGGGTACGCTCTACATTTGGCCTTGTGCCACGTCTTATCTATGCTTGGAAAATCACTATTGGGCCCCTCGAGTCTATGTAATGGTTAGCAAGCTTGTCTTGCTAGAACAATTACAACTAAGCAGTGAGTTCAATTATCACTGATTGCCCCATACTTTCGCCCTTGTGCCACATCTAATCTACCATTGGAAAATCACTACTGGGTACCTCGAAGCTGTTTAATGGTTAGCAAGCTTATCTGGCTAGAACAATTACGACATGTGTAATGTATTCGATTATCGCTCGGTACTCTCTACTTTCGGCCTTGTGCCACATCTAATCTACACTTGGAAAATCACTATTGGGCACCTCGAGGCTGTGTAATTGTTAGCAAGCTTGTCTTGCTAGAACAATTGCGACATGAGTAGTGAGTTCGATTATCACTGGGTACCCTCTACTTTCGGCCTTGTGCCACATCTAAGCTATACTTGGAAAATCACTATTGGTCACATCGAGGCTGTGTAATTGTTAGCAAGCTTGTCTTGCTAGAACAATTACGACATGAGTAGTGAGTTCGATTATCACTGGGTACCCCCTACTTTCGGCCTTGTGCCACATCTAATCTACGTTTGGAAAATCACTATTGAGCACCTCGAGGCTGTGTAATGGTTATGTATTTAGTAAGTTTAACTGAATCTGGTATAACGCAATATGATGGATCTCACCATGCTAAAAAATGTTTAACGAAATGAGGTTTGCTAATCATCGCTCGACAGCAAATATTTTAAAAATGGTGTATTAAGAGAAATCATTTTGTCTACAAAAATAAAGTAAATTAAATAGGACAAAGCAACAGAGAAATTGTTTTCTTTTTTCTAATTCAAAGCCACCAATTTATGCACTCGGTCACTTGAATAATAAAATCTCCGGCTGAAACGTCACACAATTCTCTTTTAAATGAGAGTTCAGTTAGGATTTTTCGCTTTTAAAATGTTTTTGTGATATCAACGAATATTCGTTACCATTTCCGTAATGCTCGTTGTAGTAGAGAATTTTTAATCGCAGATACAAATATAGTAACACTGTTGAACAATACTGTCATCAGACGCCTTTGAATATCACCTGCACTAATAATACTTGCTCGATAATACTCGCTCGAATAGTAACCAACGAATAGTGATCCGAATAATGATCACTTATAGTGATCCCTTAGACGCCACGCTAATTTCCATATATACATTTTCCTTTTCAATCACGTGATCTACTTATTCAAAAGGGGATCGACTGTGTTTGCTCTCTGGTGATCTGTGTTCAAACTCCAGTGTCGGCACCGACACTTTATTCCTATATAATAAATGGTCTCTATGCGAACAAACTAGTTACAATTCCAACACATTTTTGGCAAATCAATGATGGTTATTTTGTCATTCGCTGTGGATTCCAATATCCATTCGTCTTCTATTAAAAGTTTTCCTAATTGTGTTTAGTCATCTGATAATTATTGGGATGACAGCCATTGATATATTTCCCAAGAATGTTAGCGCCCAAAATTTCAGCCGTTATTCGCAAATGTGGCAGAAGCATTTACAAATAGAGGTGAGTCTTAAACTCATTTGCTTTGACTTTTAATTCCAGCTCGTTCGCCATTGCATTCTAATGGAAATGGTAGTCTCATCTTAGTATACTGAGAAATGAAAAGAAAATATATAGATCTGTTAAAATATAAAAGGTACTGTATCATTTGTATGAAGAGTTTCTAAAAAAGAATCACGCTTTCATTTAAGAGAAAATCCAAAATAAAATAAAATAAAATAAAATAAAAATGCTTATTTAATGAAAATCCCAAGAAAGGAATCATAAATATCGGATATTAATTAAACCAAGAATTACAACTCGACCCAAATGATTTAAGGTCATATGAGGTCATATGAGGTCATATGAGGTCAAATAAGCCCATGTATATCCTGGGCAAAATACAAGAGAAATAAATGTAAAAGAGATATTAAAAGTTTTTGACAGGAAAAATAAAAAACGAAAATTCTTTAAAAATTTTTTTCAAAAATCAAATAGTTGTCGGATTTTAATTAAATTTTCAGAACTTATTCGCGAATTAATTATATTTTTCTTACAAGTTTCATTTTAGAAAATCTTTCTAAAAGTATTTTTTTAAAATCTATTAACACCCACTTTTATGAAGTTTCGAGAAATTCTTTTTTGTAGCGCTTAATGTTTATATTAGTTATAAGCACAAGTCCTTGGAAAATTCAAATCATGAATTTGTTTTGGGCAAACAGTACTTACATAAAATCTGCTCTGGAACGAGAAATAAAAAATGAATTAAAATAAGACATTATTTAAATTTTTTAAAATGATTTTATGTATAAAATATATTAGAGACACTTAAGAATTTTTTTCGATGTATAATGAATTTTTACAAGAATTTTTTTTTGTTTAAATTTTAATTAGAATAATTTATAAACTTTTAGATATTTTAAAATTCTGTATTTATTTGTAATGTTCAAGAGATAATTGTTATTAAATTAAGACTGAATCTACAAATCATAAATGTAAAAGCTCACTGCAATTCAACGAGTCCCAATATTTTAAGAAGAATTTAGAATTTATTTTATGTGTGTATAAACGTGTCGACTTTTGTAAATACGGATGTTCAAACGAGACAATATCAAAAATTAGAGCGATAACTACAGAAAAGTTAAAATTGGTAATTTTCTAACATGTGGGGTTCAGCGTACCCGGATTAAAGTAGAATTTAATACGGGATACCCTGCCCACAAAATTACAACGCAAATTTCAAGAAGAAACAACACGATATGCAACGTTTGTAAAAAATAGAACATTGTATATTTATTATCTTGTGAATAGGGTAAAAGAGGATTAATGTTTTAGTTAGTTTAAGCAAAATGTGATTTTGACAAAAATGTCTGTGTTCGCTGTCTTTCAACAGAGTAGCAGAGTAATGTTTGTTTCTTTTGTTTTTGTATAGTTGTAAAGGAAAAAGGGGCGATCAATTTAAGTTGAAAAAGAGAGTGTGAATGAGGAATAAAAGATAAAAGGAAAATGTACTTATGAATTGTTTTGGAGTCAGTTGTAAATTTGTTGTTGTTGTTCTTTCCTAATCCACTTTCGGCTCTTAGTGTCGGGTTGAGTCAGTGATGAAAATTACTGTCAGTCTTCTATGATCTCTGCGCCCTTTTGACTGGCGACTGACTTGAAACTCTGTATTTATTGTTGACTTTTTTTCACACTGGCTCGTTATCCATTTTTTTTTTTGGTTTAGCAAATCGTCTCCTTTCATTGGTCAGAAAATTAATTTCACACCTTATTGCGAAATCTGTTTTAAATCGTTTTGATCCGATTTTGCGGGTGTGCAAATCTACTTTGTGTTTTTTAGTCATTTGTTAGAATGATATAGGATTTGTATCCTATAAACATTTTCTCAACAAGAATCTTCGTAAGTTAGACTATAAACCAAAAAATGTCCCCCTTAGAAAAAATTCCCAAACATAAGAATATCGATAGAGTTGTCAACACCTCATAAAACACCCACCTTCGTATTAAAAAGTGCTATTCTGCGATATTTGAAACTAAATGCATGTAATATTTGTTTCAAATCATATTAATTAAGCTTTAAATCAGCCAATCTGCCCAAAATAAAGTTTCAGAAGAGTATATTTTATTTTCGAATGAGTTTTAATAAAAAGAATTATGTTGTGTTGACAGATTTGTCAATATGGATTATTTTAGCGGTTTTACTAGTAATAAAACAAAATTCCAATCAATTTAAATTCTGTTTGAAAGAGTAGTTTGCTTATTGGAAATCTTAAATCGAATTAGCTTAAAATTTAAACTATTATAAAAGTTTCAAAAAAGATTTTTTCATTTTTAAAAGGCCATTTTAAACCTTAGATATCGCTCTTTCAAGGTACATACGACAAAGTCAAATAAAATGCATAGATATGTTTCTCTTAAATTACTTTTTATCTTTCTTTTTTTTTCTTTATTTCCTGATTGAATGTGTTTCTGTCTTCATCATGAATTATCACTTTTCTATTAGTATTATACGAATTATCTATTTAGTTATTAAATATTGCGTGCCATTTACTATGTCTTTCATAGAAATATGTATTGCTTTTGTAGACGGATATTTTGAGGTATACGAAAGAAAGAAAAAGAAAGAAAGAAAGAAAGAAAGACAGAAAGAACGAACGAAACGGACTAAGTAAAGAGGGGAAACAAATGCATGGGAAAATATACAGAAGAAAAAGTAAAAGTTGACCGCAAAGGAGAAAAGAAGAAACAAACAGGAAATAAAGAAGAAAATGAAAAGGAATGAAAAAAAAAAAAAAAAAAAAAAAAAAGAATGAAAGAGCGTAAACATTGGGAGGAAATATGCAAAGGTAAAACTAAGTCAAAAAGAAGATGAAAGAAAAATCCGAACAAAGAAAGAAAAAGAGAAAAGAAAAAAAAAAAAAGAAGAACCGATGATGTCTGATACTTTAATTACCACTTGGAAGTTGTGGAGAGCTATGAACGGCCACGTCTTGAAGAGACACGGTAAATAAATGATGATGATGATGATAAAAGATTCGTAAGGTAATAATTAAATAATAATAATAATAATAATAATAATAATAATAATAATAATAATAATAATAATAAGAAGAAGAAGAAGAAGAAGAAGAAACTGCAACAGTAGCTTTGGCGCTACCGAGTACGAGAATAATCTTACTTTCTTTCTTTCTGTCTTTCTTTCTTTCTTTCCTTCTTTCCAATCCCCCATTTATACCTTCGGCCTTTCCTAAGGAAGAAGGCGGTGCCTACTGCCACTCTCATTCGCATAGTCACCCACCTCTTGCTACTACTACTATTTCATCTTCTACTACGACTACAGCTACAATCATTCACAATATCTCCAACGCCAGTAGTAACGACAACGTTAGACGTGGTAACAACCACAAAAAGCGACAACCAACCACAAGTTTACTATAATTCAGACCACAACAAATACTATCATTAGAAGTGACTTACTCTCGTCTTTAAACAGAGCGACTTTAAAACGCTGTGCGTTCGCTGGATTCGATTGAAGAAGAAAAAGAATAAGTTCGAATTTAAGAAGCAAAAAAAAAAAAAAAAAAAAAGTAAAAAAGAGCAGAAGAAAAGAAAGCGAGATGAAAACTCGGGTCGTTTCTAAATATTGGGACTCGGGTTGGTTAAATGAAAACAGAGAGAAGAAAAAAGGCGATTTTTAAATCAAGGAAACTGATTTTTTTTTTTTTTTTTTTGGGTTATAATAATCCATCAGTAGTGATAAGAAAAGGTTCCAATTTAGAGCAAAACGGACGCTCACACCTCGGACATCACTCACAACTTTTTTTTTTTTTTTTTTTAAAAAAAAAGAAAAAAAGTAAGACTAGCCCAAACAACACCCCACTCGCTTCAGGGGGGAAAAAAAAAAACCTTTTTTTTTTTTTCTATTATTTCACTCATCACAATGTATGGTCATCTTCTTGGACTTACGGCAGGGCTCGTCTTTGTTTTGTTTTTTTCTCCGACCCCATGTGTCGCAAAACATGACATTCACTACGGGGATGTGCACACTGCAATGTTGCAGCAATCAATGAAGGTGCTTTTCGGCGCTGATGAGGGTCGCTTAGCCCGCGATAGAAACAACAGGCTTTTGCCGGACCCGGACGAACCGGCTCGACCCCCACGTTATATGATGGAGTTGTACGAACGATATCGCGATGGTTTGTTACAAAAAGAGAATTTTGGAAATACAGTACGGAGCATCCAAGCTAGTATAGGTAAGTGCGAAAGTGAAAGAAATGCAGAATGTAAGATGGAGTCAAGCAGAAATGTCAATATTTCAAAAAAAAAAAAAAAAAAAAAAAAATTAATATTGCTATCGTAAAATATTGGCAGTATTTTGTTGAATAAAATGATGTGAAATATAATAATTATTATAAAAATCGCGCATCTGTTATAAGAAAGACGCGCGAAAAGGCACACGTTTAGAGTAGACAAACATAGACAAACACCTCAAACACATATACACATAAACACTAAAATAATAAACACAGAGACACACACTCACTCACACTCCTATATGGACACAGGTATATACACTCGCAAACACAATCACGTGTATCGATAGATAGTGAGAGGGAAGGAGGGGGAGAGAGTGAGGTAGAGAGTGAAGGAATATTCTTAGCTTAAAATAAAATCAATTTTGCACATTTAGCGAAAGTTATGATTCAAACTGTCATTCACTCAAAATGGCCAGAGGTTTACGATGGGTCACGTGATTACATTGCCATAAAGTCGTTCTGTAGACTTTTCAGTCTTCTTAAAATTTAAATTTGTTCCAATGCACGTTTAAATTTTTACAGAAATCTTTTTTTCTTTTTTTTTTTTAACCTTTTCTTTGTCCGTCTTTTCGAACTTGGGATTGACGTTGAGGAAAGTTCGTCTCGTAAGCATTTTTAGAGATATGAGACGAGTTCAATAATGACCACCATGTGGTTTAATTAAGATGTGGTGATTGAAAATATTTCTTTAAAAACATTGATTTTCTAATGAGAGTGTGGGGAAGAATGGCTTTCTGGAAAAGTAATAGTTCTCATTTTTTTAATTCCAGGAAAATCTGGACATGTAAAATATTCACATCTGCGCATTGTGATAGATTTTCCTTCAGCTCTCTTTTCTTTCTTTTTCTTCAGGCAACAGCTTTTTAACTTATATATATATATATATATATATATATATATATATATATATATATATATATGTAGCAGCAGCTTTGCAGTTTTTAACTTCATATACATATATACATATATATATATATATATATATCTATCAGCTTTTTAACTTATTATATATATATATATATATATATATATGTAGCAGCAGCTTTGCAGTTTTTAACTTTATATATATATATATATATATATATATATGTAGCAGCAGCTTTGCAGTTTTTAACTTCATATACATATATATATATATATATATCAGCTTTTTAACTTATTATATATATATATATATATATGTAGCAGCAGCTTTGCAGTTTTTAACTATATATATATATATATATATATATATATATATATATATCTATCAGCTTTTTAACTTATTATTTATATATACATATATATATATATCAGCAGCGGCATATTTACATATATATATATAAGTTAAAAGCTGTTGCTACATATATATATATGTGTGTGTGTGTGTACATGTGTGAGGGGATGCACAAAAAAGCTGTAAAGTGAATATTACTGCTATTTATACATACATATGTTAGTATGCAGGTATGAATATACATAGATTTAGTCGTATCTATGTTACTATATGTTTGCCTCTGATATATCCATATCTGTGTTTATGAGTGTGCTTAACAACGACACTGAGACACACAAACACACACATATATATATATATATATCGCACATATAGTGTAGGAGTTTATAAAACAGAGCTCGATGTAATATAACAGAACTATATATTAATAATATATATAAATTATTCCTCACGGGTAGCACGATCCGGAGTTTCATGCACAACGCAATCTTCAGGTGCTAAGTATATATATATATATATATATATATATATATATATATATATCCTTTTGGTATCCTTCATTTGAATAAGCGGTTCACTGCTGGGCGATGGGCACATCAAACAAGCAAGTAACGCATAAGTATATTTTGAGTAGGTACCTCCACTTTTTCGGCATAAATTTCGATACCCAAGTTTAAAATACATTTTTTAAAATGAAAAAACATGCTTGAAGATTTCATTTTAGCTTTACTTGAAAGTTGAATCATTAAATTTATTATTTCCATTAAGTAAACAATTCTGGTATATTTCAGATAGAAACTATATACATTGGAATGTCAAATTTAATTTTAAATTTTTAAATTTTCAAAAAACCCGCCATTTTCTTAATTTTAAGAAATTTGTAAACAAACACAAATTTATCGATTTTAAAAATATTTAAAAAAATTTCTGACACGTCATTTTAGTAAAATTAGAAAATTTAATGTTAAATTAATCTGATTTAAAAAAAATATTACTTAATTATAGCATAAAAAAGAAATATACAACGAATTATTAACGATTGGTACCGTAATTTTGATCCGATACTTGATCCACGTGTCGATTGACAAGTGATGACAGCTATGACGGATGACCATAAATGAAAATTACTAGAAATCTGAGTGAACCCTTTTATTTTTAGTTTTACTGTTATGTCTATTTATTAGAATAAAGGGACAAAACTCTTTTTATAATAATGGCAATTTCAGTCTACCGTACATGGAAATAAGGAATGTATTAAGTAGAAAAATACAACATAAAAAATTATTTGAAAAAAAAGTGGAATCAATAAATTTATTAAACTTGGCAATTTTGAACTCGTAAATTTTGTTTCTACTTAATTACTAATTATCAAAAGGAAATAAGCTAATACAGAGTTTTGCACGATTTTTAAACTATTATAAATTATTATAATCAAAATGTAAAACAAATAAAAAATTCTTGTAAAATTTAATTATTCATCAGAAAAAATTTATTTCTTCAGGCAATAATGACCTTAATATTACTTATTTACAAAAGCAATTAAAAGCTTTTCTAATTAAGTAATATCATAGTTTTATTGGATTCATTATTTTTCTATTCAAAGCTCATTTTACAAAAGTTGGAACAAATTAGAAAAATAAAAGTAGGTGATTTACCATCTCCAATGACTCTTACTTTAAACAAAAAAAAATTGTAAGGAAATAAAAAGAATTGAAAAAAATTTCGGGAAAATAAGTAAGTGGGGTGTAACATATTAAAAAAAAAAATATTTTTTACTAAAATTTACTAAAAAGAAATATTTCAAAAATAATTTCATTCATTGGTGAAATAAGTCCTGAAAATTTCATTAAAATCGGACAATTACTTTAATTTTACAAGAATTTCCAAATCAATGGGTTTTCAACGGGAAAAAAGCGCAAAAAAAAACAATGTTATTTTTACAGCACCGCGATGACGTAAAAAAAAGAAAATTTTAACCAAAATTTCGAACGTGTTAAAAAATATTAAAAAATATCAAAAAATAATTAAAATACACTTTGGTCTTTCATCTTAATAATAACATAAGCGTTTTGACGATAAAAATTTATTTTCGGTAAGTTTGTGGCATTTGTTTATTACGCTATGCTGTTTTCCCGCGAAAAAGTGGAGGTACCTAATTTTGAGTAAAGGGATAGCTTACGTAAGTTAAAACATAAGAATATTGATAGGCCAGTTATGGTAACCACTGCTCAATAAGATAAGAGCCAATCGATATTAGCGTTGTGAAAGCAGTATTTTTAATTTCCTTCTCTTCTGTGATTGTATAAATATGACTATTTCTGATGACACCACTGTACATGCAAGCATTTAATAACACACATATCTGTCTATCGAACATCGATCTGTGTGCCACAATTTTTGGCACGCAAACTTCGATTTCTTTTGATTTATTTATATATCTCACCTTGAATTTCTATCTATCTATCTATCTATACATACATACATACATACATACATACATACATACATACATACATATATATATATATATATATATATATATATATATATATATATATATATATGGGTATATTTTGGCAGCATATTTTCATTGTCATGTTTCGGTGAATAATTTAGACGTTATGCCTACTTATTTTCAGTAGGATCCTTTCATATTCACGGATAAGCTTTTTGGTGTCGTTTATTATCAATACCCTGATGATGACATTGTGCTACGTCGAAAATACTCGGAAACAAAAGAAATATCTACCAACACGGCGACTTTCTCTCGTCCTTCAATAACGGTACCAAAAATCTTATCCATGAATATGAAAGGAACCAACTTAAAATAAGTAGACAGAACATGTTTAAATTCTTCAACGAAACATGTCTCAATATATATATATATATATATATATATATATATATATATATATATATATATAAATACATATATGTATATATATATATATATATATATATATATATATATATATATATATATATATGTGTGTGTGTGTGTGTGTGTGTGTGTGTGTGTGTGTGTGTGTGTGTGTGTGTGTGTGTGTGTGTGTGAAAATATATAAAAAATAGGAAAGAACTGGTTAGGTAAATAATCCAAAGTTCTTTCGTATTTTTGTTACTATTTTTAAAAAATAGTGCTCGATACAAAAGTAGAGCATAATTATAATTATTTATTTAAAAATATGATTCCAACACGCTACATAAGAGTTCTCATGTTTCAAAACAAGAGCCGAAAACCTCAATATGATTATATGAATTAAATTGAATTAAAGTACAAAGCTCTGTTCCATCTTCAAGTGAAATTTTTTTTGGAATAACTTATTTCTGAAATTTACGTGATGAATCTGCTTGAATCTGAAATAAGTTATTCCCAAAAAAATTTCGCTTGAAGATGGAACAGAACTTACTTTAATTCAATTTAATTCAAATAATTATATTGAAGTTTACGGCTCTTGTTTTGAAACATGAGAACTCTTATGTAGCGTGTTGGAATCATATTTTTAAATAAATAATTAAATATATATATATATATATATGCGTGTGTGTGAACATTGAAGACAACGTCGAGCTGCGACAGTCTGTTTTATGGTTTGACGCAATATTCAGGCTACTTACACACGTTAAATCCCATAAAACATAGCATACCTTAAATAAACTTTATTTTTATCATATATAGGTTGGTGCAAAAATAATATCGTTTTTGACGTTAAAAACTACGTCAAAAAACGATATTATTTTTGCACCAACCTAATATATAACAAACGTTTTTATAGTGGGTTATTTGTATTTGAAATAGATGTCTTTTTATTTTAAACGGTGTGCGCTGCATCTATATATTGATATATAAAGTATATAAAAGTACCTGTGTATGTTTTGAAGTGTCGGGAAACTGTATAGATGTAAGGTGGCCTGTCTGTCGACAGATTTGTTTGTTTAAGCGCAGGTTGGCGTGAATGCAAGCGAAGCCCTGTGTGCGTGTGTGCGTACGTTCTAAATTCCTGCTCACCTTTCCAAATCTGGGGAAACACGTAGGCTTGAATAGTTACGTCGATGAATCCTCTTAAATACGACCGTATGAATGCTGCTTGCAGTGAAAGCGCCCTTTGCATTTTGTGAATGTATGCCCGTGTGGTTATATGTTTGTGTGTGTATGTGTGTGTATGTGTGTGCGGGTATGTATGTGTGTGCGTGCATGTATCTGTTTATTACGATTTATGCAAAAAATCGTCGTATGGACATTACTGAGCGAGATAGAATATCTTGAATGCGAAAGCTATATAATAGTTGTTATATTTTCATTATGCCGTGTATTTCCCTCTTGTGCTAATGGCCAACGTTCAAGCCTACGTAAAGGGATTCTCAACGTTGATTTTTAAGGTAGGTATGACCTCCCCACTTAGAAAACTAGACGTCACACAATCTTCCTTACCACATCTTAAATGTTGCAAATCTAATGATTACGCATCAAACCTTTTTCCATGAAATCATTTTGATTTTAAAGTACTCCCAGAATACTTTTTGGGAAATATCTAATTCATAAATAAAAAGTATTTTTAATTTTGTTAATAGCTCGATACTTTTTTATTTTCTGAAGATGATAGGAATAAACATCGAAATGAAAAATAAATCCATCATTCTTTGTTGATGAAACATTTTATTACTCAAAATGAATTCCATCCTTTTAGCAACTCTGGGGAGACTTGACTCCGTTGGTGAAAGTCTATCAGGTTAATTACACAGTTCTGAGTTCGATTCCCACTGGGTGCCCGAAATATAATAATATGTGATTATATAAAGGTATATTGATGTAAATACCGATAAGTAAAAACATATATCAATGTATATATTGATAAATGATGTAATCTATATCCCACTCTCTGTCGATTTTTTCTTGTATGAATCTGAAAACGTTCAGAAATGAAAAAAAAAAAGAAAAAAAAAAAAAAGGAATTTCAAAATCTGATATTTCTCTTTATTAATTCCCATATATCTCAGTATCAAAGATTTTATTTTCCCCGCAAATTAAATCTTGAAATTTTACCCCGCGTTCTACAAAGCGAACGATAGTTTTTTTTTTTATTATTTTATTTTATTTAATTTTATGTTTATTCTCTTTTTATCTAAATTATGCGCATCAAAACTAGAGTGCGTCCTTGAGCCAGGTTCGTCTTCGGTGTCGGGAAATATAGTACTTTAAAACTTATTTATAATGAAAACCCTAAAAAACTGATTTGGGAAAGAGATTAAATAAGCGATCACGCTTTCATGGCCATGAGGTCCTTTTACCTTCATAACACATGAGAGACCCAGAGGTTTGATTTTAAAACCTTATTTATTATTTGCCGTGTTATCCTTGAAGTTAGATAAACGCCTCTCGGCTAAGTGATGTGGATAAACATGACTTCTTAACACTCTCTGCCTTTAGTTGCATTTGAAACCTTTTTCTTTCTAATCTTAAATTCATATTCAGTTGTAGAAGTTTTTAACTGCATGACTATTAAAAACCAAAGCAAGAATCGACCGAATGATTGACCAGGGGTCGGCAACCTTTTCCTTAACTATGTGCCGAATTAGGATTTTAAAATCATTCAATGTGCC
>OZ010580.1:86866344-86871344 GCA_963932145.1 Acanthosepion lycidas
TTTAAATGATCAAAATAAACAAATAAAGCGAAGTTTTCTCATTTGATACGATTGATAACAACTGATTATATTTTTCAGAATTAGATTTTTTTTTTTATTTTTGTCAGACTCATAACGATCCATTTAAATTTTGCATATCATTTAATACTCGTCTGAAATTTTGTTTTGGCTTGAACTCTTCTATTTACAAATATTGAAATGTTTTTTTTTTAAAAAGGATGAAATTCATCAATATTTTCATCTTTATTTGCTATCATTATTGAATACCTTAATTGAAGCCATAGAGTATACGCATACATATATACACAGATGCATGAATATGTTTATGAAGAAAAGAAGCATTTGAAATCTGTTGAATAGACAAACGGATATTTAATAAGTATAATCTAGTCTGTGCCAAGGCCAGAGGTGTAAAAGAATCAGTTCAACTCCAAGTCATACGATTAGCAAGGTAAATTTACTGTCTACGACTTCGCGAGGCAAATTTACCGTCTTCGACTTTGCAACAAGCAGCTTTCCAAGATCTTGTTTTATGTAAAGAAGTCAATGATTTAAAAGACAGAAAATAGATTGTGTTAAATGCCATTAATCTGAACACATTGTAGGCTTTCTCAGTGATTTTTTTTATTGTTCTGATTAAAATCTTTTATTTTCAAATTTAATGGGAAAAAATTGGAGAATAATGAAAAGAATTGACAAAAGCAACAACATAAATTTAATTTCATGTCATTAAATTAATTTACCAGCTGATTTTCTTTGTTTAGTCAGTTACAAGGAAATTCATATGACTACCTTGCAGTAAAACATAACCGGAGTTTATTACCTTTTGACTTTTTAGTTGCCCGTGTTATCTTAAGCAACTCAATGTTATTGGCCCACTAAGGAAGTTATTTGACGATTTGGGAGAAAATAACAAAGAAAACTTTTCCTAAAAAAAAAATAATTTCACCACCGCCGAGAATTTCGCCTGAACTCTCAATGACAATTCTCTGGTACAAAGATCATGAGTCTAGTTTATCAAAAACCACTACATTTTGATAGTTAAGCACTAATTACACTTATTGCTGAACGATCAATTGAAATATATTGTTGAAGGATTTTCCTCGCTGTCGATTTACGGAATCGCCACTCTCCAAAAATGTTTTCAATTCCATCGAACTGATGTAGATAGATAGATAGATAGATAGATAGATAGATAGATAGATGAACATGAACCTGATTAAGTTAGATACATAGATCTCAACCTGATTAAGATAGATACATTGATGGATATGAGCCTGAGTGAGATAGATAGATAGATAGATAGATAGATAGATAGATAGATAGATAGATATGGTGAATTTTCAGAAACGTTCCTTTTCCTACAAAAGGGATATTTTAAATATTTATTTTAAATGAAGTTTATGCCGATTCGTCGCTAACAAAAAAGTAATGAGGAGCAAATCGACGTCCCCGTTTTTGAGGGTAACAATGATGCAATCTCTCGGGTATTTTGAAGAAGAGTAATTCCTTTGTTCCGCATTCGCCGTCAGATAAAAAGGCATACGTTTTACAGAGACACACTTTCGACTCCTGCTCTTTTCAAAGCAAACCGATCCACGAGTTGAACAACTCAAGCATTCCTCCTTACTCGCTATATCCGATTCATTATAACGACATATTGGATACAATTCCATAGGTTGATACTTTTAGGCAGACAATCTCTTAATTAAAATCTATATTTCATTCTAGTGAAACATACCTACATAGATCACACACATACACAACACACGTACAAATATATATATATATATATATATATATATATATATATATATATATATATATATACATATACATATATATATATATATACATATATATATATATATATATATACATATATATATATATATACATATATATATATATATATATATATACATATATATATATATATATATATATACATATATATATATATATATATAGAGAGAGAGAGAGAGAGAGAGAGAGTTGCGTTGATGTGAGTTTGTGGACCTGGGTTTCACGCATTTTAATATATATATAAACTGCATATATATATATATATATATAAACACATACACATTATATATATATGTATAATGTGTACGCATGTATGTATATATATATATATATATATATATATATATATATATATATATATATACATACATATATATATGCAATTTTTATATATTTTAAAATATTTTTTTCATATAATACGACAGACAAGGTTCTTTGATTTATTTTTTATACAATATCTCATGCGATCTAATAATTTGTTTTTCAGATGATAAATTATATCAAAACTGTCTTTTTTTCTGAGCGCTTTCGGCTATACATTTAGCCATTTTTAAGGATGAAATATTTTAACTGTTAAATAAGAAATAGTTTGTTGCATGCATGTATTTATATAATGTTTTATTTTTTCTTTTTTTCAAAACACGTCAAGATATTGTGTCCATGATCATAGTCGAGTGTTGGTTTTAAGTTTTTATTAATAAGGCTTCCATTATTTTTAGCCATTTTTTGGCATGTAGATGATGCTATTATATTTGTGTTGTTAACAAGTATGTTACGAATAGGGTCCAGTTTAAATGAGATCTAATTGAGCTATGGTCAGAAAGGTTTATTATTAGAACACATAAAAAATTGTATAAAAAACTAAATCAAAGCACCTTGTCTGTCGTATTCAATGAAATATGCACGAAAGAAGGATTGCTGCCTAAATACACAAATATATATATATATATATATATATATATATATATATATATATATATATATATATATATATAGGAGATTAGATACAAGAGCCCCGCTATGCTTTCTTTCTAGTGATATGTTTCTGTCCTAATACTTTACTTAGTTTTTGAAAGGAAACTTTCACTATTAATATGCACCTTCTGATTTCTCCATCACATTTTCCGTCGTCTGTTACTACTCCGACCCAGATTGTTATTTTCTCTGTAGCCGCTTTATTTTTACGTCTCCAATACGCAACTCATATTATCGTTTCAACTATACTCAGACCTCCATTTTAATACATTGTATATCTTTCCGTACTCTTTTATTAATACGATCATACAAATGGGAAATAGCACTTATATCGTGCAATATATTGTTCTACGTTTATTGTACCGATTGATATTTATGGCTAAAAGTGATCAATATCATGATTAGAACTTATGCAAAAATAAAGGTGGACACTGAGGTCAATACCCAGCTGCGACATTTTTTATGTTTGAACACATTGCCTGAAGCTTGGGTTCATGCATGTTCTCACTCGGAGTTGACCCTAGTCTTCACTTCTACACACACACACACACAAAAATTAATTATATTAAGAGGCTAACAACTTTAAGGATTATAATTTATATACTTAGGACCGGGATTTTGGTCCCAATTCTTCAGATCTCCATACTAATACAAAAATATTGGTGACAAATTTTCGCAGGTTTATATATATATATATTCCTGCTTTTATTATTATTCTCTCTCTTTAATATTTTATGAATATTCACATTTATTTTTAAGAATAAGAATGGATATATTTATATATTTATATTCTGAATATAAATATATTCAAATAAAATATTTCCGTCTCTCTCTCTCTCTCTCTGTGTTTTTCTCTCTCTGTCTTATATATATATATATATATATATATATATATATATATATATATATATATATAACTAATATTTCCCTACATTCTATATTTGTAAGTAGTTTTATGGTATGTATCTATATATCTATTAATATGCTGATATTTTTTATACCTGACCTTCCCCGGCCAGGCCTCGTCTGAAATTGCCCGTGGTCGTTTCTCTTGACACCTGGCCGTGAGTACCTGGTTAAGCACCGCGTATTCGAGGGAAGGGGTCTTTGTACTGACACTTGACTTACCTGCGTTCGACCTGCACTTAGCATTCATCATACAATGACCTCATGTCATCTCGTGATACTTGTTCTTCTGGGGGCGTAGTGGATCAAATTGGCAGGTGGAAGGAGATGTAGAAGGCCAAGCAAAGCTATTAGTTTACATTCTTTCTCCACCTTTAATATCTCCACACAACATATCGCACATAATAAAAGTTACCATAAACACTTTACCAGTGGATATAGTTTAATTTTTTTTTCGCATAATAGTGTGGCTTTCTTTCTTCATTTATTCCAAACATTGTTTTTTTTTTAGTATCTTCAACTGTTCAGCCGATAAATTTTCAGCCTTTAAATAGAAGGAATTCGATCGAATATTTCTGCAATAAAAATAAAATGAAAATATGAATGCTAAGAACGACGATAAATAATGTGCTGTCGGCGTTACGTTTATTGGCGGGAAAAATGGAATCTGTGAACGGATTTGAAATTTCGATTCCATGTATAACGTTTACTTTCATACAGATGCTGCTTGATATGGCACAGATATATTTTTCTTCCCTACCACCAGCTATGGGTTAAGTAGTAGAACAGACTGGGCTCTTTAGCCTTGGGTGGAAGTTAGTCGAGAAGGGTAGCTGAATTAAAAAATATAAAAAAAGCTAATGAGGAAACGAATACACTTTCTTTCTAAAAGTCATTGCAATAAAGCAACGGAATCTATGGAGAACCATGATCGCCTACGTCTAGATTATAAATGGTATTAAAAATGCATGGTACCTTAGACAATTTCATGTCCAAAACATATCAGCATAGTTGCAACCAGAACTATCGAAATCAATAATACGCCAGAATTGATTAAGAAACATTACTTCCAAGTTTATAAATCTGACTCGATGAGAGCAAAACAAAACAAAAAAATCCTGCAAATTTGATTCATACCTTTAGAAATGGTGGGTACTTCCAGCTGATGTAATGGTTAACAAGCTAGATCAATTACTACTGAATCAGTGAATAGTGAGTTCGATCCTCACTGAGTGCCTCACACTTTCGGCCTTGTGCCACATCTAAGCTACGCTTAGAAAATTAGAAATTTTAGCAATGAATACGTGAATAAT
>OZ010580.1:86876344-86908844 GCA_963932145.1 Acanthosepion lycidas
TCAACGAGTATTATTTGTTAACACTCTCTCTTTATTCACCAGACAAATATTTATCATGCTTAAACAGATTCGAAACAGAGACACATTAATGGGTTATTCAGTGGTGATAGAAATGGTTCAGTGGTACTAGCAAAGATTTGCCAAATGTATTTGTTACATTTCCCCGAAAAAAAAAACTCTTTGCAGAATTGTTTTCGGAGAGAAGACAAAACTGAAATGAGTAATTGCTTCGTATCAATAATTGGTACCATTTATAATAGGCACCAATTCCAAGAATATTTTAGAAACTTTATAAGAAACAATCAAATTGCAAAGTTTCCTTTTTCGCTTTCTCCCTTTTCCGGCTCCTGTCCACCTATGCACAGTTTGAATTTAATTCTATTTTCTTGAAAGATTGCTGTTTATAGAAGCGAATTACTTGAAGAGAAAGTCTTCCAATAATTATTACTTTATTCGTGTCTATTTACAACAATTTTATGAAGACATTTAGGGAAATATCGTCCTGGGTATGACGATAAGCTACCTCGAGCAGTAAGACCTCTGATCGGGATGTTTTGAGGAGAGCGTGACCACCTCTTAACTGTTGTTGTTCCCAGGTTCACCCTGACCTGGGGTGGTAGCACCTGTTAGGGTCCTAGCTAGTTCAAATATTGAACCCCCGAACTGAGGTAAAAATACTGGAAGTCTGGATTCAAAAATATAGAATAAATTACCAGCAGCAGATTCTTGTAAAAGAAAAAATACTCCAGCTCCCAAGAAAATTAAATTTCGGCATTAAATGACCCATAAGTTGATATGCCGTTAAACTAGTGGTTCCGAAACGGTGTGTCGCGCATCATAGGTGCGGCGGAAGAGGATAGCCGGTGAGGCGGAAGGATTGAAAAACAATCAAAGGTTCAGAAACTGTTTTTAAAAAAATTCATATGCCAAAAATAAATAAGATTTCAAAATTAAAACTATTATTATGTATTACTTGTGACTGCGTGTTTGAGTCCCAATATAAATACCGTCCTGGATATGACGATAAACTACATCCGTGTCCTGGGTATGACGATAAACTACATCCGCATCCTGGATATGACGATAAACTACATCCGCGTCCTGGGTATGACGATAAACTACATCCAACAGCAAGGCTTCTGGTCAGAATGTTTTGAGGTGTGCGGAACCGTCTCTTAATTACTGGTGTTCCCAGGTCCACTGTTAGGGTCACGGATATTGTCAAATAGTTAACCCCTAAACTGTGGGCAAAACACTATGAAAGTGCAAAAATAGGTTTTAATACAAGAAATACTTTTTTGTAAAAAATTATTACCAGCAATATATTATTAGCAGCAATACATTTTTGAAGAAAAAAATATTAGCAGCATTAAATAACTCATTGATGTTGATATGCCGTAAAACAAACCAAACCAAACCAATATAAATAGTTATAAATAATTATTGAGCGATTTTATCATTGTGATATTTTTGCATTATATCAAGTATTAAGAATATAGTAATTAGGGTCCTCAAATTGAAGGAGAGAGTTATCAATGGTAATGTTTTGACAATGTCTCTTTTTTTAATTATTTTTTAAATGTACTTTCTATCACATAAAATTTGGTGAGGTGCGAGCAAATTTTAATTCTGAAAATACAGCCCTGAGAAAAGAAGATTTGAGAAGCACTGTGTTAAACAAACAAACAAAACAAAAGAAAATAATTTCGAGAAAGGAACAAAAGAGTTAGCCGTTTAGAATGCAAATCGATTTCTATAAGGCAAAACTCAATAATCTCGTTTCGCAAACAATTACTGTCTTTGTGAGTTCCTTCTTCAAACGCTGCTGTGCACTTTTGGCCTTGTACCAGACAAACCCCAACGCAATGAAGGAAGATTGTCGAGTATTTTCAGCTGGGCTTCCAACTTCAGGGCTTTATGGCACATTATCTTATATATAAAAACAAATACTCTACTAATTGAATCTCATTTTTGATTTTAAACTGCCTTTGTCATTTATTATGTGTATTAAAAAGATTAGACGTCTTATTCTTTTTTAGTGTTTCTAATAAAGAAAATCGGTACTATTTATTAAAAATCTTTACATTTGTTCCCAGCAATATTGTATTTCCAATGTTAAATATAGAAGACATGTATTATACTCAATAAAACCGTTCCGTCAAGAAGGATGACTTGACATCTTCCCAAAGAAAGTGTTATCACTCATCTCAATGACATCCAGAAGCAAGTGTCAACACTGAAGATCATATGGACACCATTTATTAGTAGAAAATACAAAGCTTTATCATCGGGAGAACGCAAAACGACTTCTACGAATGAATGCTGTCTTTGCGAAAACAAGCAACACCCAATAAATGCAAACGTACTTCTCCTAAAAGTTCGGACTGTTTTCGAATATCTGAAGTGTAGGAATTAACATCAATCCTTCAACGCTACCAAATATGGAATGTTACATGCAAATGGCATCACAGAATAACTGATAAATGTTGTTAGAGCTGAAATAAAATAAATCAAGAAAAGAAAAAAAATGAACAAGATGGATGGTTGTGCAAAAAATGCGGGTTACTGTGAAATAGAAGAAACTTGGGCAACCTTTTCAACGAGAGATGGAGACAGTGTTTACCGGTTAGCGGGTCGTCGAAACCAAAAATTACAAACATGGATAAAATGTTTACATATGGGTTAAAAGTCGTTAATGAATCATACAGAAGACGTGTTTATTTATAAACGTTTAGTCTGCGTTGTCTTTGATATGTCTCGTGTGTGTGTGTGTGTTCGTGAGTGTGTGCGAGCGTGCGTGTGAGTAATTGCGTGTAAGTTGGTTACCAAGTGGAAAATGTCGATGACAGTGTGGTGGAGAGGGTCGACAGAATGGTGCCGGTGACAGAAGTCAGATTTAGTTGTGTCTAGGGACAAATTGTTAGAAGAGGCGAATTGCAGGCTGGCAAGCTTCTAACAAAGCTGAAATACACACATAAATGATTCCATTTGGTGTACATATACGCCTTCTGTATTAGATAGACGTTTCCGTACAAAGCCTCCATATATAAACTAAACATGCTTTATATTTTCAAACGTCCAACTCTTTTGTAGAGGAACTATAAGATAGCAGCACACCACATACACACGATGGAGAAAGCGAGGGAAAGAGAGGGAGATGATGATGGATTCTCTCGTCGATTGCGATGTGTGTTGGTTCAATACGTCACTTTCAAAATAGGACCACTAGAGCGTCCTTAACGATGATTTGATTATTCGAGTGAGGGCTCGTGTAGAAGTTGTCGCACTTTTTGGAAGAACTCATGGCAGAAACTCTTCAAACAAACGATTTTTTTTCTTGACGCACGTATATATTCATATTCTTTATATACAGGGAGGGAGGCACGGTGGAGTAATGGATATCGGCTTGGATTGAGGAATCGGAGAGCCGAGTTCGAATTCCAGTCGAATCCATTACATTCACTTACGTGCTAATGCCCTTGGGAAAGGTATGAATCCTCTTCTCCCTCCAGCTCCAGGGTAAAATAGCAGGACAGACTGGGTAGCCTTGGATGGCAACTGGTCTAGGAGAAGGACAACTCTGAATTCAAAACCTGCAGAGGGTCGTTTGGGAACCTTGTGGCATTCGGTGGACCAGGTCTCTGTATTCGTCCCTCCAAAAAGTGTGGATGGTCCTGCACGAGGCCTTCACCACTATAATCAAATCTCACGTGCCGGTGTCGGGCTGTCGGTTTCCTGGAAACTGATCTGCTTGACCCTCATACGTCGAATCTCGGTATATAATGTGCGTATATATATATATATATAAATTCGTAAGAGGATAGAATCTAGGTAGAACTCAATGTCCAAGACAGAGTAAGAATATAATACTGAAACACTAATATTCCATGGTTATAATTTATTACATTGGAATCGTAATCACGATCCAATTCATCAGACCTACAAATTCAAAAAGAAATCGAAAATATGACTTCGGGAGTGGGAAACTAATGTGAGAGGGAAATGCATGAAAGCTCTAGAAAGAGGGGTAACAGATGAAAGAAGAAGAGGAATGCCTAAAGTTGAAGGTGGGGATTAAAATTTTAACAGAGAGAAGTTTTAAAGAGAGGAGTTAAATAACGGTTTAAATGAGTGAGATACAGATAAATATGAATTATTTTTCGATGCATAATTCGCACACGTATATGTATATATGATGTGCGTATATATATATACGATTTGAATGCAAATGAAAGAAGGGAAGGATGAACTTTATATAACCCATGAGGGGTGTTTTTTGAATGAAATAATTTTATGTTTTAATTTTCCCCGAAATGCTATATGGTTACGGGTTATAAAGTTTGTCCCTCCCTTTTTGGGATTTGTGTTCAAGTCTGAAGATCTCGTGGGCGAGAAACTAGGTTTACGGCTGGAGCCATCCTTTCATAGGATTTAACCTTGTTAAGAGGCTTTTACTCTGTCTAGGCAATCTAGGCTTCGAACACTTTATTTAACTAAGTCGGCAGCTTTGCCGTTAGGCCTTTTTTCTTTTTCAGTATTTCATTTTTTTCAAGATTTTATCTGGATAAGACTTTTAGGTTTTGGCAAGTTTTCTATTATTCTAATCAACAGCTTTTTGTTTTTCTTTAACACACACACACACACATGAGAGAAAGAATAGATGGAGTAAAAGTTCACTGTTTGTAGCATTTATATTAAAAACGTTCTCAATACAAAGTATACAGCGGTTTCAAAATAATTTTATTATAACCTCTTATAATAAAAATAAAAGATATATATATATATATATGTGTGTGTGTGTATTTATGTGTGTGTGTATTTATGTGTTTGTGTGTGCCTGTGTGTATGTATGTATGTGTGTTTATGTATGTGTGTGTATGTATGTGTGTATGTATGTATATGTGTGTGTATGTATGTATGTTTGTGTGTGTGTGTGAATTTATTTTATGAAGAAGCTTAAGAAATGAGCACCAGAGTTAGCCAATCAGAAAGCAGATTATGGAGAGCTTTTTCCATGGAAAAATTGTCAATAATATATCCACGGGCATTTACCGGTGCACACACACACACACACACACACACACACACACACACACACATCCTCCCCGTATATATATATATATATATATATATATATATATATATATATATATATATACGTGTGTGCGTGTGTGCGGGCATGCGCTTTACAATATGGATTCAAAACGCAGAAGAGCTCACTGGCTAGATGACTTTCCTGGACATGCCAGTAAATCTTTTCGATTGACAATCTGCTTTAAGAAGAAACATGTCGTTCAACAACCAAAGCCAACATCTAAACAAGTCTAAAGTTCCAGGTAGCAACAGTAGTCAGCTGCTCACAGATTTCGAACTGTACCTTTCGCAGCTGACAGAAAAAATCAAATATGTAAAATCTTTTTCTGATACCTTGGCACCAAACTGAGAAACTCTGCTTGTCACGGTGACGAAAAGGCCAAACGCATCCAAAGCAACTGATGTTTTTTTGGTAAACTTCATCACCGTCTGGGCAATATCAGCGTCTATTATGCTGTGGTACTTACTAGACATCTTTATGCCACAGAATTATTCACAATGATGTCCCTTTATCGCTTCTATATTTTAAAAAGTCAATGTCTTCTAAAAGCAAAGCCTTCGCACTATCTGTAGTTCCTAATGGTGATGTGTTTAAATGTACATATATTCAACTGAGGATAGTTTATTTAATAAAAAACATTCTCAACTTCTGAAGAAATTGAATGCTACGATCAAATACTTCTATTCAACGTTGGCTACTATATGCATTTCGGTAGCCTGCATGGTATTCGGGGAACGCTAGTCAGAAGACGCCTCAAACATTGTAGTGATTGGGATTCGAATCAGAAGTGCAAAGAATCAAGATGCTGTGGGGTAAAATTATCGTGAAAATCCTCGACCGGCCACTTCTGGAAGATGCGAGCTCTAAGGGGAAGAGTAGATTTTTTCCTGGAACACGAACGGTTACACTTCGATACAGGGATTGATATGTGTCCAGATATTTTGATGTAGGCGGTGTTATTAACCCCGAGGCTACCTAAAAGTCTCTATAATCGACATCTCAAGCACTTCGTGTCGTTTAGAAGAAGCATGTTAATACTTTAGATCCATCTGAGACAGAAATGTAAAAAAAAAAAATGATTGGCGCATGTTTCGTAGCATTAGTTCCGAATGTCTCTCACTTGTGACCCTTAAATACCCTCAAATGTCTTCTCAAACACCCAACGCACCGTAGAGAAAATCGACGTGTGGGTAGCGTAACGGTTATTGTGGTGGAAAGGGAAGTCGTCGTGCTGAGTTCAAATTCCGCGTTAATACTCTTAAAAAGACATGAATCCATCTTCGTCCAGCAAGGGTGACTGGGGTCTTTAGGAGAACATTAACTGAATAAAAATGTGAGGTCTGTTGGGATAGTTTGTGAATAACTGTGAACCATTTCTTTTGTTTTTCTTCCAAAAGTGTGGTTGGTTCTATACAAGCCTTCGCCAATAGAATCAAATAATACGTACAGATAATCTAGTTCGAAAGTCAAACCTTTGGCCCGCATACGTCGTAATCAACTATACCGGATGTAACAGCAAAATTGTCCAAATCGTGTAACAACATAATTGTCCATCCCCCAAAATGTTTAATATCTAAAAACCATTAAACTGAGTTTCTTTTTTCTAGGTCTTCACATAAGACATTTAGCCATATTGACGCCATATGTCGTAAGAATCACTGAAAAAACCCTTCAAGTTATTCAGCTAGAAAGAGAACAGGTTAAAATCGTTTTGTGTCAGGCCCTCTATGTCTTCCCAGCTGAGCAATGGTGAGAGGAAAAAGATCATTCAGGCCTTCAGTAATGCCAGCAACATTCATACTCTGGCTTCAATCTTCGTCCATTCAAGAACCACCAATAGAACGGTGAATAAGTTTAAAAAGAGGAAACGGCAGAGAGAAAAACTAAATCAGGAGGTCACAACAGGAAGAGGGGTCATCATTTCAGCATAGAACTAAAGAAATCATTTAGAAAAGATCCAACTCACGTGAGAGAGGAGTTTCACCTATGAGAGTTTAAAGAGCAGGGAAAAAAGACTTGAAAATGAAATCCTACGTGTATCCTGTGAGGCATTGCTACACCAGAACAGAAAGTTTGAAGCTTAGAGAGGGCGAAAATCATCTTGAATAAGTTGGAAAATGACCCTGTAATATATATATATATATATATATATATATATATATACATGAACTTTCAATGCTTCATGAGCTTCCGATCCGTAACTATAATTAATTCATGATGAACATGTCATTTTAGTTTATGATCGATAATTATGCATTCTTATTGGTCAAAGTAGAGTCCAATAATGTTATAAAAACCTCATAGAATTCCAGTAAGATATATTTAATCATTTCTAAGTTAAAACGGTTCAAATTTTAATCTAACAATTGGACAATTTTGCTGTTACTCCCCTATATAAATGTGCATGTGTGTGCGTGTGTGTGGACACTGCGAACATTGGAATTAATAGTGCATAATCTGATATTCGATTAAGGTACGAAATTACAATTCACCATTCAGTGAATTTTAAATGTTTATTTTTGATCTACATATACATTATCTCTGATTTGAGCGCATTATCCATCACTATGGCAAAACCATATATATATATATATATATATATATATATATATATATATATATATATAATATTTTTTATTATAAGAGATTATAATAAAAACATTTTGAAATCGCTGCAAAAAAACTTTCATGTTTCAATACTATGATTGTACTTCTTCAGGCGATGGTAAGTAACTAGTGATTAAATTATTTTTAAGGAATGTTAAAAACAAAGTGTTACCCCTTTTCCGAAAGTTTAAGCTGGGGAAACATAAGGTCAGAATTAAAAATAGAATTGGAGGTATGTCTTGTTTGACCAATTAAATGTCACATCTACGCTAAATAGAAAAGTAAGGTGAGAAGTTGTAGGTGGGTGAGGTTATTTTTTTCATGTCACGATATACCAGGCCACAGACATAAACAGAGGATTTACTTAAATATTTGTATCTATAAAAAGAACATATAAACATAAAAAAATGTCTTCAAATATGTACACACACACACACACAAACGCACACACACACACACACACACACACACACACACACACACACACACACACACATATATATATATATATATATATATATATATATATATATATATGAATTACATAAAGAAAAATTAAAAAATACTCCATTTGTATAGCTATTTCGCCCCACAAGACCTACCTTGCAGGATTTGTCAACATCAAGGGGTTAGAAAAATAAAAAAAATGAGTATATATATATATATATATATATATATATATATATATATATATATATATATATATATATATAAAAACTAGGTTGAATCAAAAGTGTTTCGTATTTCATGCTTTAATTATTTAAAACTCATTGCATACGAAAAGCGTTTATTCATCAGAATATATCTTATCCTATTCTACTAGCTTTTGCCATCACGGCGCCAGAAGTTCAATTCCACGCTTATGCTACTTGTTTGGTTTAGAGGCAAATTTTTTTCTGCTCACCTTTTCTATCTCATTCACATTGTTGAACCTTTTTTCCGCACAGGAAATGAGCCATGGCTCGGAAATCATTGTCACCCGATGGTGAAATGCCTGGACTGTAGATAGGTTGGGGAAGCACTGTTTAACCTCTCAAGTTCCTCAACTTTACTTTGCTTGGTCATATTCGCAGTGTGTGCTGAGGCATGGTCATCATGTTGGAATGCACGTCTTTGATTAACCAATGCCGACTTTCCAAAGCATCATATACTCACTGCATTTTGTTGAGCCTAAAGGTCAACGTTCAAAGCATGACCATCTGGGAGAAGCGCAAAATGTCACATTCCCTCGAAATTTCTCTAAACACACAACATGACTTTGTTTTGAAACTTTGACAACAACCTGATAGGAATTAATTCACTGATTTTTCTTATTAGGATTACGAAAATGGATCCATGTTTCAATCCCAGTTACAATTCGACACTAAAAACAAAATATCTTGAGGATTTGTCAGTAGTTGTTTATAAATGTTCACACATTGTTGAGTCGGGTCATTGACCAATTCAGGAGAAACATCTTGAACACGGTCTGTAAAGACGGCCGAACTTATGAAGATGCCATTTGATGGCGTTTGTGAAGAGGTCTGTTCTACCGACAATGTACGCGAGCTTGTACTTTACTGTTGTTGAAACATTTCAAGCAATCACTCACATTCTACAACAAAAGATTTAGCTGAACGTGGTTTGTCTTTGAGGCTGGTGTCATTTTCCTTGAAACATCTAAACCACTTTTTTTTTTCCACACGTTCATTAGTTCCTGGACGTTCCACATCATTTGCCGGAGTCTATTTTTCCACAGGTAGCGTAAAATGGCACATATTGCAACATTTTTAACCACTCATTCTCAAAAGCTGTAAAACAAAGAATAAACAATTAATGTTATGAAAATAAAGAATAAACAATGCCATGAAAATATAAATAAACAATGCCGTGATAATAAAAAATAAACAATTAATGTCATGAAAATAAAAAGTAAACAATTAATGCTATGGAAATAAAGAATAAACAATTCAGCAACGATTAGATAACAAGTGTCAAATTAATGATATAACATCGAGATACATTAGTGAAAATGCGTAAAAAACTTTTGACTCATCCGGACATATATATATATATATATATATATATATATATATATACATATATATATATATATATCGATTCTTCGATTCCTCAATCCAAACCGCTATCCATTACTCTACCATGCCACTCGAATCCATGACATTCACTTACGTGCTAGTACCTTTGGGAAAATTATGAATCCTTCTCTTCTTCCTCCAGCTATGGCTAATAGTAGGGCCGACTGGGTTCTATAGCCTTGGATAGCAACAGGTCTAGGATAAGGACAACTCTGAATTCAAAACTTGGGGAGTTTTGTTTAGGGACTTTGTAACGGCCCTTTAAAAAGTGTGGTTGGTTCGGTACAAAGCTTTCACCACTCTAATCAAATCACACGTCCTGGTTTCTAGCTGTTTGCTCCTAGGAACAGAGTTGCTTGACCCTCATACGTCGAATACAACGTTATACATATATATATATATATATATATATATATATATATAGAGAGAGAGAGAGAATGGATATATATATATATATATATATATATACACGGATGAGGTGTTTCCAAGCATGTGAAATACAAACAATTTGAGCGTTTCTAACAAGTCTATCATTCCGAAAATGGTGAGTCAGAATGGGTTAAAAGAAAAATCATGTTTTTATCGACACTTGCTTATTGTTCTCCAGTTTAATTGGCACATATATCAGCAGTTTTACCTCCACACACACAAATACACACACACACACACACACACACACACACACACACATATATATATATATATATATATATATATATATATATATATATATATATGTACATGTTGGGTGTATCTACACAGCAAAATTTAATTGAAGCAAGTTTATTTTAGATCACAGACAAGTTATGTCTATTATATTTTTATCCAAATACACTGCATCTCAAATTATACCCAACTATATCTTTTATTGATTTATAAATAAATATTTATTCGAACCTAAAATCCTATTCGCAGAAGTGATGACAACATCTATCTGCGCAGTTACGATGAAAATAGGTTTGCTTTGTGCAAATGTAAAAAACCAACAACTATTTGTATGTAAAGAACTGAATTGCTAAAAGTCATATAGTCAGATTGCAACTATTTTCTGATTATCAGCCACCAATTAAACTCATCGGGTTGGATTTTAAGACCTACGAATAGGACAGTTCTATGCTCATGTTTATCCATAAACTCGAATCTTCCCATTTCCAAAATTTCGGAAATAGAATGCATTTTCTTAAGAAAAGTACTTGAATATAAACTAAATCCAAGAGGTGTGCATTATGCCTGAAAGAAAACGTATATCTTTTAGAATTCCCCCAACGGAAGAGAATCACGAAGAGAAAGAATTACTTTCAAGCTGCAGGCATGAATATAAGCGCAAGAAACAATCTGCAGACACATGGCAGAGGTGAGAAGGCAGTTCTGTAAATTTCAAGCCATTTCAGCCACCTACACCACTTCTGTATCCACAGCAAAAAAAAACCTATCTTGCTTGGATCTTTCCAGTCACAGACATAGAATCCACTCATAAATCCTCATCTTCACAACAAAAGCAAACAATGATATATATATATATATATATATATATATATATATATATATATATATATATATATATATATATATGTGTGTGTGTGTGTGTATTCTCAAAATATATGTGTGTGTGAGTGTATGTGTGTGTGTGTGTATGTGATCGGATGTTGTCTATGCATTTCCACAGTTTTCATCCGATTTCGATGAAATGTTTTTGTTTGATAGATAATTCTTCAGTGCCGGTTTTGAGTTAAAATTGAAGGCGAAAATGGCTCTCCACCACTTCCTATCCATTATAATTCTCAGCAACGTTTTAATATTTACTATCTGTTCTTGGATATATATCTTTCATAAAAACTTTAATAAAAATAATTGGTTTAAAATTTGCAATAATATTATCTATATCTATAATTCGCAAAATGTGTGTGTGTATGTATGTGTTTGTGTGTGTGTGATGGAATGTTGTTTATGCGTCTTCTCAGTTTTCATCCGATTTCGATGAAATTGTTTTGTTTGAAAGATAATTCCTCATTCCTGGTTTTGAGTTCAAATTAGCTGTAAAAAATTACAAATTTGAAGGTGAAATTTCGAAAAAAAAAAACTGATTTTTTACACTTTGCGCAAAAATCAAAGGCAGACTTTAATTTATTTTTTCACACATATCCTTCCAATCCAAGCTTATGCTATGTGGGCGTGATTCGCACCTCCACACGTTGCCCATCCGTTGCTGCTGACCTTCATAATTAGCGCGTGCAGCAACGCGTGTACGTGTTGCCCTGCAACACGCGCTGTGTCACGTGATATGTCACGCGCTGTGCAAGCACATATGCATGACCTGCGGAACGCGACACTTGTTCAAGTTGCCCATTGGCTGCACGAAGCCCCTTTACACGTTCAATCAAATGTCGCCGTGTCATACTGTTTGTCTACGCAACCTAATCTCATTGCTATCGCTTAATTCCGCTTCTACTTCTGTACGCCCAGCCCTGCTTACACAACCCACTTTTCTTGGCCAAGCGTTCAATCCCTCTCAAGTGAGGTTACCTTTTCCATTGCGTAAAGCCTACTACTACAGTTTTAAGGCGTTGCTTTCATTGTCATTCCCAATTTAAATTTTTTATTGTCCTGCCAATGTTTGCATTGTATTCACTGTAGTAATAAGTAAGCTTGCTTTTTTATGACTCAACATTTATTTTTCCAATCTTTCCTAAATTTATTCGAACTTAGTTATTCCTATAGCTTTACAGCGTTCTCTTCTGGTATTTGCCAACGCATTCCATTTGACAATTCATTCTTGCCTAAGACATGCCAACACAGAAAAGAACTTGCCTAGATCGCAAAACCGCTGCCGCCAGGTCCGCCAGGTCCGCCAGGTCCGCCATGCGAATAAGAGATAATGAAGCGTCTTTAGAACGTTCAGCTCGCCTGTCTCAAATTGCTTCTCAGAATGCTTCAGTCAGAGCCGAAGATCAACAGAGTCATCGGCTTTCCAACCACTCTTCAAATTACATACGAAAAAATCTCCTGAAGATTGGATGTTATTCTGCAAAAGCCAGAGTAAAGATATCTACAAGCGAATAAATTTTATTTATTGATTAATTTAACACTCCCACTTGATATCGATCACTAAAACGATAAAGACTGATGGTCTTAAAATTCGAGCTTTTTGAGGTGAAATACAATATTTGTTATATATATATATATATATATATATATATGCATAAATATATATATGTAGCACATTTATGTAACGCATCTATATATGTGTGTGTGTATGTGTTACATAGATTCATACATACATACAGACACACGCACACACACATATATATATATATGTGTGTGTTAAAGGTAAGAAATCCGTTGATATATAACCCAAGTGGATCCTATTAATATAGAATATTAAAACTGATCCACAAAAAAAAATACAGTCGACAAACTAATACAGAATTTATCTATTTCAATGTTTCATTCAGACGAAAGGCACAAGAGCGGGTCTGGGGAGACTGGAAGCTATTTGTTTTAAAGTGAAAAAGTTTTATAAAATTAAACCAGATTATTAACCTTATGACATTAATTTAGGGTTATATGAAGAATGAAACATTAATTTAATGTTAAAAGAGGAATAAAAAACGGTTTAAAAATAATTTAAAAATATATAGAGAAAAGGATGTAAGGGATTAATGGAAATATATATATATATATATATATATATATATATATATATATATATATATATATATATATATTTAGGCAGAATATCTTTAGTCAAACATGTTTCATTGAATATTTTCTCCACTTATTTTTATACTGATCATTTCCAGTTCTCTAATCAGTTTCTTGATGTTAAGATGAAATTTATCAAGTCAGTCGCCGTAGTTTTTTAAACCCAACTACATTCGATCTTTTCTATGATCATCTTCAGGGGTACAAAGACAAAGTTATTTTAACTGCAATAAAATCTGCATTTCGTTGTGACGGGGATTTTTAAAAACACGCGCAAACACGCTGTTATAGATATTTTTTAAATTTAAATTTATCCATTGTATTAGGTTGGTGCAAAAAATGTCGTTTTCTTACATATTAACATATGTGAGAAAACGACATTTTTTGCACCAACCTAATAATTATGGAATTTTCCGCAAAACAAGCATTTTAATATAAGGAAGCTGACTGCTTCATGTTAAACGCAATCGTTGGGTTTAGCATGAAACAGTCTGTCGCCTCTGAGTGTTGATTCAATGTTCACTTTTATATTTATATTTACATACTCTTTATCTCTGATATTGAGTACTTTATCCCATAAATATGGCATACCTTAAAACTATATTTCTTCACAGACACACACACACACATACACACACACACACACACATATATATATATATATATATATATATATATATATATATATATATATATATATATATATATGTAAAATGTATATATATATATATATATATATATATATATATATGCAATTTTTTATATATGTTATTTATGTTTTATATATACACGGTACTTATTGGAAAGCGATCAATATTAGTGGTAGAGCTAACATATTTAGTTGGATTGATGTGAGTTTGTGACCCTGGGTTTCACGCTATTTTAGATCGTCAGACAAACTGATTAACTTTTAAATTTAAAAATTAAATAAAAAACTGATTAATTTTTAAATTTAAAAATTAATCAGTTTGTCTGACGATCGCAAATAGCGTGAAACCCAGGGTCACAAACTCGCATCAATCCAACTAAACATGTGTGTGTCTATGTCTATATATATATATATATATATACAGATTTCTATATCTATAGATTTATATGCTTCCTGTGTAGATTAGCGAAAGAGAGAAAGAAACCGAGAGATAGAGAGAGAGTAGAAGCGTGGATTGAAATGGAGAGATGGACGATTCACTTTTTAAATAGTTCGTGTTCAAATCCAAATTTCTGAGACGAGTGCCTGGTTCCCGTTTCTTGAATTGATAAAGAAGATCGCATGAATTTTGCTAATCTTTGTTTAGCTTCTCCTGGGATTCGAAAGTGGACTGCTAACATATCATATCCCCTTAACCACCGGCTATTCTTACACAGGGGGGTCCGTTTCAAGCTATGTTGCGAAATGCTCATCGAAAGTTGGATTTCATTTGAAGCTTTACAAACCTGGTTTCTTTGACTGTGTTTTTCACATCAGTATTCTGGATGCGTACATCTATCTCCGTCAACGAGAACGAAAGGAAGTCATGAAATGAAGGCCTATGGAAATCAGTGAGCAGGAAGATAAGACATATCGGTAAAATAAGTCGACCGAAACAGGCATCGGTTGGTAGGAAACATGTTAACATTCAAAGGAAATGAGTTAACATTTTTAAAAACGTAGTCTGCCTACCATTACGAACACACATATAGGTAGATATTTCCTTTTTTTTACTGGTAGCAGAACAAACTAGGGAAGCTAGAAAGATTATGTTGCTTCAGTCATCCAAGAAAAGAAAGCCGCTTTTGTAAATTAACATACGAAATCCCAGCTTTTACCTGGCTCTGAACGCTGGCCAATCACGACATTACGAAATGCGTTATCACCACAGTCAATTTGCAGAGTAATGTTTTTGTTTTTAAAAAAAAAGAAAGATGCGCCAATCCAAATCATGGAAGTCCTTTACTTAAACGTTTGTTGGAGTGTAAATCCTACGTTTTTCGGATCTTTATACACGTCAGTGTGTTTTTGCTGTTCTAGTCAGCTCTTCAAGAGAGGTAGGACAGTAGTAAATGCCATTCATGTCTACAAGTACGGACAAAAAATGGGACTGACTTCAAAATGTTTGACAATCGGTTCTATTATCGGGAAATTTTAGTTCTTACCGTGCTTTTCCCGTTTCTAAGAAAATCCGAAGCGTGTAACATTTACACTGTATATGCCTCGATCGGTATTATACTGAGCACATTATGAAAAAATCACGACAACCCGCATTTAATTGGAATTACATTTCAATTAAATAATTAATCGTTTTTATATATATATATATATATATATATATATATATATATATATAAACGATTAATTATTTATATATGTGTGTGTGTGTGCGTGTGTGTGTGTGTGTGTGTGTGTAATAATATAGTTTTAAGGTATGCTATATTGAAGGGTTAAAGTGCTAATATCAGGAATAGAGCGTATGTAAATATAAAAGTGGACATCGAAGTCAACACCCAGAGGCGACAATCTGCTTCTTGCTGAAACGCAATCGTCAGGCCTGACGACTACGTTTAGACTCTGGGTATTGACTTCATTGTCCACTTTCAGGAACACACACACACACAGACACACACACACACACACACACACCAAACCAAAAAAAAAAACCCCAAAAAAAAACCCCAAAAAACGCACTCACACGCACATACACAGATGCCTGTTACCGCTCTATTCAACCTTGACAAACCGTCTAATCCTATTTATAAGCACGGTGCTTAATAAAATATACGTAAAAATAAAAGAAGTTTTATGATTAAACCTAATTTTGCATGAGAAATAGAAGCATTATGCGAATAATTCAAAGTTTGTTCTTAAAATCCTTAGAATATTGAGACTTTTTCAGACTTTTATTAGAGTTCACATTGACAAAAACAAAAGCGACACTAAAAATGGCGGATGAAAATTACAAATCACTAATGATGCAAAGTGTAGAAACTGTAGCGTTATTAGTAGACAGTGTCCTGTCAGTTTGGGGCTTTTAAGATTTCAACTAAATTATAAAATAATTATACATTTGATTAACAAATGATTTATTCAAAAACTGCAAATTAAATTAATTACTTGAATCCTGCTGCATATAGCTTTTATTCATTAGTTTTTTGCTTATTTTTTTTTTGTTGCTTACACATGCGCAGTAGCAAATATTCTGCATTATTTATTTATTTATCACAGGTATCTGTCATGTGACGGATAACGCTCAACAGAATCACAAGTGATTTTTGCGAGGATCTTTTAAAATCCTTCCATCAAACTGTTCGAAGGCGTTTGTTTTGCTTAATGGCATGTCTGTAATGTCAGACGTGTGAGCCGGGTCTCAGACGCTATCACACCGTAATGTTAGCTGGCAGACAAGGTTTGCGATACGGAGTGACACTGTGTGTCAAGGAAACTAGATACGAAAGGGAAACCACGCGTAAATTGGAAACCCGGGAGAAAGGGAAATATGGTTAGGAGGGTCGTTGCTAGTGCTTCTTCCGTTCCACTCTCCCTACCTCCGTTGAGAAATACGAGGAGAAAGCGACGCCCAACACTAACGATTCGGTGTTGTCTTTTCTGTAAAAATTTCATTAACTTTGACCGAAATGGATGTATATTGATCAAATTTTCTTTCGAATGCCACTTATGAGTTCAAATTGAAATTTCAAGGCCAAAAACGTTCCATTTATCTTTTTTAAAAATAAGACTGATAGATAATTCTTTTTAGCCGTGTCAAAACTGATAAGGATTGGACACTTGGATACCAAATTTTATCGAAGCTGCATAAGACGGTCTTTTGGTACATGACCGAGAAACAACTATCTGTACTTCTGTTCATTTATATCCTTGACGAAGAACCTAGTTATTACGTCCAACATTACATACGTCTTTTTCAAACTTGCAACGTTTCATTGATCAGAAAAAAATATTTTGATTACTTTGGATCGGATGTAACATCCGCCTACACATATAGATGAAAGGTTGATTGGGGCTGAAAAACTAGCAATGTTTTATTCATTTTTCGTCAGTTAGTTTATGACCAAGACAATGTATATCTAAGGCCGGATTTAGATGAAACGAGGTCCTAGGCTATTTCACTAGTGTGGCCCCGCCAAATTCCCCATTGTCACGACGAGAGGAAAATGGAAGAGTGTTAAATTAAACAATTTGAGTAAAGCCTAGGATGATGATGGGTGTTTACTGAACGATTATTTAGAGCTTACAATGCGTTATGACAGCATGTGTAAGAAAGACCTTTGACAGCGTCAAAAATGTTATACAAATAGGAAATGACGGACGCTACAATATTTATCTTGAAAAAAAATGATGATGATGACTGTGCTTATGTCGAAAGTACTCGGAACAAATAATATGTATCAACACGGTAATTTTCTCTCTTTCTTTAATAATGATATAAAAAAATATAAAAAGCTTGTCAGAGAATATGAAAGGATCCAATTGATGACAAGTAGAAGAAATTGTCTAAATTATTCAATGAAACATGTCAATATATATATATATATATATATATATATATATATATATATATATATATCACTCATTTCTGTTGTCCTTGCCATCCTTTTGTACGGCTAAGAGTCGTGGACTCCATACAGGTACATAGTACGCCAGCTGGATACACATATACATACAAATACACGTACACACATAAAGACATGTATATAAATAAATATAAACTAAAACTTGTCTAGAGTAGAATCTCACTCACGACATTAACAATATTCGACCAAAAATTCATCTGTATAAAACATCAATATATATATATATATATATATATATATATATATATATATATATATATATACTGTGTATTTAGGGAGCACTCCCTCTTTTATACATGTTTCGTTAAAGATGTCTGACATGGTACTGCGATTAATCTTTTTATTTCATTTTTTATTTATTCGTAAAAGTGCCTTCTTTTCTGGAAACTCAGTGTGTAAAAACTGTCCAAAAGTTCTGCATATCCGAATATCCTTGATAATGGAGAATAGCCGAAAGCGCTCGGATATGTAGACATTTTGCACAGTTTTAATATATTTTGCGCCCAGAAAAAAAAACTTGAACGAACACAATAAAAATTAAATAAAAAGCTTAATCATCTTCAGTCGTCTTTAACGATATATATATATATATATATATATATATATATAGATAGATAGATAGATAGATAGATAGATAGGTAGATAGATAATATTAGTGGTAATGATTTATATATATATATATATATATATATATATATAAATTTCCAAAACGATAGAATCAGGGTAGAGCTCAATGTCCAGGACAGAGCAAGAATATAATATAAAAGGCTCAAACACTAATATTCCATGATTATTATTTATTACATTGGAATCGTAATCACGATCCAATTCATCTGACCTACAAATTCGCATATATATATATATATATATATATGAAGAAGTGTAAGTTTCTGACGGCGTAGGTGGTAGATCTGAAAAGCGTCAAGAACACCCCTACCCGCTACTTTTAAAAAGAACATCGCTACATATATAAAAGCTAAAATATCGACACCAAAATAGAATTACAACTGCGTATGTACGCATGCCTGAACGCATGGATGTATATCTGCGCCTAGCCTCAGATTGTTTAGATGGATGTGTCTGTGTGAAACATAATGCGTACACCTGTATGTGTGTGTGTGTCTATGCGTATGATAGTATCACCACAAACAAACATAGAAATTGATTCCCCCTCCCACCACCGAACATAGCCAAACAAGTATAAATAATTCCAATTTTTAAAAAATAAACCAATTTGATGAACGCAAAAGTAACTTTTAAAATTACTGGGTTTTAAAGACACAGCTAAAATCATAATTCACGTTTCCAAGGTTACAGATAAATTCACTTCCACTAGACAAGTCTAGTGGAAGTGAATTTATCTGTAACGTATCTTTAAAACCCAGTAATTTTAAAACTTACTCCAAAATTCGCTTGAGGATGAAATGGAACTAATGTCTTTAATTTAATTACAAAATTAAATTCGGACCTTCCATTTTTGACACATGGTTAGAACTGTGTAGCGAAAAAAACATATTTTAAATCAATTAATTTATAATATTAATGATCTGTAAATTTACATTGAGCACTATTTTGTAAAAATAAAAATGTCTATATATATATATATATATATATATATATATATATATATATATATATATTACAATGAATCATTCATACAAAAAGTAGATTAGTAAAGTTAATGATATAAAATGGCGAAATTTCTTCGCAAACAAAATTATAAAGTTGCATTAACCTACGAACCACGCGCTGAATGTTATGATCCTTGTTTTTAATAACTACAAGCCGTATAAGGTCTATTTTTTAATCTGCTAGTACTTTCGGCTGTACATTCAGTCATCTTCAGGCTTGGAAATTATTTTGTTTTTAGTAAAATCCAGGCAGCATCAGAGACGAAAAATTAAATGAGAATGGAAATGTTTTTTTAGAAATATGTTATTGTTAACGAATATATATATATATATATATATATATATATATTATCATTATTATTATTATTATTATTGGCATCAGCAGTAATCTTATAAGTATAAGTAACTATACTCATTCGGAAAACCTTCGGTGTCTTGATTTGCAAATAATCAAACCAATACCAAAGGGAAAAAAAAGGTATAAAAAAAGAAAGAACCAAGAACATGTACGTTAGCCGAAAATAATTGTCCAGCATGCAAGTCCAAAGTCCAAAGAAAAAAAAAACCGATACGAGTAAGCAAAATAACTAAATAAAGTTCTCAATTCAGTAAGTAGAGCAGATCTAATTAAACCTAGAGAGCCAGACAAACCTACCAAGGTTTCATCTAAGCGGATCGTCAAAGATGGGACCAGCCTTTCCTGACGATCCGCTTAGATGAAACCTTGGTAGGTTTGTCTGGCTCTCTAGGTTTAACTATATATATATATATATATATATATATATGTATGTATGTACTGACCACGAATATTATCAATATATATATATATATATATATATATATATATATATATATATATATGTATACAGTTTTTCTACTACATTTAGTGGCCTTAGTTTTGAGTGTAATATATATATATATATATATATATATATGTATGTATGTATTGACCACTAATATTATCTATCTATCTATATATATATATATATATATATATATATATATATATATATACATGTATATACACACAGTTTTTCTACTACATTTAGTGGCCTTAGTCTTGAGTGAAATACTTAATATGATGTGTGTTATGAGATAGGTATACCTGATCACTCTCTGAACAGGTTACATCAATGCCAATTTCCTGATCTTATCAGTCCTCGTGAAAGGTGATTATGTGGATAGTTATTGGGAAGTGATTCGTTAAAATCCCATTCTGCCCCACAAACATTCTCTAATATCTGGAGCATCAGGAAACAACGCAGAGATATTCATGCATGCTTTTTCAAACAGCATTCATAAAGAACATTTGATCTCATTTATTTACTGATTTCATTTTTCATGATGCGAACAGTTACACCGCTATACACAAAAAATAATTATAAATAATTATGTATGTATACATAATTTTCTGTATTCACAGCAAAACATGTAAGCTGATTATGTAGCACAGATATTCTGACAGAGAAAGGAATATCATTTGAATCATGACGTGTTAGCCCTGGAGGCAAATTCGCTCTTCTCTCAACCGTGGAGCGATCCTCACCGACGCGGTGAGGATCGCACCTAACTCGACATTCTGGTTACGTAGAGTTGTGTAAATTATATATCAAAATTAATATCAAATGAGATTTTGGAAAGGAGTTTCATTTTGTTTCTCTCTCTGCCCGCCAATCTCTTTCTCTCTCTTTCCCTCTCCCTCCACCCCTCTCTCTCTCTCTTTCTCTCTCTCTATCACTTTTTCTAGTGTGACATTGTCCTTGTCAACACATTCGCTGGTGATATTTATCGGCGAGCTTTCTCACGAAATGAACTGCCGAATATTTTTACTCTGACTCACGACCTTCGATGGGAGAGTCCAGAAGTTGGTGATCCATTTCTATAAACAGACTCGTAAGCACACACACACACACATACACATATACATACATATATATATATATATATATATATATATATATATATATATATATATATATATATAGTCAGGTTCCATGAGAAATATGAAAAGAAGATTATTTTATGAATCATCCCGACTAATATTCTTTAAGAAAGTTTTAGAAAAAAATCAAAATACCTATAACAGCAGCCAGTCAGTTATGTGTCATGCTTAGGCGATCATGTATCTTTCGATACATGACTGACGAGTCAGATTTTTTTCCTGCAGTAGGTTGCCATTTCTTTCTGCGGCAGAACAGTTGTCATCCAAAATCGCTCTTATATCCGGGTTTCTCTTATATCAGGGTCTCTTATATCCGGGTTACACTGTAACAAATTTGATAGTTTTAACCCCGTAGCTTATCACGATTAAGGTCGTGGGGGTTGTAGAAGGATTCCTCTGGAAATTGCATTCTCTGAGTAAGCCTAAATCCGCGTGTAATCCTTGAACATATGATTCTTTTGTAAAAATGTATTTTAATTCGGACTTTCACAGTTCCTGTTGGCTTTTATATGAAGATTTTTTTTTTTTTTTTTTTTTAAGCATTTCACCGCAAGCAAGGCGGGAAGCCACTAGGATGCAAGGGGTTACAGAAAAGTTAGAGCAAGATCAGATAGGAGTGATAGAAGAAAGGATGAGGGTAGTGGATAGATCAAGGCAACTGGAGATGTCGATTGACATTACACTTGAATAGCTGGAGATTATAACTCACAGGGAAACTGGAATAGGGAAGGGATTTCCACAGGCGAGAGGTGCGAGACATGAAGCTATTAGAGTAGAAGAGACGGCTACATTTAGGAGTTTCGACAGTGAAGGGGTGAGAGCGGGATGCCAGCCTCGTAAGGCGCTGGAACTCATGACGTTTGGGAACCAGCGAATGCAGCTCCTCGGAGCAATTTCCATGAAAGTATTTGTAGAACAGACAGAGGGAGGCGACGGCGCGTCTGTGAGAAAGTGACTGTAGACGAGACGCCAGGACAGGGCCAACTACATTGCATATCCGCCTCTGGAGCCTATCAAGAACCCCGAGGCAAACAGAAGATGCTAAAAGCACGTACCTGACATTACCAATGCTATGGTCCGGTTGGTTGAAATATGCAGCTACAAGGAAATTGATTTTGTTGTCTTTGATGATTTTTTAATGGTTATTGAATCGAAGACGGATATTCATGCCTGTTTCGCCGGCATAATTTCCTTCTTCTATATTGATATGTCCTGGAAAGGTATATATTTGAACGAAGTAGCTAAGTGGTTTTGGCTACTATAACCAAGTAGAATACGGTAGCCGTAATCGACTGGTACGCGTCGTAGTCGCAGGTAAGAAGTGCAGATCAATGGCATAGTCCAATGGGCATCGTTATAGACTTAGCTCTCAGACTAAGGCTCTTGACTCTCCTACACGTCCGTCTGTATTTATGACGGACACCAGCCAATCATATTCCAGTGAAGGGGAATACAGCTGTACGCATATTCCATTATATCATGTATTTGTTGCAAAAAAAGTAAATATATAATATTTGTAATGTCATACGTCGAAGTTGGGGGTCTGATCACGATGTGCGTGCCGGGAGTGTAAAAATACTCTCAGTGATGATATGTTTACAAAATTGACACAAAGGACATTAACTGTGCCACTGAGGTTTCTTTTTGCGTGAAAGATGGTATCGATGCTTTCGTGACTCAGGCCGGATATTTGACTTTATCCAATCGTTCCTATTTAATCGTGTAATTGTCATGCTGATCGGACTTGCTTCCAGATCATCTCACATTAATCCGCACCCCCCAAGACTCTATCCTTGAACGTATCCGTGTTGTTTCTTATCTTCTTAAACGGCCTTCCCGACAACATCACTTCAAAATTAGTCATTTATGCCGATGACATATATTTACTGCTGTTTTAATAGCTATAACAAAGTAAAACTGACAGCTGTAACTGGAAAATGACATCCTATTAGAAGTTACCTGGGGCAAGAAATAGCCTGTAAATTTTAACGCCTACAAAACCAAACTGCTATCCTTTAACCATTATAGAAAACCTTTTTCGCCCTCCATCAGTATGGCTGACGCTAACCAACAGGCAAGAAACTTGACACACCTTTGGGAAGGTGCTTAGTTTATTGCTCGGCGCCTGAGACGTCCCCAAAAAGGGAAATACCAAAAGGTGTGGTACTGCCTGGGGTGAGCCCCCACCCTTTGGGCTTGGGTTTAATATCTATAATTATATCATTTAACACTATTTACATTATTCGGACTATTGTCCTCAACTTTGTCGCCATATTTTGGGTCCTGTCACTGGATCTAACGAACACCTTTATCCACTGTGCCATGTATCCTTCTGGACAAAAGAGTGTGGGTTCAATACCCGGTTAAGGCAGTGGAGAACTTTCAGAGGGGAATTAACAGGAGATAACTGATAACTGACATCCATTAAACATAGCACGTGGAACTAGAACAGTCTACCTCAGTGAGCGAAATAAAGGGTTCAGTTCGACATTCCAACCACCTGAAGAAGGCCGAGCATACAACGGCCGAAACGTTGTGATAAATACGGCGACAAAGATGAGGACAATAGTCCGAATAATGTAAATAGTGTATATAATACCTCATCTCAGAAATATCGACGGAAATTTCTGTTTCGGAACTTGAAATTTGTTTCGTCATCAGGCAGGGTTAGGTAACTTTTTATGAAAATGATTTTCTTTTGAAAACAGAAAACATCACGGTAGCTTTTTAAGAAGAATGGGGGACAAGATTTCAGAATTTTATGGGTGTGTCCAAGTTGACCAATCAATAAAAAAAAAAAAGGTTAAAGGTAAAGCAGAAAAGTGAAAAAATAGTTTGGAGCTTAGGGGTATGTTTTTTTTTTTTTTCTTTTTTAATTCATACATGTCTAGATGAACTGTCATTTTAATTTTTTAAAATATAAATATTATTCAAATATTATGTCCTACGTTATATTAAGCACTTTTTTCAAAAAAATTAATTACTAAAGTACTGTGGATTCTTCATCTGTCTGTTTTTTTCTTTTTATTTGGATATATATATATCTCCCTCCCTCTTCATTGCCGTTTCCTCTTCTCGCATTGAATCTCAGTAAATAAAAATATCAGATCTTAATGTATTCCCACATTTCCGCTTTCCGGCCATCTTCCTCTCTCTTTCACTCTCTCTCTCTCTCTCACACACTCTCTCTCTCTCTCTCTGTGCGCGTGGGGGGTGTTTGTGTGTGTGTGTGTGTGTGTGTGTGGTCAGTCGTGCAAATTTTATTTATTATCGACAGCTAACATACACACGCACGTAAATACATATAAAACACAGGCACACACCCTCTCTTTATCTATCTCTCCCTCTCTTTCTTTCTTTTTCCTCTTTTTCTCTCTTATCATAGGGTTTATGGCGTGACGTGTATTAAATTTTGTCTGGCCTGTTACACAACTAATTCACTTAACTCTTTGCAAAATAAAATCCCATTTGCATCAAGATCTCCAACTGGGCAAAGAAACAGAAGTTCTAAAGTTGCCTCATCTTTTCAAACGGTATTTTCTTCGTTTAAATTTCTTTTTTTACGTGCATCGTTCGCTTTTTTCTCACCAGAAGTAAATGGTGGTTTTTCGCTGTAGATCAAGAGAGACAGCCTCTCTTCTCTATGCGTCAACGTTCTTCTCAGTTTTCTAGTCATTTAGTAATGTCGTTTGCAGGGATTTAATTCATCTGTGGATTTTCAATTCTTCCAACCTCTTTGTACGATTTTTTAGCGACTGTCTCAAGCGCCCCAGTATAATCCTTACTTCCATTCCTTATGTTACGCTCCAAGATTTGTTCAGCTTATGACTTTCTTTTAATTTTAGTTTTTTTTTTTTTTTTTTTCTGATGATGAAACATCGGCGGCAACCATCTGAAAAGTGTTCTTTGCAAAAATTACATCTTTTTGTCTCCATTGGATGATCCATTTGAATTCCCCGAGAAATTGATGTTTGGACATTTACCATATTTTTTGTCATAGCAATTAGTGTGGTTGGCCTACTTTTTATTCTTGCCTAATCATGTCTGTTTTTGGAATTCTTCAGGGGCAATTTCTTGTATTCGCTTGAAGGAAGGTTTCAGTTGTCTCTTTCTCCGTGTCATCTGCTTTATTATTTTCTGTTTATTTTGGCCGTAACATAATTGGCTCTTATAGAATAAGGCTAAGCTGCTATTAACATGTTTAAATAAATAATTGTCCTTTGAACTGCCTCATGATATGTTATCCATTCGAACTTTGCTATCTTTTCTTTTAATTATTCGGATTTCAAAGTTGTTCCCTTGTCGTTTCCACTACAAACCTTGTATGCTATAATCAATCTTTCAGTCTTTACTTTTTGGGGTCCGCAATTTATATTGACAGTTAAATCGTCTCGATCCTATCGATTCCTTACCCCATCTTCTCTCTATTGCACATAAAAAGTATCAATGCCATTATTTCAGACGCAAAGTCTGCTTACAGACTTTCTTGTTCTTTGATCCAAATTTCTCAGTTACTTTCTTCTTTAATTTACTTACGGACATATCAAGTCGTAACACCGGTTCCCCCGTACGATCACCGAAGTTAAGCAACGTCGAGCTTAGTCTGTGTCTAGATGGGTGACTATTTAGGAATATCAGCTTGGGTGTGGGTTCAGTTGATGCAATAGATAATGGCTAAGAATTGATAATCGAATATTCGAGTTTCAATTCCAGTTGGATTCGTTATATCCACTTACGCGCAAATATTCTTGTTCAAAGTATGGATCCGCCTCCTCCTCTACCCCCAGCTATGGGTAATTATTAAGACCTGTAGCACTGAACCATTATTATCTACAAAAAAATCTTACAATCTAAAAGTATTTTCTGGCTTTAAATATCCTGTAAAGGTTGATAAACCGTTGGAAACGAATCAATCTTGTTTAGTTTAGGAAAGGCCCCGAGCACCTGTGGATAACGTTTAAGTATTTATGCTTTTGCTCAATTTGCTTCCTTGTTTTTTCAACAATTCTTTCTTGTATCACTTTTAAGTGGGATTATTTATTAAATTATAGTTTTGTTATGTTACATTTAGTTTTTGTTTAGACAAAGATTATATAAGAACAGAAGTCTAGAGTAGTCTATGATGGAGTAGTTGCTAAATGCCGACCGGGAGCTTCCAGGGGATTTCCACCACATTTAACGATTACAATAATCCTAATGCGTTGCCCGAGCCCCAAGTCTATCTTTATTTCACGTCATTAGGAATGATAAAGAAAGTTTAAACCACACCTCAAATTGTATTACCTATAAGTTTGGAACACGGACAGAGTTTGATTTTATGTACAATGTACAACCAATTCTGAGTATCTATTAAGTTCTCACTTTATTATAAAAGACATTGACGTGTCTTTGTTTTCAGATGAGGTCTCCATTTATTTTCAAGACGTAACATTCCCAAAATAAAAGATGCCACCGATTTTACCGCCATCTCAAGCAGATACTTTGTCGGTATTTAACGATCAGGAACGAGACAATAACAACTCGCTATGGCTCCCCTGTAATTTATTCACCCCCCTCTAAAATTATAACCCCCACCCACAAAAAAACCCCAACTTTCAAACAATTCTACCTGTCCCTCGCAATAATATTTTATGAAACATTTCACTTGTATCACAGTCCCGAATTTATCAAGTCATTTCTGGTGTATGCTATCGTTGAAAGGGTGTCCACAAAAACAGAACAACTTCTATTGTAATCTTGAGGTGGCTTTCTTAAGCCACCTCAAGAGTACAGCGTCATGTTTCAATTCTTGACACTTTTCCACGAGATTTTTCTTTCGCAACTCCGCTATGTATCATGGTATGGCTACATTGATGATCCAACGCTGTTTGTCTTCCTTCTATGCCTGACTTTCTTGCTTCAATGACATTACCATATCGCACAGGGAAATTACAAAGAAGTTTTACACAATCGTTTTCCTATAGAGCTAGTCATTTATTCTAATACCACTTTTCTATTCTCTTCAGCAAGGATTGAATTTATAATTTATAAATTATTATTATTATTATTATTATTATTATTATTATTATTATTATTATTAATAGTAGTAGTAGTAGTAGTACTTCCTTTGATTTTTTGTCTACTTATTTCCTTCCGGGTCCCATCCAGAGGCGTAAGATCAGAAATAGCATCATGATATTTTCCACTAATCATGAAAAAAACAAAAACAAAAAGAAAAAAAAACAAAAAAAAAACAAACAAACAAAAAAAAAACTAAACAATAAAACGCGGCAACTAAGATCACAGACATTTTTATACAGATAAGACCCTTTGTAAAGTGTGAGTTGTACTTGTGAGTAAAAGCTTTTATATTTCTTTAAGGCATGGGCTGCCAGGAATCTCTTCCCTGAGTCTATTGGAACTTTTTCCAATCAATCCGAGGGTCCGAACTACAACTGGAATTATTGATGGCCTCATGTGCCACATTTTTAGATTTCCACTTCTAGATCCTTGTATTTTGATAGTTTTTGAAGATCTTCAAAGATACATTAAAATCTGCTGGGACTGCCACGTCAATAAGAAAGCACATTCTGTTTCTGTTGTTGTTGTTGTTATTATTACTATATTTCGATTTATACTATATTCACACTACCTACCAAATCTGTGGAAATACCTAAGGCATGTAGTTGTGTATTGTTATGGCTACATTTCATGATTCATTTTTTTAACTTCCATAACGTTACTAGCGTTACATGGACAAAGTTCTTACTGTGTGGGCTGGACTTATCAAGACATTTTTTTTTATTTCTCTTAAGCTGGGATTACCAGGGACTTTTTCATTGTGTTGTTGTGCTTCTTTTTTATCATTCCAAGCGCACCTACTATGACTGGTATTATTCTTGTTTTCAATTTCCACATTATTATTATTATTATCATTATCGTATTTTGTATATTTGCTAAGCTAAATGTTACATGTAAATGTTGAATTAAGCTGATCGAACTCTTAACCTCATGGCAACTTCTAGCGGCACAGATATGGCTGTGGACGCAAATACTCGTTGTGAAGTCAAGGATGCAATCCGTCTTGAATAACATGGCAAGACTGATGCATAAAAAATATCTCGCGTTCATTCTTTGCATCAAAAGAGAAGTAAGAGAGCGTGGGGTAAGAGAGCGTGGGGTAAGAGATCTTATTTTTAAAACAAAACAATGTTGAAGCAAACAATAAAAAAAAGCATAGATTATAAGCTTATCCCTGGTTGGATGAGGCACTGTCACTCCTCGTATCTTCTTTCTTTCTCTATAAGCTGGTCTGAACAATTCCACACCCCACCGACATAGGGTTCCCTTTTCTTTGTTCTGTCAGACTGAATTTAGACTCCCATTGATCAGACGTCTTTAGAACAAAGCATTATTTTTCCATCCCATTTTTTTAATCTTGTAACATGAGCACAGGGACACGATCATAATAATAAAAATTGATTTAATTTCATTCACAATCGTCTGCGAGATATACGTAACCATTATTTTGTGATGTAAAATGTAGAAACGTTCTTTGAGTCATCATATTATTTCTTCTGGCGAAAATTCCGTCGGAAGGAAGAATGGAAAGGGAAGGAGGAAACGGAAGCCAGACGGACGGAGAAAAAAAGAAGGAAAAAGGTCAGGCCAGAAAATAGGAAGGAAGGAAATAAGGAGGGAAATAAAGAAGCAAGGAAGGAAATAAGGAAGGAAATAAATAAGAAATGAATTAAGGAAGGAATGAGAAAAGAATGAAGGAAATATGGAAGGAAAGAAAAAAGGAAGGAAGGAAAAAAGAAGGAAATAAGGAATATATTAAAGAAGGAAGGAAATAAGTAAGAAATGAAGGAAACAAGGAAGGAATAAAGGAAGGAATGAAGGAAATAAATAAGGAAAGAAACAAGGAAGGAAGGAAAAGGAGGGAAATAAGGAAGATATTAAGGAAGGAAAGAGACAAAGAAGGAGATAAGGAATGAAGGAAATGAGAAAGGAAGGAAATAAGGAAGGAAAGAGACAAGGAAGGAAATAAAGAAGAAATCAAGGAAGGAAAGAGACAAAGAAGGAGATAAGGAATGAAGGAAATGAGAAAAGAAGGAAACAAGGAAGGAAATAATGAAGGAAAGAAACAGGGAAGGAAGGAAATAAGGATGAAATTAAGGAAGGAAAGAGAAAAAGAAGGAGATAAGGAATGAAGGAAATGAGAAAGGAAGGAAATAAAGAAGGATAGAAACAATGAAGGAAGGAAAAAGGAAGGAAATAAAGAAGAAATTAAGGAAGGAAAGAGACAAAGAAGGAGATAAGGAATGAAGGAAATGAGAAAGGAAGGAAACAAGGAAGGAAATAAGGAAGGAAAGAAATAATAAGTGAATGAAGGAAATAAGGGATGAAGGAAATAAGGAAGGAAGGAAAAAAGGAAGGAAATAAGGAATAAATTAAGGAAGGAAGGAAACAAGGAAGGAAATAAGTAAGAAAATATATAAGGAATGAATGATGGAAGGAAGGAAATAAAGAAGGAGGGAAGAAAAATAATTAAGGAAGGAAATAAAGAAGGACGAAAATAAGAAAGGAAATAAGGAAAAAGAAATAAGGAAGGAGGAAAATGAGGAAATAAATAAGGAATCATGGACATAAGGAAGGAAGGGAGAAAATAAGGAAGGAAATAAGGAAGAAGAAAGGGGGGGCAGTAAGGAAGGAAATAAGAAAGGAAGGAATTGAGGAACAAAGGAAAGAAATAAGGAAGGAAAGAAAGAAAGAAGGAAATAAGGAAGGAAAGTATAGAGAATCATCAGGATTATTGCAAGAGAAGTACCGTAATTATTACGTCCAAATAATCATTGGCATACAGTGTAACCCGGATATAAGAGAAACCCGGATATAAGAGACTACGTCTCAGGTCCCGACAACTCTTTTATATCCGGGTTACACTGTATTAGGAACGCCACCGCACTTTATAGAGATTAGGAGTCTTATAGATTGATGTTTGAGGGAGATGCAGTTAATACTGATGTTGATGTTGTCAGATCTAAAACAGAGAATACTTGTTGTCACTTGATCTCCAGTGATGACCTATCTAGATTGAAGATATAACAGAAATAAATACTAAAAGCATTAAATATTTGACATTCCTTAAATAACGAGCGGATTTCATTTATTATAACGAACGAGGCTAAAAAAAAGAAATTGATTTAAAAGTTAAACTTTAGGGCAAATTAAATAAGACTGTCATTCCAAAAGTAATGCCTTTTCTTTTATGACATTAGATCCGTGATTGATGGCTTGAGGGTAGAGCCTGAAACTTCCTCCAAGTAAACCATCATTTTTTTTTGTTTGCCTTGTTACAGTAACTAGGCGACAGTCAGGCAAAATGGTGCTTAATATGACAGTGCATACAATGTAGTGTTGTGTGTTATTGAATTCCACATGCGGAAATTGTACAAACTGGCATTCCTCTCGTCTTGCTGAATGCTTACGGAGACCAAACAGTGGTTATGAACACAATGAATTAGTGGGTAATGCGTTCCATCAATGGCGTCAGTGAAGTCTGTCAGAGGTTATGTTGCAGGTTTCCTTCTGCAACTATCAGCCCACACAATGCTAATAGCTGGCTAAACTTAAAAGCAATGTTATTGTCAATGAGAAAACTAATGATTTTTGTGGGTGAAAACCTATTCTATTCGACGGGCTCTCTGTATCTGCTGCAGTTGCCATAGACATATTTTGGCGAAATTGTCCCTAAGAATTTGCAGTTATGATTTAAATGATATATCTGTCTATATTTCTGAGATGAGGTATTATGTACACTATTTACATTATTCGGACTATTGTCCTCATCTTTGTAGCCATATTTATTACAACGTTTCGCCCGTTGTACGGTCTGGCCTTCTTCAGGTGGTTGGAATGTCGAACTGAACCCTTTATTTCGCTCACTGAGGTAGACTGTTCTAGTTCCACGTGCCATGTTTAATGGATGTCAGTTTTCAGTTATCTCCTGTTAATTTCCCTCTCCACGTTCTCCACTGCCTTAACTGGGTATTGAACTCACACTATTTGGGTCCTGTCACTGGATCTAACTAACGCCTTTATCCACTTGAGGACACAAAGAGTGTGAGTGTAATAAATATGGCTACAAAGATGAGGACAATAGTCCGAATAATGTAAATAGAGTTAAATGATATAATTATAGATATTAAACCCAAGCCCCAAGACAGTACCACACCTTTGGGAAGGTGCTTAGTTTATTGCCCGGCACCTGAGACATCCCCAAAAAGGGAAGTGTCGAGAGGGCTTAGGCAATACTTTCACGGTATTGCCGTTAAACCCACTTTAAACATCGACCTTGTGTCATATTTGGTAGCGACGTGGGCGCGCTGAAAAAAAAATGCTTTAAATGATATAATTGCAAGCAATGAAAAGTTAAATGGATAGATTCGACTTCTGCTATTATTTTTAAACGCTTATTAGATATTCTAATTCCCTTAATAGCTAGTGATATATATATATATATATATATATATATATATATATATATATATATATATATATATAGCTTTACTTACACGATGTTTGATTTTTGCAGGGAATAATACACATCGCTCTACTAAACTATCCTTCATAGAAAATAATGAAAATATTACCCTTACCCCTGTGTTGGAAAGGTCGGGTAGGTCAAATGACCGCATTGTTATGGCTTGTATTACAGATAAGAGGTTTTACTTGCTTGGGGCTGAATAATTTTTTACAAACCACGTGCACATTATTTAAACTATTTTTTCTCTCCGTCATCGAACCATGTGACGTTACTGAAAGACAAAATATTTTATTCAAACTCTGACTAAACAGGGAAACACAATCTTTCTTTTTATAAAAAAAAAAAAGAAAA
>OZ010580.1:86913844-86983844 GCA_963932145.1 Acanthosepion lycidas
GAATCTTTTTGATCGGTCATTGTACATGTGACGGTCACACAGTAAACAAGTTCAGTGTTATTTAACTGCCAACCGAGAAACACAGTTGGAGAGTTTTTTTTCAAGGATCTTATCTAGACCATACAATCGGGGGCCGAGTTATTCAAAATGGTTCTATACATTTTCGACAGATTTTATATATCGTTATATATAGTTGATTGGCGAAATATTTTAGTCTAGTAATTATAAAAATAAATTACAAAAAGTAGGTGTCGAAGAATTCTTTTTAAATCTTTTACGAGATTCATTCAATAGTAAATTATAGACTGGCGATGGTTCGAGGTAATGCTTTCTCCATCATTGCGGCTGGCAGAGGATAGAAAAAAATTGTTTATTGTTACGTTGTTCTGGAATTGTCATCAGTGGTCAATTGTAATTGTTTTGTTTTAATAAATTTTAATCTTCTGATTATTGTTTTAATGGCAACGATTGTGAAGATGACGGTCTTCTTGGCAGGAAATATAAAGTTCTTTTCATGGATAGTAGTACGCAGAGAGAAACTATTTTTTGACTAATGACTTGCGATCTGTGTCAATATTCATTAGAATTATCTAACCTCAACGTAAGGCTCCATGTAGCCCGACGCCAAAATGTTTCGCAATGGAACTATATTAGCCATTAATCTACAACAATTATTTTATTAGCGGAATTTAAAAGCAAATGTATATACTGAATTGTTTTACAGGATAGAGATTTATTCTCTAATTTTCTTTCGAAATATGCACTTTTAACATTGCTAATTAAACAGATGTAGGTGCAGGTCAAAGCGTCAGTTTTGTTAAAAGAAATTAGTTATTCAATATTTTGGCATTCAACCGAATTTAAATACAACTACCGCCAATGAGAAAAAACAAACTCGACAACTAAATTGGACTTGGTTAATTCATTGGATATGATAGTAACCAAAGAAAACTATAGGTGAATAATATTTTGGGGTCCAAACTTAAATGTTAATATGGCATAAGTTGAAATCTGGTCGTGAAAACAGAAATCTACTTTTGCTATATGACAACTGTTCTTGCAAATGTCACATGATGGAAACATATTTGTTTTTTCTTTCGAAGACTGTATTCATTTACTTTGGTTTCCAGTTCCATTTTTGCTACAACGAAAATCGTGCTCATTTCAGGGAGTTCAGACGATGATCTATCTATCTATCTATCTATCTATCTATCTATCTATCTATGTCTTACTCTGTCTCTCTTACAATATCTATCTATCTATCTATCTATGTCTTACTCTGTCTCTCTTACAATATCTATCTATCTATCTATCTATCTATCTATCTATCTATCTATCTATCTATCTATCTATCTATCTATGTCTTACTCTGTATCTCTTACAATATCTATCTATCTATCTATCTATGTCTTACTCTGTCTCTCTTACAATATCTATCTATCTATCTATCTATCTATCTATGTCTTACTCTGTCTCTCTTACAATATCTATCTATCTATCTATCTATCTATCTATCTATATCTTACTCTGTCTCTCTTACAATATCTATCTATCTATCTATCTATCTATCTATGTCTTACTCTGTCTCTCTTACAATATCTATCTATCTATCTATCTATCTATGTCTTACTCTGTCTCTCTTACAATATCTATCTATCTATCTATCTATCTATGTCTTACTCTGTCTCTCTTACAATATCTATCTATCTATCTATCTATCTATCTATCTATCTATCTATCTATCTATCTATGTCTTACTCTGTCTCTCTTACAATATCTATCTATCTATCTATCTATCTATCTATCTATCTATCTATGTCTTACTCTGTCTCTCTTACAATATCTATCTATTTATCTATCTATGACTGTTTATATCTATCTCACTTGGTTCTTATGTACAGGGTCCGCTAGGCATTTAAGAATACACTTTAACACTGTGTACATGACAAAGACGAGGGGACAGGAGAGACAGGTACCTCGGCCGGGTAACATAACGGTACCTACGGTTATGCACAGCAGATTTACCTCGACTCTGATAGCTATGTCATCCTTATATCTTTCCGCGGGTATCTCAGTAGAATGCGGACGTATTCTAGCCCATTTAATCCAGGAGTATCCGACTGAGAATTTTCCCGATCATACCCCACCCTCAGTTATGTAGTCTCCTAGACATTCTGATTTGAATCCCTTGGGGGGTTCCGGAGAGGAAGAGCGGCCCTTCAATATCAAGGACCTGTCGAAATTTGATTGATCGATTCGTTTTCTACGGCTTATCAACCCTTTGCAGGTTATTTAAAGCCAGAAAATATTTTTAGATTGTAAGAATATTTTTTGGGAGATAGTAATGGTTTAGTGATACAAGTTTTACTAATTAACCCATAGGTGAGGGACATGTGGATTCATACTTTTGCACGTAAGGGAATATAACGAAATCATTGGGTATTGGAACTCGGCTCTCCGATTAAAGTTCATTATCCGTTAACCACCCACACATTTAAGTTTTCAGCACTCAGTGTTCCCAAGCGGTCACCCGTCTAGGTACTGACCAGGCTCGACGCTTCTTAACCTTGGTGATCGTACGGAAGCCGGTGTTTCAACGTAATGTGCCCGTTAGCCGATTGTTGAAGGCCATCATCGTGAACGATATGGCCATAAAGACCGACCAGAAAGTCGATTTTGGGGTCGCAGTGAGGCTGTCGCCGCAGCTAAAGAAGTTTTCATTAAATAAACTTGTTCTGTTTTCCATGCATGCAAATTCTTTTGAAATAACATATTTTCATGTTAATATCTTTGTTTTCCTTTACACTCTATGTTGTTATACATGGCACATCTATCTATCTATCTATCTATCTATCTATCTATCTATCTATCTATCTATCTAAGTTTACAATTGCCTGTACTCGTTAGCCTGTGATTACAATTGTCTATCTATCTATCTATCTATTATTGAAATTATCCGCTTTTTCAAGGAAATCTGTTAATTTTCATAAAGATTTGATAGCTAAACCATTCTCAATCATTTATGATGAAATGTTAGACTCAATTTCCATCAGATACAAAAAATATTTTTGACAAAATAATTTCTCTTAACTATATATATTTCAGCCCATTTTCTCTTTCGTTCTGTAAGTACTCGGAACTGTTGTCGACTAAGACAGAATATGAGGTCGACTGGATTTGATAAGTACAGAAACGTGAAGCCTTCATACCACAGTTTTTATTTTGTCATCAGTTCAAGACATGAGACACATTAACCCCGTTTTTCTATACCGCATTAAGTGTTATTTCTTATTTTTTTTATTTCAAAATTAAATATTAATTTGATAACTGTGTACCCAATTTAATTAAATTTTATCTTTGACATTTTGATATAACGGGACGTATATCTAAATCATCAATTGCCTGTACTCCTTAGCCTGCGATTACAATTGCCTGAACTCCTTAGACTGTGATTACAATTGTCTGAACTCCTTAGACTGCGATTAGAATTGTCTGTACTCCTTAGCCTGTGATTACAATTGTCTGTACTCCTTAGCCTGCGATTACAATTGTCTGTACTCCTTAGACTGTGATTACAATTGTCTGTACTCCTTAGACTGTGATTACAATTGTTTGTACTCCTTAGCCTGCGATTACAATTGCCTGTACTCCTTAGACTGTGATTACAATTGTCTGTACTCCTTAGCCTGTGATTACAATTGTCTGTACTCCTTAGACTGTGATTACAATTGTTTGTACTCCTTAGACTGTGATTACAATTGTCTGTACTCCTTAGACTGTTATTACAATTGTCTGTACTCCTTAGACTGTGATTACAATTGTTTGTACTCCTTCGCCTGTGATTACAATTGTCTGTACTCCTTAGCCTGTGATTCGCTTCGATAACTTCTGGGCTTTTCTGAATTTTCATGGCAAATACCTATTTTTGACATCTGAAAATTTGAAATCGTTTTTTGAATTATTGCAGAAGTTATTTTTCAGGTTTGGCTCATCTTACTTTTTTTTTCCTTCTTTTTTTTAGTGGGGGTACGTCGACGTGGTGTAATGGTTAGCAAGATTGTTTCGATAAAACAATTACAAATGAGTTGTGAGAACGATCCTCACTGGCTGCCCCATACTTTCGGCCTTGTGCCACATCTAAGCTACGCTTATAAAATCACCTTTAGTTTGTTTTTTTTCTTTTTTTTTTTGTCGCTTTTTATTTTAATTCTCAGGTTGTTTTATACCGTTAAATACGAAGTATGAAAATATCAACTTGCATTCCATTTGACAATTACCTGTACAGGTGAAATGTTTCCAAGAAAAAAAGAATGCATCTTGAACTGAGAAAATGTTGCCACTACCTACACTAACCGGATCTTGGTCTTTGCAAAAAGTGAATAAATTTGATTTGGTTCTTTCTTATTTCTTTCATTCTCCCTCGAAAGATTTTTAAACCATTTCCAATGTCTCCATGATATTAAGTACGACCTTCAAATTCATGTTCTACAGTTACTTCAAGTCTTTTCTAACGTCTACTTATCCATTTAAAAAAAACAAAACTCTTTTTAATTTCAACTTGCAAAGGGTTTCCCCCATTTTTTTTAAAACCCAACATCTTCTTTCCAATCTGTTTGACTTGATTGACAAATTCCTGACTCGATGTTTATAATGCGGTCTTTTCTTTCTAATTTGCACTTGAAATATGGGCTTGTTTTTCTGACGGTAATTTATCGTAAACTTATTTTCCTCTTTTACTATATTATTTGCCTAACACTTGCCGAGTAACGGCTGTTCTCATCATATAGAGTATCAAGGGAGAACCAGCCGGAAGTGTGGCCAACAGACACACGCGGTCGATTGGGTTTACCTTATGTTGGCCTAAAAAAAAGAACGCTTGCTGGTCATGACGCACATATAAGGTATTTTTGTTCCATATGACTTGTATTTGTCATTAGGAATGTTGATGCTAGACCGCAACAAACCCAGCGGGAATATTCCAGACAAGCTGGGTCATATATCCGCACTAATTTGTTTTAGTCATCTCTGTACGTACTCACTCAATTTTTACCTGTAGGTATGTGGGCATATATATATATATATATATATATATATATATATATATATATATATATATATGTATGTGTGTGTGTGTGTGTGTGTGTGTGTGTGTGTATATATATGTATATATATGTATATGTGTATATATATATATATATATGTGTGTATATATATATATATATGTATGTATATGTATATATATATATATATGTGTGTGTGTGTCGGTGTGATTTATATATATATATATATATATATATATATATATATATATATATATATATACATGCAGCTGTATATAAAATTAGTGTATATATATATATGTACATATATATGTATATATATATATTAGGTTGGTGCAAAAATAATGACGTAATAATGTCGTTTTTTGACGTTAAAAATACGTCAAAAAACGGCATTATTACGTCATTATTTTTGCACCAACCTAATATATATATATACACACCATTTATATAATATATATATATATATAGATATATATATATATATATGTGTGTGTGTCTGTGTGATTTATATATATATATATATATATATATATATATATATTGTTTATATATTATATATGTGCAGTACTGATTGAAAAGAGCTCAATATCAGTGATACAGCTAACATACTTAGTTGTATGGATGAGGCACCTCGAGGCGATGTAATCGTTAGCAAGCTTGTCTGGCTAGAACAATTACAACTGAGCAGTGATTTCGATCGTCACTGGGTGCTCCATACTTTCGGCCTTATGCCACATCTAAGCTATGCTTAGAAAATCCTTTGTGGGCACCCCGAGGCGGTGTAATGGTTAGCAAGCTTGTCTCGCTAGCACAATTAAGAATGAGTAGTGAGTTCGATCCTCACTGGGTGCCCCATACTTTCGGCCTTGTGCCACATCTATGCTTCGCTTGGAAAATCGCTACTTAGGTGTATGGATGTGAGTTTGTAACTCTACAAACCTTGTCTGAGCATCACGAAAGCGTGAAACCTAGGGTTACAAATTCACAACCATGCAACTAAGTATATATGCAGAAATATAGTTTTAAAGTGTGGTTTATTTATGGGATACAGTGTCCAATATCAGAGATAGTGCGTATCTAAATATAAATATAAAAGTGAACATTGAAGTCAGCACTCAGATGTGACAGGCTGTTTTATGCTAGACGCAATCGTCAGGCTCCCTGACGATTGCATCTAGCATGAAAAAAAGGACAGGAAGGCCTGAAAGTGAAAGTGGAGATTAAAAATTTAACAGAGAGAAGTTTTAAAGAGAGGAGTTAAAGAACGGTTTAAATGAGTGAGATACAGATAAATATGAATTATTTTCCGATGCATAATTCGCTACCGATTCGCTGATCTAAATTAAAATGAAAAAAAAACATACACCGGAAACGTGTGGATACATTTGTGGTGACACTACGCACAATAAAAAACGATATGATGTAAACTTAAAATCTAGAAAATGAGAGAGACACAGGGAAAAGAAAAATTAAAAAAAAAAATTGGGGAGGACTAAAAACGAAGGGTATTTATAAGAGAACCGATGTGTAATCAAGAAAATTTGACAAAGCAAGTAATATCACCTACAGGTTACAAATTTATCATAAACATATAAAAATTAACGAATATTTAATCTAGTAAGGACCTACTATTTATATGCCCCAAAACGCATACATAGATACACACATACACAAAAAACATATCTATATTTACTCGCACTTACATACATATACGTGTGCACATATTACGATTCCAATGTAATAAATTATAACCATGGAATATTAGTGTTTGAGCCTTTTATATTATATTCTTACTCTGTCCTGGACTTCTATCCTCTCGGAAATATATATATATATATATATATATATATATATATATATATATATATATATATATATATATATATATATGTGTGTGTGTGTGTGTGTGTGTGTGTCTGTGTGTGTGTGTGTAAAAATATATAGAAAATAGGAAAGAACTCGTTAGGTAAATGATCCAAAGTTCTTTAGTATTTTTGTTATTATTTAAAAAAAAATAGTGCTCGATACAAAAGTAGAGCAGAAATATAATTATTTATTTAAAAATATGATTCCAACGCTACATACGAGTTCTCGTGTTTCAAAACAAGAACCGAAGACTTCAATATAATTATTCATATTATTAGTACTTTAATTCAATTTAATTCAAATAATTATATTGAAGTTTTCGGCTCTTGTTTTGAAACATGAAAACTCTTATGTAGCGTTGGCATCATATTTTTAAATAAATAATTATATATATATATATATATATATATATTGACCACTAATATTTTCAATCTCTCTCTCTCTCTCTCTCTCTCTCTCTATATATATATATATATATATATATATATGTGTGTGTGTGTGTGTGTGTTTTAGCTCTATCAGCGATATTGAGTACTTTCCAAAGAGTGCCGCGTATATACAATATATATATATATATATATATATATATATATATATATATGGGAGATGTAGAGAAAGAGAAGTATGTGTGTCTGTGTGTGTGTATGAGAGAGAAAGAGAGAGTGAAATAAATAATATGAATACACAATGCTTCACGTGTATAAACGCAATAGATAATATTTAAATATATGTGGTGAGGAACATTTAGGATGTTAAAGTGTGCGACAGTGTAAGAGTGTGTAAGATAGCAATCGCTTGTGTGTGTAGGTATATGTATGACGGTAACGTTAATTTATGTCAGTGTATAAGTGTGTATGTGAGAGAAATCTACACAGGTTACCCACGTTTTTTGTCGGTGAAATTTAGCGATATGTTGCAAAATGATTTTGTATTTGGTTGGATTTTTATATTCTCGTGTATGTTTGTGAGTGGAAAGTCAGTGGTTGTTAACTCTGTGTGGGTTGGTGAAACAAACGATAATGTAATAATCTAGTTTTGCGTAATTTTGAAAAAAAGGAAATTTGTTAAATCCTCCTTATTTTAGACGTAAGTTATATTCATAAATAATGAATCTGTAGAAAAATACGTAGCCATGCATTATCCTGCTACTATATATATATATATATATAAACATATATATATATATATATATATATATATATATATATATATATATATATATATATATGTCTGTGTGAAAATATATAGAAAATAGGAAAGAACTGGTTAGGTAAATAATACAAAGTTCTTTAGTATTTTTGTTATTATTTTTTAAAAATACTGCTCGATACAAAAGTAGAGCCTAAATATAATTATTTATTTAAATATATGATTCCAACACGCTACAGGACTAGAACTTGTAAAACTTGGGATGACCCATGCCTTTTGTGCCTCCATGAGAAACTGCACATTATTAAGTTTCTAAATAATAAAAATCTATTAAACAATAGACATCATCAAATTTATGCATTAAATAATTAGCTAAAAACAAGCATACAATAAAATAACTTTTATAATCCATAGCCCAAATAAATAGATTAAATACCCTACAAAAAAGATAACCCTTATGAAGTCATCAAAAAGCAAATGTTACAACAGTTTTTATATACACAAATCCCTTTCATAAAGAAATAAAATAAAAAAATAAAAAACAAAACAAAAAAAATAAATCTCCATAGACACGTAAACCAGACTAGGCGAAAACATCTTCCGTTTTAAATTTAGACACCCCCACCTTACCCTGACTTGACATCTATGAAAGTAACTCTATACTGATACAAATTATTAACACCCAACACCCCTTCGTATTTTAAACAATTCTCCCTGGCTGTTACCATGGAAATTTTGATTTCAATTATGAATATACTATTAAAACACGTAAATTTCAGAAATAAGTTATTCCCCAAAAAACTTCGCTTGAAGATGGAACAGAGCTTACTTTAATTCAATTTAATTCAAATAATTATATTGAAGTTTCCGGCTCTTGTTTTGAAACATGCGACCTCTTATGTAGCGTGTTGGAATCATATTTTTAAATAATTATATATATATATATATATATATATATATATATATATATATATCCATAAATTATCCCACTATTTTTAATAAAGTCAACATTTTAACAACTAAAGTACTATGTAACAACACTATTCAATCTCGTACATTAACACTAATCACTAATATTTTAGCAACAACAAAAAATGGCTAAACACTTTAGTTTATACAAATAAATACGTATGCACAACTTGAAAACGTTCAGACGAAAAAATTATTTTAAAAATATTTTTCTTTTTCTTTTAATTCCAGTTTTTGATGAACACTTAATACTTAAAAAGCTAACAAATTTACTCTTCCAGTTTTTTTTTTTTTTTCATCTTTAAACTGTGGCCTCCCGGCCATCATGGTGGTTATTTTAAATGACTTCGTCTGGCAAATCGATCTGAACTCGCTTGATCGTTCCCGCTCTTGTGGACTGTGACTAATGTGGCGTTAAATTACAAAGTGTCTTCAACGACGTCGCCATTTTAACGTTCTTCGGTTGTGTAGACGTGCGTGTTATTTTGTTAACGTTTTTTGTTTTGTTTTGTTTTGTTTGTTTTTTTTTTGTTTCTTGTTTGTTTATTTTTTGATGCGTATTCATTTTTATTTGCTTTTTTAAATCTGACAGAGTCAAAGTTATTCCTTTATTTACGCTGAACATCAAAATAAGAATAAAAAAAAACATTCACTAAATTCACACAATGACGATAATGTTATATCGAAAGTTTATTTGTTAAGTAAAGGAGATGAAATCGAAAAATAATTCATCCTCGTGTAGAATCTTGAAGATTTTTTAAAGCCATTTACACTATCTACATTGTTCGGATTGTTGTTCTTATCTTTATTGCCATATTCACATCGTTTCGGCCGTTGTACGTTCCAGCCTTCTTCGGGTGATGTACGGTGGAATTTCGAACCGAAACCTTTAGCGGATAAGAGCGTTGGTTGAGTAATCCTAAAAGTCACTTGACCCAAAGAGTTGTGAGTTCAATACCTGGCCACAGCAGAGGGAACAAAAACTTGGATACTTGAATTACTAAAGAGAATTAATTGAAGCTGATAAAAAATAAAGGCACGGCACGTGAAATTAGAACAATCTACCCCTGTAGGCTAAATAAAGGACTTGGTTCTAAATTCCAACGTATGTCGCCTGAAGAAGAGCGGGGAGTATAACGGCCGAAACGTCGTGAATATAGCAGTAAATATGAGAACAACAGTTCGAACACTATAAGTGGTGTAAATGGCTTAAAATACCTCATCTCAGAAATATAGACAGATCCTGAAGAAGGCCTGAGGGTTCAACTGCCGAAACATCGTGAATATCGGAATAAAGATAAGGACAACAATTCGAACAATGTAAACGATGTAAATGGCTTTAAATACCGCATCTCAGAAATAAAGACGAATCCTGAAGAAGGCCGGAGCGTACAACGGCTGAAACGTCGTGGATATGTCAATAAAAATGAAGACAACACTCCGAACAATGTAAATAATGTAATTGAGTTAAGATACCTCATCTCAGAAATATAGACATATCCTGAAGAAGGCTGGAGCGTACAACGGCTGAAACGTCGTGAATATCGCAGTAAAGATGAGGACAACATTCCGATCAATGTAAATAGTGTAAATGGCTTAAAATGCATCATCTCAGAAATATAGACAGATGATAGTTGAACCTATCTACTCCTATTGAGGAAAAAAAAAGTAACAAAAATTTCAGAGTTTTGGCAGAGACGTAAGAAGTACCTGAGTTGAAATGGAATTTAGAGGCATATTTCTTAAAAAGGGTGGCTGAATCTTGCTTTGTTGTGAATTTTTTTCATGGTTGAGTCATCTAAAGAAGGCCGGCTGAAACGTCTTGAATATTACGATAAATATCTTTAAGTTATGTTCAAATAACTTCAACTTATTAAATATTTTTTGATTTCTTACGATCTCATTCATTCAGAAGATAATTGCAAGTTAATCGTTTTGAAATATTCTGCCCGCCCATCGACGCACTTCTCACCACAATGAATTTGGTTTATCATCAATTCCTGCTTTTATTCTGAAGACTCAGATTCTTTTCTAAGATTTCTCCTAAAATCTTATTTGACGTTTGAAATTTTTAGGCTCATTAAATTCCATTTATTTCTAAAACGTGCGCACCAATCGCTGTATTTACGAAGACAAAGTGATGAAAAATTGTCCTAAAAAAGCAATAATTCTATTACTAACACTGGTCTACACTATATTTAATAGACTATATATGCCGTCCACAACACCTAAACATCATTGACAAAAAAAAAAAAAAAAAAGCTTAAAATCAAATCGCTTTCTATTTTCAAAATAAAATGGACTTTTGTCTTATTTTTTGCGCCTTCTGTTATTAAAAGCAGAATTCTTTTTGATTCATCTCAAATATTTTCAAATTATTACTATCTATATTCTTTCCAATCAAAAACAGTGAGCCTTCATTCCTGTCCCATCAAGAGAGGGAGGGGGCTGATAGGGATCAAACGAAAGCAACTTGCCTCTATTTCCCAGCATTCCATGCGGCCTTCTTGCTGATGCTAGTCAGGATTTATCTTGAACGATTGCAGGACTTATAATCGTTTTGCGAAAAAAAAAAACTTCATGATCGTTCCAAGTGTTCCAGTAATTATTGGTAGGACAACTTCATATCTAGCAAAATGTTCACCTCTTTTCGATATCATGTTCTTAAATAGCCTCATCAAATCTGGACATCCATGTGGATCTCATGCATGGTGTTAAATTCGCTTAGAAATATCTAAACCTTCAGCTGTAGACTAACGCTTTTCTCAGACCAACATCTAAAAATGGCTTCGAGTGAATGAAGACTGTAGGTCTTAGCGGTAACCATTCTACTTCGAGCATTGGGAACTTGTCCTACAGAAACATAAATAATTCTATCAAATAAAAGAAACCACATAACTCGAGGACTTTCAACAGAAGCAACAACTAAAATAGATAGCACATGTCACTAGGAGAGAGAATAAGGACATAATCAAGATGTCTATTTACATGATTCGGACTATTGTCCTCATCTTTGTCGTCATATTTATTACAACGTTTCGGTCGTTGTACGCTCCGGCCTTCTTCAGGTGATTGGATTATCGGACTGAGCCCTTTATTTCGCTCACTGGGGTAGACCGTTCTACCAACGTTGGTAAGATCCAGTGACAGGACCTAAAGAGTGTGAGTTCAATAACTGGTTAAGGCAGTGGAGAACTTGGAGAGGGGAATTAACAGGAGATAACTGATAACCGACATCCATTAAACATGGCACATGGAATTAGAACAGCGAAATAAAGGGTTCAGTTCGATATTTCAACCACCTGAAGAAGGCCGGAGCGTACAACGGGCGAAACATTGTAATAAATATGGCGACAAAGATGAGAACAATAGTCCGAATAATGTAAATAGCGTACATAATACCTCACCTCAGAAATATAGAAAAGATGTTGACGTTCCACCCTACTTTGAACAAAAGGTTAGGAAGGAAACCGCCATCAAAGAGTGATAACAGTGAACTTGAGAAACCTATTTTTCTGAAAATTTTTTAATAAAAATGTTTTATAAATTTCAGTCAAAAGTAACACTTGCTCTTCGGTCAATAAACGCTGAATGTTTCCTTATAAGCAAATTGATATATACCATACCTATGAACACTAACGAGTATGTCCCCATCCTCATAAATATGTTGGACACTCTTGTAAGTGGGGATAATATACTGTCAAAGTAGTGCACCACTAGCAAGTGGTTTACCTACTTCTCGCCGCTGGCGAGCATTGTATTTTGTTGATGTTATAAAGATTACCATTTCATTTACAACCTCCGTTTTTGCTTATTCCTCATTCAGTAACCCTTTTCTAGGTTACAACGCAAATATTACTATTACCGTTAGAGATTAGGAGAACAGATACTACCCTTTAATCCAAGCCCGATGACCAGTGAGTGAAAAATAGCGTAACTCGATTAGCATTGACTGCTTGATCAATGATTGCCAAATGTCTCCTTATAAAGAAACGTCTAATGTTACTGGTATCATTAAAGAAGAGGAGAACTGATGCTACACTTCAATCTCAGCTCTATGTTCAAGAAATGAAAAAAAGCGTAAGTGCAGTATTACTTACTATTCAGTCAATGAATGTTTCTTTTAGGAAATAGCTAATATTACTATTACGATTACCATTACCCAAGCTGTAAAGACCAAAGCCATTATTTGACAAATTTCTCTTGATAAGATGAGATCTTTTGGTTTTATTCGTGTTAATGTTCTGCACAACAGCTACTGTTTTATGACTATACCAATGGCGTTTTCGTTGAATCAGTTTCTTATTACGGAAGTGCCAGGTGGCGTGATGGTTAGAGCTACAGAATTGACGAACCGAGTTCGGAAACTAACAGAGATTGTTTCCACTCGCTTCACATTAATTCCCTCAACGAAAGTAGAATTAAATTCTTGCACTTTGCCCTAGTCGCCCAATCTTGACAAGATTTCTTCAGTGGCAGACAGGAATGAAGAGAGAGGATAACTGAGCATTGAGGTAAAACCACTCTCCCTCTTCTTGCCCAGGGATTAACAAAGAAAGACTGTTACGCTAATAGCTAACCGTGACAATCAATATATGCCATCAGTTTTTAATATTAGCATACCTTCAATATGGCACTTAATGTCCTTTGGAAGAAGAAAAATTAAAATTAGGATTGTGTGAGGAATTAGTGTTTTTATGCAATGTATTTTAAACTGATATATCCGTTAATAAGTTTAATTGATTTATCTTAACCCTGAAGAATGGACTTGTAGCTGCGAAACTCAGACTAATGACGAACTTGGATATATTTTTTCTAACACAACAGCAACAAAAAGGCAAATTAATGAAAAAAAAAAAAAATATGGAAATCTTGTAACTTTATTTCGACTGACGAAAATAACTGAACTTTTTATTCTCTTGCTTCCTAATAAAATATATCAATAATCTTTGTTCGTTTAGAACGATGAAAATAAAAATAAAACAGATTGTTAGAGCTTCTTACACGAAAAGTGAATAGAAATGGCGATGAAGTCTCCATTTTGTTCGAAAATGTAAAGACATATAAACAAATATGTATATATATATATATATATATATATATATATATATATATATATATATATATATGTGTGTGTGTGTGTGTGTGTGTGTGTGTGTGTATCTATCTCTGAAAAAGTCTCTAAACAAATAAGCAATTGCAACAAGACGCCATTTGGCTGCTTTCATTTCTGCAATATCTGTAACCGAGTAAATATTTATTCTCGTTCGCACTGTGCCAATGCGTTAACGTTCGCTCAACCATGAAGCTATCCTTCCTCTGTTCCCCACAAACTCTTCACTTTCCACCAGGAATCCAATAAGCACAGGAAGAGAGGATCTCTGCTGGGAATTTTTGAAACCCCAAGAGACGCTATTTCGGCTTGATGCCAACCTCTCGAAGATGTCCTGCTCGCTGACTGGAACATTTGACAATGCACTAAAATAGTGCAGTTGAGTATAAGGACACGTAGACACTTACGTCCGTGGGTGGGTGTGTGCGTCTAGCGAGATCCATCCAGATTTTATAAATGGCCTATCTACTTATCTGTCTAACAATCTTTTTAGCCATTTTCCTGAATATGACTAACCTATAATACATAATATATCCGCAAATATAGATTGACCTTTAGCACGGACGTTACGTCTTGCCATTACCTCACATAAACAACAAGTCATTCCTGTTGGACTGAGAGAATTGACGCAAGAAAAAAAAAAATATATATCAAAGGTGCTGTTTGGTTTTAGGGAAAAGAAAGAAAGAAAGAAAAATGAAGGAAAAGAAGAAGAAAGAAAAATGAAGGAAAAGTAGAAAGAAAGAAAGAAAGAAGGAAAAGTAGAAAGAAAGAAAGAAAGAAGGAAAAAGGAAGAGGTAAAAGAAAGAAAGAAAGAAAGAAAGAAAAATGAAGGAAAAGAAGAAAGAAAGGAAAGAAAGAAAAAGAAAGAGAGAAAGAAAAAGAAAGAAAGAAAGAAAGAAAGAAAGAAAAAGAAAGAAAGAAAGAAAGAAGGAAAAAGAAAGAAAGAAGTAAAAGAAAGAAAGAAAGAAAAATGAAGGAAAAGAAGAAAGAAAGAAAGAAAGAAAAATGAAGGAAAAGAATAAAGAAAGAAAGAGAGGAAAGAAAGAAAAAGAAAGACAGAAAAAGAAAGAAAGAAAGAAAAAGAAAGAAAGAAAGAAGGAAAAAGAAAGAAAGAAGTAAAAGAAAGAAATAAAAATGAAGGAAAAGAAGAAAGAAAGAAAGAAAGGAAAGAAAGAAAAAGAAAGAGAGAAAGAAAAAGAAAGAAAGAAAGAAAGAAAGAAAGAAAAAAGAAAGAAAGAAAAAGAAAGAATTAAAAGAAAGAAAGAAAGAAAAATGAAGGAAAAGAAGAAAGAAAGAAAGAAAGAAAAATGAAGGAAAAGAATAAAGAAAGAAAGAGAGGAAAGAAAGAAAAAGAAAGACAGAAAAAGAAAGAAAGAAAAATAAAGAAAGAAAGAAGGAAAAAGAAAGAAAGAAGTAAAAGAAAGAAAGAAAAATGAAGGAAAAGAAGAAAGAAAGAAAGAAAAATGAAGGAAAAGAATAAAGAAAGAAAGAGAGGAAAGAAAGAAAAAGAAAGACAGAAAAAGAAAGAAAGAAAAATAAAGAAAGAAAGAAGGAAAAAGAAAGAAAGAAGTAAAAGAAAGAAAGAAGTAAAAGAAAGAAAGAAAAATGAAGGAAAAGAAGAAAGAAAGAAAGAAAGAAAAAAGAAAGAAAGAAAAAGAAAGAATTAAAAGAAAGAAAAAGAAAAAAAAATGAAGGAAAAGAAGAAAGAATGGGGTATACACAATAGGCGAAGACACTCATGAGTTTAACGTATGTTACAGTGAAATGGAAAATACTTATCAATTTTTAATCTATTCATACTTCTTTAAATAATAATCTGCATTCATCCATATTTATGATTGTTTTTTGGTTAAAGCTAAGCACAAATATTTAACGATGCAATGGGGTAATTTCCATGGATATTTTATAGTTGAGAAACTCGCTAGGAGCTTATTCAATGGTTAACTTAATTATACTTCATGGGAAGATTCAAACAGGAAATCCATCACATTTTCAAGGTTGCTATATTTCTGGTATATATCACAATGTTTATGCACAAAAACAATGCTTAAAGAATTGAAGTTACTCCGGAGAACATAATTCTATATTAAATTTCACCAAATGAAAGACTCGAGAGTCACTCAAGTGTTACTGTTAAAATGATGAATGAGTCATGTGCTATGAATGAAACAGGCCGGCAGGGGGGGGGAGGGGTAGGAAATGAATATTAGTAAGAAGAGAATAACGAATAAAGAGATCATGTTTATAGTTAATTAATAACAAATGAGAAATACAGCGTTGGAAGGTTTTTATCAATATTTCCTTGTTTATTTTCATATATTTCGAACTTCGATGGAAGTGTTTCTGTCTATATTATCAGGTCTGTCAGCAAAAATTTTGTAGAGTTCTTCAAATAAATAAATTCAGTTTAATATTTTCTCTGAATCTTTTAATGTTTATTATGAATTCTGCAGATCCCTTCGTAAAAAATAATTTTCTCTTATGGAACTGATAAATCTATTCAAAGACATTTTAATTGAAAGACACTTGATTTAAGCGGAGAAGACATTCACTAAAGGGAAAAAACATAGATGTCTTAATAATTTGTAGAAAATAGGTTGGGTAAATACTAAATAGGTCCAGTGCGATAAACTCTCAAGTGATTATTATTCAATTTTGTCCGTCCTGGGTAAGACGACAAACTACATCCGCGTCCTGGGTATGACGATAAACTGCATCCGCGTCCTGGGTAAGACGATAAACTACGTCCAACAGTAAGGCCTCTGATCAGAAGGTTTTGAGGGGCGTGGAACGACCTCTTAATTGTTAGTGTTCCCAGGTCCACCCTGACCCGGGGTGGTAGCACCTGTCAGGGTCCCAGCTATGGGCAAATAGTTAATCCCTCAAACTGAGGTCAAAACGTGGGAAAATAGGTTTTAATACCAACGAAACATTTTTGAAAAAATAAATATTACCAGCAATACATATTTGAAGGAAAATTATTACCAGAAATAGATTTTTTTGAAGGGAAAAAATGTTACCAGCAATAGACTTTTGAAAAAAAAAAATATTACCAACAATAACAATTTTGTCGGCATTAAATAATCCATTGAGGCTGGTATGCTGTAAAACAAAACAAACCAAACCAATATTCAATTTTGTAACATCAAAACAAGCGTTATCACACACAGCATTGTCTCCCTTTACTATGCCCCTGGAACTGGATGATGTTTGAATTTTGACTATATTAATTCAAGTTTTTCTTTATGCCAATGTTGTATGACCATTGTGAAAGAAGCTATGATGTATAAAAACGTTTTGGTTTCGCTACATACACATCATAACATTTCAAAGACGATAGTCAAGATTCAGCTGAGGTTTTGGTTCCTTCTCCACAACAAATCAACGTTAAGATTTCATCCGGTTATTAGAGAAAATCTACTTAACATAAATTAAGACTGTGTTGAATTTCTTCTGTAATTTGCTATTATACAAATTCTTATAAATTTGTTTCCCATTTCAAGTTATGGTGGGATATTACTAATTCGGTATCAATGCAATCCATTCCTTCGATATTTCCCGGCCAATTTTGTTCTCAACCTGAAACGCTTCCAATCGGTCTACAGAAGGTTAATGCGATTTTTCTGTTATTTCACATACCAGACTTTAAATTCTTCCTTATTGATTGATTCTTCTTTTGCTCACGGTTGCTGCATTGAAATTACTTTGAAACTAAACACTTTCGGCTTGCTTATTAGCGTCACTTTCCCTAAATGTTTAATTTATATTTGCTTGCAACTTGCATTTAATTATAGTTTTTGCCGAATTCGTAAAAGCATTAAATCGGAAACTCATATATTAAAAGGGTCTGGAAATTTACATAGTATAGGATAAATATATATATATATATATATATATATATATATATATATATATATATATAATAAAATAAAACTGTTGGACAAAAAGTTAATTATAAAATATCAGCGAAATATGCCAACGTCTTCGAACAAAAACATAAAAAATGGCATATTTCAAATAGCATCTATAATTTCATAGCTTGGATGTGGCACAAGGCCGAAAATATACGTGTCTCAGTGAGGATCGATCTCACTACTCAGTCGTAATTGTTCTACTGAGACAAGCTTGTTAACCATTACTACATTACTATTCGAGGTACCCTCATCTATAATTTTATATTCGACAAACGGAACATAACACGATAAGTTCTATTTTAGGCTCCAACTTTTAAAAATTTCCATTAATGGTTTGATATATATATATATATATATATATATATATATATATATATATATGTGTGTGTGTCTCTGTGTGTGTGGGTGTATGTATGTATGTGTTGTGCGTGTGTGTGTGTGTGTGTGTGTGTGTGTGTGTGTTAGGAAATTGATTAATTCCGACATTTATTTTTTCGAAAAGTTATTTTTGATGGATACACATATTCGAGTAGAAGCTGTTTTTTTTTAATTAAACAGTATTTTTTTTTTATCCAAATACATCTACCGGCCTGAATATTCAAGAAACCATGCCAAAAAAACATGGGTCCTCCGGCAGTATCCGAACATGCATCCTCTATGGGAAACCAGCATTGGAGCCTAACGTAAACAAAGACGAAGGATATGAAATAGAGCAGATATGGATGTTTCGAGAATCGGTACAGAGTGTGTGTTCAAAAGGTACTATCGGGCTTTGCCTGACCGTAATTCCTACGTGGCAAACCGCTTAGGCACGTCAGATCCAACGATGGTTTTCCATAGAGGAGGCAGGTTCGAATCCTGCTATGGGACTATTTTTTTTTTTTTGACAAGATTTTTCGAATGTTCAGACCAGAAGATGTAATTCCATAAAAAATACTGTTAAAAAACAGACATTCCACTGGAATATGAGTATCCATCAAAAATAACGTTTAAACAATATATATATATATATATATATATATATATATATATATATATATATAAGCATGAAACTGTCGCCGCTGGGTGTTGAATTCAATGTCCATTTTACATACGCTCTATCCCTGATATTGACCACTTTAACCCACAAACATAGCAAACCTTAGAACTACATTTTACCTTATATATATATATATATATATATATATATATATATATATATATGTGTGTGTGTGTGGTAAGAGACGGAGAGAAGGGGAAAGAGAGAGGAAAGTGTGAGAGGAAGAACGGCTAAGAGAGTTTACTTCATTTTTGGAAGGGCTGATAACTGAAAGGAACTAGGGTTTACAAAATTTTCAGGAAACCAAAATAAGGCTCTAATTAGCACCGATAGTGTCGGATGTTTCCAGAACAAAATCGGAAATTACTTCAATTTATTGTCGGTCCTCACGTCTGATGGAAGCCCTATAAATGGTTTCGACAAAGAAATCCTTTTGCTGTTAGTGAGAACAAAGTTACGCAAGAGATTCCCCCTTCCTAACGAAGAAGCTATTGTCTCTCAACAATACAAAACAATGGGAGATGAAGTAAATCAAATTCATTAGCAGATCTGCCAGCAAACTCTTGTACAGCTTTTTCAAATTACTACTAGTGGAAATCTCATTCTTGTAGATTGTGCTAACACATAATCTAAAACGACATTATTACGTAATTAATTTTGCACCAACCTAATAACAGCGTTGTAGGAGTCAACGTGAGCGAGAACGTAGACTCAGTAAGAAGTCATACCGCGATACTTCAATACCAAAGACTGTATAGATATTTTGCTACTAACCCGTATTCCTGGAACTACTAACCTGCTTTACCAGTTTGTATTATTACGTTAATACATTATTTTTACATATTCCTTCCTGGCGTTTGTTATTTATTGGTAACGGATTTCAAACCGGAATCCACAACATATATACATATACTAATTCACTGTTGGGCTTGGGGATCTTTCTTTTTAGGCGCAAAATTTGCGAAAAGTTTGTAAAATAAGGTTGGTTTAAAGAGTCGCGTGATTGGTGAGTCTGAAAGTTATATAACAAAAACAAAAATAATAAAAGAAATTTGTTGTGGAGATTGTCTTCTGTCAAGTAGTGACAATCATCATATATTCACTCTCTCTCTCTCTCTCTATATATATATATATATATATATATATATATATAAGAAGAAATATATTTTTAAGGTGTGCTATATTTATGGGATAAAGTGCTCAATGTCAGAGATAGAACGTATGTAAATATAAATATAAAAGTGAACACTGAATTCAACATTCAGAGCGACAGGCGGCCTGACTATTACCTCTAGCATGAAACAGCCTGTCACTTCTGAGTTGACTTCAGTGTTCACTTTTATACATACATAGATACATACATACATATATATATATATATATATATATATATATATATATATATATATATATATATATATATATATATATATAATAGTGTGTATTTTGGTAGCAGTTTTATTGATACAAGTTCGGTTAATGAGCAAAGAGTACTTTGTTAAGTATTTTGGATTTTATTGTTTACTTTTGTGTATTTCAAACCATTTTCTTGGTTTCTAAATATATAAGTGATTTCGTTTTTTGTACTGTGCCGGTTTCATAGTTTTTCAAATATCACGTCTTTACACAAGATGTCGGTTTCTAATGTATCACCTCTTAACTTAAAAAATATCATTTGTTCATCGTTTACAAAATTTGTAGAAGTATCTATAGTTTTCACATATGCATATAATTGTATTTTTTTTCTCCACAACAGAACATTTATCACAGGCAGACACAACTATTATCTCAAACAAACAACATTCTGAAATTATATATTCGGTTGGTGCAAAAATAATGACGTAAGAATGTCGTTTTTTGACGTTAAAAATACGTAAAAAAACGACATTATTACGCCATTATTTTTGCACCAACCTAATACTTCACCCTCACTCTTCCGGTTAGCTACAACCTTTTACTCTGTCACTCTGGACTCGACTCTTCGATCTTGCTCTCTCTTACTCTCGTCTCGCTCTTGCAGGTGGGTGAGTTCATTTGTATAAAAAGGGGTGGACCCCAAAACAATATATATGTATATATATATATATATATATATATATATATATATATATATATATTTTGAACAATAAAAAAATATTAAAAAATTAAAATCTTTAGACACACTGGGTTGTAGATTAATATTCTTTCGTTTTTTTTTTTATTATTATTCCATTTAGATTCCTCGACTAGTTTCGGCGGAAATGGCCATCATCGGGAGGAGAAATATTTCTGCTTGCTGCTAGCACTAAACTACAGAAATGAGTCTTTTACTAGAGAAAATGAACTTTTGTCTGTAGTTTTCATTTGTTTTTTTTTATTTTTTTAGCTTTTTAACATGAATCTTTTAACATTCCTTGTGTTGGTCAAACAGTCTCTTTTAAGTTGTTATTTGAGATAAGAGCTGGATATATATGCTGCTCCGAATTTTCTGGTCAGTTTGATAGTTTTATTGGACCTGGTGAGGGGATGTGTATCTGTTTAGTGTTTGTGTGTGTGTTATTTGGTTCTTAGGGAGTGAGTGAGTATGACATGTGTAAGCGTGTGTATTGCTGTGGGTGTGTGTTATCATTTGGCTCATTAGGGAGTGAGTGAGTATGATGTGTGTAAGTGTGTATATTCGTGTGGGTGTGTGTATAAGTGTATAAGTGTGAGGCCTCAACACCTCCGTAAGCATGTCTGTCTTGTGTGGGTGAGAAATGTGGGTAGGTCTTGATTTGTTGATTTATATATTGCTACTATCTGTATTGTTAAATTTATGATATGATATATATATATGCAAAATATATAGTTTTAAGATATGCTATATTTATGCGAAAAGTTCTTAGACCTGGACATTTCATTTACGCATGAAACAGACTATCACCACTCGTTGTCCACTAATATACATATTTAAGTAGTGCATACCAAACGATGGTGGAAAAAAAAAGAGCTCGATGTAACCCTCTAAGATGTCTGAGACATGTCTACATTATAACCAACCACAACCGGTGAAACTTAAATCCTCGTATATATATATATATATATATATATATATATGTAGGCGATCAGTTGATTCGGTTACCTTGGTTTCAACTGTTCGGTATCTTCAGGCGATTTCGGTCAATTGATTTCCTACCTCTTTATTCTTTAAAAAAAAAAAATTTATAAACGCTATATTTTTAAAGAATAAATGAATGAATAATCGCACAACATGAGGTGCGGAAGAAGAGGAAGAGAAGTAGAAAAGCATTGCAAAATTATATTGAAAATGTATCGGTAGGCGGGGGCGGATGAAATACACATACTTTCTTTCATCCCGCTTCATACGAACTCAAAAGGGATATTTTAGTATGTATACAACAGGTCCTAAATTCTGATTTCATTCAAAAGGTTTTGGGGTTTGAATTTTATTTAATACTACTGTTTCGTGTTCTAATTCAACTCTGACCATTAACTTATTATATCTATCTATCTATCTATCTATCTATCTATATATATATATATAATTTTAATATATATATTTTATATATATATATAATTTTAAAGAAAAACAGACCACTTTAAGGTTCCATTATAATAATTTATTTCACCAGAGCACTTTTAAAGGACTCTGGATCATCAGATAGCAATTCTAAAAGATGAAATGAAACGAAATTTCGTTTCGTTTCATCTTTTGAAAAGGGCTCTGTTGAAATAAATTCATCTTTTAAAAGGGCTCTGGTGAAATAAATTCATCTTTTAAAAGGGCTCTGGTGAAATAAATTATTATAATGGAACCTTAAAGTGGTCTGTTTTTCTTTCAAATATTAGGTTTGGATTTACAATGACCTCTCAGGATTTCATCCTCCTTGGGACTAACCATACGGATTACCAAGTTTTTCATAACTTATATATATATATATATATATATATATATATATATATAAAAGATGTGGACAAAATAGATAGAAATAGAAACAGAAAGAAATAAAACAGGTTTTAGTCATAAGAAACTAAGAAATGAAAAGATGAAAAGGGACACTGGACGAAGCTAATTCTTAAAAAAAAGAAAATAATTGAAATGAATGAAGTGTTGTGAAGAAAAAGAAAATGGCGAAATGAAAACCTTTGAGGAATGAAAAATACGGCGGTAAGAAGACTGAATGAAAATATCCTAAAAATAAAAATTAAAAAAGAAAATTGTTGGTAGCCAACAGGCATATTTTATTGCAGGAAACATTATCGCCATCACCTGTCAAAATAATCTCCTTACAAAATAAAAAAAAAACCTACATGCATTTTGGCCTGGGTGTTTAAGTTCGGTAAGACCATTAGCAGAGGGGAAGCAAACGGAAATCGTTTGTACTTCTGCTTACCTAAGGCCTTAACCTTATTTCAAACTCTAACCCCTTATATAATCTTTAACCCCACATCTTACTCTTTGTCAAGAGGAAATGGTCATTCCTTTTTTTTCATCTTATTTCCTTTCGTCCAGAATTTGGACATCTAACAGCTGCGCATAGAGCTTACCAAAAAGTAATTTTTTTCTCTAAGGCGGCTTTCGAGATTCGATATTCTTTGAACAAATCTGACAATCCAGCAAATTTAACGATTGCTGTTATAAAGTTTGCTTCGAGTACATTGCAGACTGATAAAATCAAATATTTTGTTGTATTTTTATTGTTATTAATTTATGCAGAAATTACTGCTTGTCAGGACTTTTCTTCGGTGAATTTTAATTTGTTTAAGCCAATGGCTCGATTACCATAACTGCCGAATTCTTAAAGTTTTCATCTATCTTCAAAGATAGAGAATGGCACAAATTCAAAGAATAAGATCTATATTAAAAATATAACGTATGGATAAAGAATTCGAACCAACTTAAGCGCCAAAGAATTTCGGGTACTGAGATATTAGGGAATGAAAAAAGTGATGGCAAAAGATAACTATATAGATCAGATGAGTATGAGGAAATTTGATAAATATATTAATGTAAATATTATAGTCTCTGGATATACAAACAATTAATTATAGATTGTTTAAAATATTGAAAGAAATAATTATTAGGTTGGTGCAAAGATAATGACGTAATAATGTCGTTTTGTGACGTATTTTTTAACGTCAAAAAACGACATTATTACGTCATTATTTTTGCACCAACCTAATATTACTAATTTGTAATATCACCATTCTAGTTTTTATCCCAAAATTTTGGATGCTCTTTTCTTCTAGAAGCTTAATGCTTAATCGAATATGCTTAATCCAATATGCTTAATCCAATATGCTTAATCCAATACGTTCTTCATTTTTGTTGGCGGAGGAAGAACTAATCGTTCAAAATATAGGAATAAACACAAATGAATAAATATATTACAATTTTAATTTCTTAGCCGAAGCGTTGCCTAATATAATTAACGATCGTAGAATAACGATATAGATATAAGTAGTGAACGCATGGTCATTGTCAGTTTTCATCTCAGTCTATCATCATTGTACACACACACACACACACACACACACACACACACATATATATATATATATATATATATATATATATATATATATATATATATATATATATATAAAGGCGGATTATAGTTGTTCCAGCGAGAAAAAGGTTTATATTTTAAGGAAAGAAAAAAGACAGAAAAAGCTGCAAACGTTTTTCATTATAATGTGGATGTTTTATATATATATATATATATATATATATATATATACTTTATTATATATATATATATATATATATATATATATATATATATATATATATATATATATATGTATATATATATAATAGAGTATATATAAAAATACACATTATAATAAAAAAGGATTGCAGCTTTTTCTCTCTCTAATATATATATATATATATATATATATATATATATATATATATATATATATATATAGTTTTAAGGTGTGCTATATTTACGGGATAAAGTGCTCAATATCAGAGATAGATTGTTGGATTATGCACAATGCACCACTGACCCATATATATAAATAGTTAAGAAATATCGAACACTCGAGGCCAGATGAATGCGTCTATCATGAAACAGCCTGTCGCCTCTGAGTTTTGACTTCAATGTTCACTTATATATATATATATATATATATATATATATATATATATATATATATATATACCAACCTGGACAATTTATACTTTGACTTTCTTGATATGAATTAATGAGACAATAGTTTGTTGAAGCACTTTGTCATGCTCATTTCATTGATTACTGTGACATGTCAGTAATGAGACACTTTCATCTAGGTATCTACAGATAGAACAGAAAAAAGAGTAATGTAAAGTCATTAAAAATGTGGTGAAAAAATTTAGTTGTAATTCAAAATTGCTTTAACATTTCTACTAAATATTCTCACAACTTGTAGCTCTATAATTTCTAAAAAAGTATTTAATTCCTTTTTTATTAAATAATATTGGTTAAATTCTGAAACGTTATAAATAGAATATACATAAAACAACATAGACTTCCTCTGACAGACAAGCACACACACACACACATATATATACATATATATATATATATATATATATATATATATATATATATATATATATATATATATATATATGCATATAAAGAGAGAGAGAGACATCTATTAATGTAAATATCTGTATATGTGTAACTTGAAGCCATGCCGTGTGAATAAACACACACACACACACACACACACATATATATATATATATATATATATGCATATAAAGAGAGAGAGACATCTATTAATGTAAATATCTGTATATGTGTAACTTGAAGCCATGCCGTGTGAATAAACACAAACGCACATATATATATATATATATATATATATATATATATATATATATATATATATATATATATATATATATATGGGGGGGGGTTCGAATTCTATTATATTGTAAAAATATTCTCCAAGCACGTTGCAGCCAGTTTTTCCTCAGGTGCCAACTTCTAGAAGCACAAAATTATGTAAGAATTTTGTTGCAATTTTTGGTACAATTGATAAGATGCTGTGCAGAACAACTCAAACCCGTGTATTATTTGTGATAAATCTTGTACTTGTAAAATCTACGATACTGATACACTTTCTGCACTTTCCTTCATATCAGCGACGTTCTTATAAACATGGTTGAGTGAGTTAATATAAAGCAGTAGACATTTAACCAGCCTTTCTCTTATTATTTCTTTTGTTATCTCCAAGTGTATTCTTTAAAAAGCGTGTTGCCTAAAAGGTATGTAAATATCAATACACAACTCAGTCGTTAAAGTCTAGAATCGATTTCAGGGTGGATTTCTCTATTTTTTACTTTGCCTCTACAGCCTACAATTTTTTTTTTTTAAAAGTCGCCACGAAAATTGTTATCACCAAAATAACATCGGCTATTTTAGTGTTTTTACAAAATTTGATATCTACTTTGTTGATGACGTCTCTGATCCGTCAGAAAAACTGGATAAATTTCATAATTTATAGCTTTTGAAGAGGTTTTTCTCTTCAATCTTTCTTCTTTTTGGTCCTTTCAAAAATACAAGCGACTCTATCGGAATGCCAATTATATTACTGACATTCTTATGCGGATTATAAGCAAACTTTTTACTCATTATCAGTTAATTCTTTTTTATGACACTAAACAGAAACAACTAACCCGTGTATCAATGTCTTCAAGAAATTAAAGAATGAGATATTGTTTTTTGGAAATACATATTTCTGATAGCATAATGCTTTTGAACCACTTTGGTTTGTTCAAAGATTTCAGATATCTCCATTTGCTATGGCGTAAATATTCGTATTCATGTCTGTTTGTCTAACGAGTCACAATCAATGAAAGCATAGTTTTTTGTAAGTGTTTCGATTTTTTACCCGGTCACTTGATTCTACGTTACAAGAAGTTGAGTGCATGATGTAGGGTTTCACTTCCGCTCCAGTTCCCCTCTTGAGAAAGTGTAACGAATTATTTCATTACATCGGCAACGCACAAACATAATGACTTTTATTATGGTATTAACAATAAAAGTTGTATTATTAATAACATTTCTGATTCGTTTAGAATAACATCAGTTGAGCGAAGATTTATGAATCAAAATATTCACACTAGAGAAAATAAACTTTCATTCAGTCTAATTAATGTTACTATATTTTTTAAATACACCCTTATGAAACTTAATTGAAACAACAGCTATAGTTTCCTTTCTTTCACCATACGCTCAGTTTTAGACCCACTAGACTCACAGGGTGTATTCGTTTTCTATTTTTTTCTCAGATTAGAATTGCAGTGGTGCGCGGTAATATGAATCTATTTTCGGGGTGTATAATGAAATTTGTTTGGCCTTGAAAAGTATTGCGTCATCCGTGATAGCATCAGATTTTGATCACACCGAGACACTATTGTCTCGACTGTCGATTAGTTGTCCTACGGCCATTGTCTGCGATGGACGTTACTCCAAGGAAGCGTGCGAAAATTGTAACGCTGCACAAACACACTGGCAAGCCTTACCAGTGAGCAATTCAAAATACTACAGACTGAGCTGGAAACTCTCCTGATTTAAATCCAATCGAGAATCTGTTGTCAATCTGCAAGGAACGATTTCGCGGAATGCACATACGAAGTACTAACATGTGCACCGGGTCATGTTTTATTGGAAAAAATATCCCAAAAAAAAAATAATAAGGAAATTATTGTTTTTGTTTCAATTAATATTCACAAAGGTGTAGAAAAGTACTGAAGCGACATTCTTTTATTCTGAAAATAATGTTTGATTGAGCCTAGTTGAAAGTATTAAAAAAAAAAATCTAACTGTTATGGTCCGGTTCCTTGTACTACGGTGATATTGGTAGAACCAATAAAGAAGAACGTGAACACAGGTATGGAATAACACAGATATATTACAAACAGGAATATATACAGAGAAGTAGAAGTATTAGTATGAACCATCAGGTTTAGTAGAGAGAACAATGTAGTCTCGACCAGTATCACTATACCAATGTCGGACTGCCTCTGACTCGACTCTTGACTCGACTTGAACTACTGACTCCTGAGGTGCAGTATTTATTAAGTATGGAATAGTCCATTATTATTATTATTATGGATAAGATCCCATAACACTAACTTTAGTCAATTTCTCTACAGCTTGTAAAATCTTCAAATTTATGAAACTGACGATAAATTCTGTTCTTTTTATCGAGTTTCTTTATTTCTTTTTTCTTTTTTTTTATTTATTTTACTTTTTTTCCTTATTTTTTTCATTTTTCTTTCTTTTCTTTTTTTCATCGTTTGTTTTTTTTTGTTTTTTCTTTCGCTTTTTTCATTCCTTTCTATTTGGATTTTTTTTTCTTTTATATTTTTTTTTATGGAGAGTTTCTCAATTTACTGCCTGCAATTTTTCCTTCTTCCGTTTTTATCTTTTCTTCATCGTTTCTTCACTCCTTCCTTAAATTTTGAATTTTTCCCTCCATCAGCTTTTCTCTTTTCTTTTCTATTTCCCATTACTTTGTTTTCGTTTCATTGTTGTTTTCATGTTGAGTGTTTATTTTATTTTTGTTAAACGTTTTTCTTGGGTTCCCTTTCCTATCTTATTCATTAGTTGAAACATAATCGTCTTTTTTTCTTTTGCTCTTTATTTGTTTCCCTGGACTTTTTCTCATCTTCTCTTCTTTCTTCTTTTTCCTTCTTCCTTAAGCTCCAAAGTCTCTCCATGGCGAAATACAGTCTAATGAATAATACAGCAGGGGTTATCTGTCCTCATAATGGAGCGTGTAATATGTTCGCATGTTTTTGTCAGCAAGTTGTATTAATACAAACCTTGACATCTGATAAGGACATCCACTCAGCTTACAGCCGGGCCTTAATTCTAATTCCTATTTACACGGTTCAGCCTTGTCTCTTTATTTACTTCTTATTTTCTTTTATTCTTTCTCTTTTCTTTCTGTTTTTTTTTTTTTTTTGTATTTAATACAAACGATTTTATACTGTTAACTAGCAAAGTTCCTTTTTTCCCCCTGTAAATCAAGATACTTACTCTTTGTTCAATTTATTGATGACCCCTAGATTTTAGATTTCATGTTGTTTACTTCATACACCAATAAAAACTTTTTTCCTTTTCTGAACTGCGTGAAACGCATCCATAAACAAATATATTTTGATGAGAAATTTTAATCCGGAACTTTTTAAAAGCAATTCTGAACACAAATGAAAGCCATATTTGTTATACGAAAACAAAGCACATTTTTCATTCTGCTTCAATTATGTGATTTTGTTTTCTTTTTTGACAATATCGAAGCTTATCTTCGGACGGCCCAGATCGTCTGGCGAAAATAGTAAAGTATTGTGTTGCACCAATTTTCTATCTACCTCGAAAATCAGCATCTCAAAGTCTAGTTTCTACCTGGACTATGACACCAATAGCAAATATACAACTACTTCAACCACAGAACCAACTCCAGATTGTTCCCTTTGTCAGAATATTAGGCCCTAAATCAATTTCAATCCAAATTCTTTATACTTTTCCATATAGATTCGTTATCATGTAATCTTTGCTATTTCAATAAAGAAACCCAGAAAGGCTTTTAGAATTTTGTGTAAATTGTGCAAAAATATATTATTAGGGAAGATTTAGGATAAAATACAAATGGAATATGGATCAGAATCCGACAGGATGAGAAGATAAAGAAAAAAATAGGAAACGTTAATCAATCTAAGATGTTTCTCTGATGAAGCTTTAATAAAATTGAAACATCTTAGATTACTAAACGTCTCCGATTTGTTTTTTGTTTTTTATCTGATCATTATTATAGAACGTAAACAGGAGCGGTTAAGATATGAAGTTAATTTGGATTTTCAATAGAAATTAATTATTTTGTCTCAATTCAAAGACAACATCTATACAAGAAGAACCTTAATTGAAAATTTCTTAATATTGAAATTTCAAATTAGTTTTTACTTTTCTTGATGTGACAAATAGATTTATCTTTTGGGAAGAAGCTCAAATCCCTTTACATTTTTTCATTTTCTCTACCATAAAGGACCAATAGAATTTCTGAACAGAATTGTAGACAGAAGCGGAGGTATATATATATATATATATATATATATATATATATATATATATATATATATAGGATAAATTAAATCACGGAAAAACGAAAATAACACTGACATCTGTTTAACAGTTACATTTACCAAAATTACACAAAAATATCTTGAAATGCAAAAGAGTAAATTTGTTCAATAAAATCGCCATTGGCTTCAATTACCGCTTCCAGACGATTCGGAATCTCCTGCAACTCTTCTGAATGGTCTCCTTGTTTAAGTTGGTAAATGCTGCCATAATCTTTGCTTTCAGTTCATCTTTGGTGTTACAAGGAGTTTTGTTGATCTCTCACTCAACTGTGCTCCACACATAATAATCAAGGGGGCTGCAGTCTGAAGAGTTAGGTGGCCAGATATAAGGGCGATATGGTCGCAGAAATTATCTGACATCCATGACTGGGTTCTCCTGCTTGTTTGGCATGGTGCAAAGTCCTGTTGTCAGATATAGTGTCTTCCAGCAGCCACTCTCTTGACGCAGAGCACCACTACCTCCTCAAGGCACTTGATGTAGGCCTCCATGTTGAGTCTAAGGCCCCGTGGGAAGATGAATGGAGGCATAACGTCGCCATCACTAGCGATCACTCTAAAAAACCAGATATTGACTGGATATTTGGTTTTCATCATTCTCTTGAACATATTGGGAACACGGCAAGCCAAACGTCGTTCTGTGTGTTCACCATCATATCCTGACAGAAATTTGTTCTTGTCTGAGAGAAACCAAAGCATATTCGGCTGGAGGGGATGCTTGAGTTTGTTCAAGAGCTTCGTAGCGCGCTCTTTCCTCTTGTCCTTCATGGCTTGGGATAAAAACTATCCTTTTCTCAACTTGTATGAGAAATAACGAATATTTTCATACACTACTTGTCTGATAAGAAATTCAGACACTCCCGTGTTTCTGGCTATAGATCTGATTGACTTGGAGAGATCTTTGTCGATTATGGCCTGTATCTCACCAACAAATTCGGGATCAGAGTGAGTTTTCCGAGCTCTCGTACAATTAGACTCCTCTAACTCATCCAACTCTCTCCAAATCCTCTGCACTATCCTGAGATTGACATCCAAACATTCTGAAATGTTCATATTCGTGCTCCCGGCGCAAATGCCAAGCAGTACAGCAGGCCGTTTCAACATTTCTGACGAAGTGAATTGCGGTGTGGTGCACTTTTTCTCACAGACTATGTCCAACTGACCCTAATATACTGTGCAGTCGAGAAAATAAACAATGCGCATGCGCGAAATTAAAAATATGAAAGGGCGACAAGTTCCTCATCGCACCATATATATATATATATATATATATATATATATAAACTTTATCAGAAATACAATTAAAACGAATTTATCTAAACTCGACATAAATTTATTTATAAATTTATCTCAGCTTAACATAAAATTTGTCACAACTACTTCTAAAATAATCACAGACTTAATTAATACGAAACAAAACAATAGGCTAAAACTTGAAGGCGGAATTTACTCTATTACCTGTAATAATTGCCACAAAGAATAAATTGGAGAAACCTCAAGGTATTTAAATATTATATTAACGCAAAAGGGATCTTTTACGCAATTAAACATTAAATGTATTTGTTGTTAACCGTAATGAGAATGACCACAGTTTTGATATAAAAATGCTACACTAATTAAAACAGAAAACAATTCGCTAAAGCGAAAATGTCTAGAAAGTTCTTTAATCGCTAGTTCAACCACAGTAAATTTGCGTCAAGGTTTTTACAAAGTTGCACCATTCTTGGCAGATCTTCTATTAAGACAAAAGGTGAAATATTTAGTAATAAAATAGTGATGCAAACACAAACAAAAAGAATATAAAGGAAATAGGCTACATTTTATACCCAAAATATTGAAAGAAAATCATATTTAAATTTCAATTTACGCATGCGTAAACCCCCCCCCCCACACACACAAATATATAGATACATATATACATATATATATATATATATATATATATATATATATATATATATATATATATATATATAGATAGATAGATAGATATATATATATATATATATATATATATATATATATATATATATATATATATATATATATATATAGAGAGAGAGAGAGAGAGAGAGAGAGAGCTAGGAATAAGCGTAATTTATATGGCATTTTAATGTATATTTTAAAATTAATTTTTTTAAATTTATATGGCATTTTGATGTATATTTTAAAAGCTAAAAAAACAACAAAAAACAACCGGTTTCGTCCCAGCTTTATCAAGTTTATTTCTGGGATATAAAAAATAAATTTGTAAATTTAATTGATATTAATGCGGGGGGGAAATATGAATTTCAAGAAAGCTAAAGTTCAATAACATTCAAATCCAGTAAGCATTTCCTCTGTTTACAAAGGGAAGGTCCACGGGATCTAATATACAAGGACTCTAGAACCTTGAAGTGATATGAGGAGTGGGACCTCGATAAAATCGAGAAACGTTTCACCCTAAAATCAAAGACACAATTCCTACTATTTATAACATGTTCTGCAATTGTAAAGCCAGAAGTATTAATTAGTTGACATTTCCTAGCATCCGGATTCAAAATCCTAGGTGGGTAAGTGTTGTTTTATTCTCAGAGCCAAACATTGAGACGTCGTCCCTACGTAGTCGAGTTCACAACTAAACTTATATTTATAAATCACTGAATTAACATGAATTCCCACTCCTCATATGACCTTGCCTTGTGCCACATTTTCTGATTTTACGGAAATAAATATTCTCATATCACCTCAAGGTTCTAGAGTCCTTGAATATCAGATCCCGTGGGCCTTCCATTTGGAAACAGAGGGAATTCTTACCGGGAATTCTTACCGGGTCTGAATGCTATTGGACTCCAGCTTTCTTGAAATTCATTTTTCCCTCCATTATTTATCATTAATATCAATTAATTTTACACGTTTGCTTTTTTTATATCCCAGAAATAAACTTGATAAGGCTGGGACGAAAACGGTTGTTTTTTTAGCTTTGAAAATATACATTAAACTGTCATATAAATTATGCTTATTCCTAGCTATCCTTAAATTTTGTACTACAAAAAACTTATTCAAATATATATATATATATATATATATATATATATATATATATATATATATATATATATATATATATATATATATATGTATGTGTGTGTGTGTGTGTGCGAGTGCGAGTGCGACGGCGCCTATCGCTGTAAGTTTCCAGCGTTTTGGTTTGTCTTTCATTTCCTACTTGAACACAATTCTTTATTTTGCTCCAACAAATTTCAAAGTGATGTCTTTCCAAAAAAAAAAATTCTGCCTTCCAAGTAAGCGATTAAATAAAATTCACACGACCATACCATCTTCTTGGTACACAGAGAACGTGGTTTTGCGTTTTTGGAAGTCGGTTTATAGAAATGGTCATTTGTAAACAAAGTTCGAACACCGACTGTACCGTAATGTTTAGCCGACTAGTCTGGCAGTTACAATATCAATCCTATTACTCTGGCCTCGTGTCAGAATCTGGTGAATTTCGCCGAAAATACAACTGTACTCTTAAACAATTTTTTTGAAACAGGGTCGAAACAGATGGCAATTTTCTCAGCAGTGTTAATAATTCTTTTCTTTTGAATTGGGTGTCCTGTTTGTCCATTTATTTCAAATCAACACAGTCCGGTGGGACATTCGTCTGAAGTCCGTTATCCAGTGATGCAACGTTGCTCTAATTCTGCTTATTGGAGTGTCAATGACAGGGGTAGGGGGGGGAGAAATATTAATCGGGATTGAGAGCTGGGGATTCGGTCTCAAAAAGAAGGAAAAGTTAAGGCAAAATAGTGTTTGAATAAATCGGTTTCAAAATGACCCTTCTTTCTTTCTTTCTTTCTTTTTTTCCTTATTTCGTTCTCAGCTTTCTTTCTTTTCTTTTTCTGTCTTTTTCTGTCTTTTTCTTTATTCCTGTTTTCTTCTTTACTTTTCTGTCTTTTTCCTTCTTTTCTTTGTTTAGATTTATTCTTCTTTTTGTTCTCCTTCCAATATTCTCTTCCTCCTCTTCATTTTCCTTGATTATTCATTCTTTCTCTTTTCACTTTCTTACCCCCTTTCTTTCTCTTTCTCTTATCCATTTCTTTATTCCTTTCTCTTTTTCATTATTCCACACGTTTTCTCTTACTCATTCCTCTTTCATTCCTTCCTTCTTGTCTTCCTTCCTTCCCTTCTTCTTCCCTTCCTTCCTTCTTTCCTTCCTTCCTTCTTCCCTTCCTTCCTTCCTTCCTTCCTTCTTCCCTTTCTTCTTCCCTCCCTTCCTTCCTTCCCTTCCTTCTTCCCTTGCTTCTTCCCTTCCTTCCTTCCTTTTTTCTTCCTGCCTTTCCTTCTTTCCTTCCCTCCTTCCTTCCTTCCTTCCTTCTTTCTTTCCTTCCTTCCTTCCTTCCTTCTTCCCTTCCTTCCTTCCTTCCTTCCTTCCTTCCTTCCTTCTTCCCTCCCTTCCTTCCTTCCCTTCCTTCTTCCCTTGCTTCTTCCCTTCCTTCCTTCCTTCCTTTTTTCTTCCTGCCTTTCCTTCTTTCCTTCCCTCCTTCCTTCCTTCCTTCCTTCTTTCTTTCCTTTCTTCCTTCCGCCCCTCTATTCCTTCCTTCCTTGTATTCCTCAATCAGCAATACTTTCTTCTCCCCCACTTTCTCATTTCTTTCAGTTCTGCTTTTCCTCTCGTTATTTTCTTTGTTTTTTTTCTTTACTTCTTTAATTCCCGCCATTACTAGCGCCACCCTCCGATAGGATCTAACCTGTCAATTGTGTCTGTCTAGTCTGCATATTTTATAGAACAGAATCGTTTGTAATCCTCATTCAGGCGCGAAAAAAAACCTCGTGGCATGTCGCCTGAACTCCACCCTGGCCCTGGTAACAAAAGAGGATTTAGAGGGTGTAGGACTGGTACTGTTGTTAACGGTGTAAACCAGGTGATGTGGTGCAGAACAAGGCTTGACCCTACAGATCGAAAGGTCGGCGGGGAGTTCGTTGCGTCATTCATTTTAAAATCAATCCAATATTGTCATGCGGTGTCTCATATCAACCATGAAAAAGAATTTCGCTTCTCAGAACATCACAATTATCTCTGCATCTACTTTTGCAAGGATTAGGTCATTTTCCCGAAATTATATATGTAGACAAGTTGCTAAATTTCATGGTGTAGGCATTAGTTTTTGTCATAAATGAAAATGGATATAACAACCATTTTGTTGCTACTGCGTTGCTGGTTAATTAACATTCTCTTAATTATTTCACATCCGTTTCTTTTCTAGCATCCATGACAGCATAGGAGAGACCAGTTCGTGTTTGGGATGTCGGACCTAAGATAAAATTCGACAAGCCTTGGCTCAAGGACATTAGAACGAAGGAAATATTAGCTGATTAAAACCGTCCTGGGTATAACGATAAACTACATCCGACTGCAAGGCCTCTGATCAGTTATGGACCGAGCTATAGGCAAATAGTTAACCCCTAAACTGTGTTCAAAACATTATGAACGTGTAAAAATACGTTTTTATGCCAGCAATACTTTTGTGTAAAACAGTTATTACCAGCAATACATCCTTGGATAAAAATTATTACCAGCAATACATCCTTGAATAAAAATTATTACCAGCAATACATCCTTGGATAAACATTATTACCAGCAATACATACTTGGGAAAAATAATTACCGTCAATACTTTTCTTAGGCAAAAAATATAACCAACAATACATTTTTGGAAAAAATATTACCAGCAATAAAAATCTTATCGGCGTTAAATAACCCCTGCGGTTGATATATCGTAAACCAAAGCAAACCAAAGCTGACTAAAATTTCAATTAAATCTGCTTCTTTATTGTCAAAAATTCTTTCAAATGGAATGTTTTCATAAAAAGGGAACTTATTATTATATGGGGAAAGTATAGATATGAAATAGTGTTCGCAATCTAAACAATATCACATTAAACACATTGATTAGGTAAGCGTTTAAATAAATATATTTCTTCTCCAAGTCGATAAGTAGGTATAAAAGAATTGCCCAATACATTCTTTGTATTCCATCATCATCATTTATTCAGTTAGCACATTTTGCACCGCCGATGTGGTCACCACTTCACTCCATTTCACAACTTTGGTTCATGGTGACATTCAACGCAGACTAGTGCAATGGCTTGCTGGCTCCTTTTACATCAGGGATGTTGAGGTTACAACGTCCCTCTTCTGAGAAGTTAAAGGGGCAATACCTACAAGGTGGATTGAATTCAGAGATTTCCTTCTCTTAAACTGGTTGCAAATGAAGGCCATAGGACCCAGTCTGTCCTTCTATTTAAACAAACAGGCAATATTTCCCCACAGAGAGCGGGGAAGAGATGGATTTATACCGTTCCCAAGAGTACTTGCACGTAAGAGAATATAAGGAACATGACTGGAATTCGAACTCGGTTCTCTGATTCCTCAATCCATCAATCCACCGAGCCTCTTCCTTTTGTAACTGTCTTAAACAAGCAGATAATATTTACTGGGTTTACTCCTTGCACTCGCTACCATCATAATCTTCATAAATGGAATTAAACTTGATATTTTATGGTTAATCGTTTTAGCAAAAATCAAAAGGTATTTTATGATTTTGCATTGTGATAAATATAATAAAATCTATTCGTGAGGCAAACAGAGGATGAACACTTGATGTGAGAATGATCAGCGGTTCACTCTCCAGGGTTAAGTGTGAAAGTCTATGAAATATATATATATATATATATATATATATATATATATATATATATTAATAAAAAAAAAGAACAGTAAGATATATAATCCGGTGTTCTTATAGATATTTTTATTTTTACAAAATAGTGCTCAATGTAAATTTACAAAGCATTAATATTATAAGTTAATAGACTTAAAATATGGTTTTTCGCTACACAGTTCCATTTTTGAAACATGGTTGGAACTGTGTAGCGAAAAACCATATTTTAAGTCTATTAACTTATAACATATATATATATATATATATATGTATATATATATATATAAGATCCTGAAGGGAAATGAAACTTTCGACCATCAACTCCACAAAGTGATAAAAAGATAATCCAATATGCTTAGAAAGTAAAGGGATAAGCAAAAATCATTTATCTTTTTTACGCTTCACGAAATCACAGTGCCAATAAACTTCCGGTGATGCCACTCGACTTTCACTTTAGAATGAATGTTTAAAATCTTTAATTTCTTTTATTTTCTCGTTTTACTTGTTCCATTTTCGTCTTCTTTGTCAAAAACCGTGAAAATGAGAATGTTGTGTGGAGGTTGATTTAAACAGGAATAAGAAAATAACGCCATGAAAAAGGAAAAGACATATATTTCATCCTCAGCATTCTTCACTTCGTAGCTCGGGTCATTTCTATATTTTTGCATGTACCAATCTTGATTGTCTGGTTCAAAAACTCCAGGTTGAATGGCTTCAAACTCTAAATTGATTGAATTCCTTTCTTTTACTTTCTTCTTCGAATTCTACAGACACTTCCGGTGGTTGGATATTAACAAGGCTTCAGCAATAAATTCGCCTTTTCATTGGAATAGTTGTGGACAATCGGGGGCGACCATCCGGTTGAAGATTGCTGAGAGTAAATACTTATTGGGAATCCTATATTTAAGATCAATTAAGGTGACGACAACCAATTGATTGATGTTGGTTTTATATTGAATTAATTTATTACTGAGGACAGCTTGCTAACTAGCAAAACAGAAGGCTTCATAACAGATTGATATAGTTATTTACTCAAATAATCTGATACAGGGCCACCACTGTAGTGTACCCTGTGATAATCAAACTCATTTCATTAGGAATAGCTTGCAAAAATAGTTCGTTAACTATCACGCTATAGAGTAGTGTTCCTTTAACAAATTATTCTGACAGAAGGCCAGAAATGTTTTCTTATCATTCAGGATTTACTACCCTCTATGGATCAAAGAGTGAGAAATAAAAACTCCGTACAAATGACTTATCACATTAAAACATTGCCTCACATTTCTATAAATATAGGAACGAAACATTTTCTCTTGGAGCAAAATCCATTTTGAGTCAACTGAACTGATTGTGCATGAACTTCTGATGGCTTCTATAGTGCAACTAATATTTTAGGTGGCCATTCAAACAAAAATGATTACCCCTGTCTATATTTCTGAGGTGAGACAGTTACACTATTTACATTGTTCGGACTGTTGTTTGGACCTCATCTTTATTGTAATATTCGCCAAGGACACATGGCCCAGTGAATAAAAGTGTTGGCTGAAGTAATCCAGTTCATTGACCCAAAAGTAGTGAGTTTAATACCTGGACACAGCAGACATGGACAAAACTTGGAGAGTTGAGTTACTAAAGGGAAATAACTAACACTCAGATATCCAGAAAAAGCGTGGCGCGTCGAACGAGAACAATCTACCCCCGTAGACTAAATAAAAATATATCACCTGAATAAGGCCGGAGCGTACAACAGCCGAAACGTCGTGAGTATGAAAACCAAAATTAGGACAACAGTCCGAACAGTGTAAATAGGGTGAATAGTTACAATACCTCGTCTCGGAAATATAGACAGACCCTGAAGAAGGCCGGAGCGAACAACAGTTGAAATGTCGTAAATATGACAACAAAAATGAGGACAAAATTCCGAACAGTGTAAATAGGATAAATAAAATGATTGCTATTCTCAAATAATAATTTATTTTTAGCATTATTAATGGCGCATAAATTTGCTGAGCTTTAAATATTTGTAAGACATTTGCCAAAACTTAGATGACTATCAACGACTTGCGATATAAATACATGGACAACTGAACACGAAAAAAGCTTCAGTCAGACAATGCCTATGTACTAATCCCAATATGACTTAAACAGAAATTGGAAGACTATACTACACCAATCTCCTAATTCGGAAAATTCTGCCTACCTTAAAAATCAGCATTCGAAATCCAGGCATTTGACCTAAAAGTCGAACGCTGATCTCTGTCGCCAGTTGTTAATACGTAACCCAGGCACATGAAATGCTCTAAGTTCTTTTGACTGTATTTGATTGATGATTGGTGTCAAGTGGAAATGCAGTGTCACAAGGCACTCATAATTGATGCAGTCAATTTAACTGCCTGCGTTTGGGGAGTTCAACTGTTAGGCCAGTGATCCGGAAAAGATGACGGAATCAGTGGGTTTTTTTTTCGGTTTTGATTATTTATGTCTCTTAAGCGTCACTTTGTTCAGTGTCACAGAAAAAAAATGTTTGTCCCTTGGGTGAAGAACAGAAAAACAATTTTGTTATATTCGCATGCGACCCTCAAAATGCAGTATCGAGAGAAATCGACATCAAGAGATGTGATCGCTTTTCAATATCGTTTAAAAAAAACAAAACAAAAAAAAGAAAACGTACTTTCATCAAAATGTTGTTTAGATTGAGATGAAAATGTCAAGGTTTTTAACACATTCATATCATTTATCGGACTATCATATTTATTTGTTATTGTTTCCAATAATGTTTCAGACAAAAATCTACTCTTTCTACACCTCTGCATTAATCTGAGCGTTGAGGGAAGGCACTAAAACCTTTACCTCAGAGCTTCAATCAGATCACGTTACTTTTCAAGATTATATAAATGAGAACCTTTCTTTGTAAAAACATTCCTGTTTAATGAGACAATATATCTACGTAAGAACGCAAGTTTGCGCCCTGCAAGAAAGTATATTTTCATTATTAAGTCTCTCAAATACACAAGCTGGTAGATGCAATGCATACTGTTTAAAAAAAACAGGAGCTTCCACACTGGCTCTTTAAGTTCATAGTTAGATTTGCTCTACTTAGGTTATTGAGCACTTTACGTAGTTACTTTTGCTTTACTCGTTTTGGAGGTTTTTTTCTTTGGACTCTGAACTTGGATTCTGGACGATTGTTTTCGCCTCAATTACATGGTCTTAGTTCTTTCTTTTTTGTCCCTTATTTATCCTTGGGTTTTGGTTTGTTCATTTACAAGCCAAAACACCTAAGGTTTTTCCAGACGAGTATAATTTCTTATATTATTATCATTATTATTATTATATATATATATATATATATATATATATATATATATATATATATATATGTGTGTGTGTGTGTGTGTGTGTGTGTATAACTGAATAAATAAATAAAATAAAAGTCTGGACTATAAATAAGCGACAAAGAATTAGCACCAAACAACAAATTGAGAAAAAAGCAGTTTCTACCCACCAACCCTGCTCACACATACACACACACAAGCAGTTTACATCAGGTGCCTATATATATTTCCCACACAAATAGGAGTAACACATGGGCTGTATATATATATATATATATATATATATATATATATATATATATATATATATATATATATATATATATATATATATATATATGCATTTATATATATTATTTATATATTATATATACGCTGTACTTATTGGAAAACGCTCAATATCAATGATAGAGCTAAATTATTTAGTTTCATTTATGTGAATTTTTGAACCTGGATATAATGTGTATGTATATTTATATACATGCACATTGCACACACACACACATACACACACACACACACTCTTACATATATATATATATATATATATATATATATATATATATATGTAAAGAGAGAGAAAAGGGGCTAGGATAAATTTAGACTTACTTATAGAGATATATGCAGAGTATAGAAAAATGTAACATTTATAGATAGAACCGTCCTCACGTACATGTCTGTTGCTTTAACGATAAACGGAACTCAACTTTTGGACTTTTCATCGTAGATTTATCTTTTCAGTGTGTTTATGCTTTTTGTGCAAATGAATGTCAAGATGGCGGCTTAAGAAGGCAACTAGAAACTGAAACACACACACACACATACACACATGTACATTCACACAGATACATTCACACAGATACATGCAGATCAAAAACATAGAATCCCAGTTACAAAGTCAGTAACCAAAAATGGATGAAAAGCGAAAAACTATTTAGCAGCGGAAATTACAATCTGTTTGTATTTGAAAGGGAACATTAGGCGTGTATATATTTCTGAATTCCGTTTACGTGAAGAAGACATTTACTTTTATGTCTTTTGAGCAAAAGCAAGATTTTTTTTTGTGCTCACTCTGATTACTTCAGTTTGATATAACTCATTAACTTTCTGTCTGCTGTGTCGGGTTCGTGAGGCTTGCTACTAAAAACTCATTTTGAACAATGCAAAAATTACGTTTGAGTGATTCTCGTAGATCAGTATTCAACAAGTTTATCTCGAAGGCCATTGGTAATGAGTTTAATCGTCATTGAATTTCATTACTATCAAGCTTTTGTTTTTTGTTTGTTTATCGGCATTTAAACTCCTTATGGATCAATTAATACAGAAATTTAATTTCCTTGTGAGCATTAATAATTTCTCTTACAAACATGTATTGCTGGTAATTTTCTTTTTACTATGAAAATATCTTGCTGGAATTTTTATTATAAAAATGTATTCTTATACTTTCATGGTCTTCTGACCCTATTTGCCCATAGCTGAGACCCTAACAGTTGCTACCACCCAATGTTAGGGTGTACCTGGAAACAACGGCAATTAAGTGGTGGTTCAATGCTTCTCAATATTTTTAATTGCCCGAACAGGATAGGATTAACATTATGGTTGGTGATGCTTTTTATCACAATCTATAAAACTGTTTTTTTTTTTTTTTTTTTTTTTGAAGCGAATAGAGCTTTACGACTCAAAGAAGACGATCGTCCACCAGGCCATATAGACTGGCGCTATAACATCATAAAGTGCTTTAGCAAACAAAAGTCACATCACTTGAATACTCCCAAGAGCAACTCCAATGTATAGCAAATGTAACTGGAAGATTAAATAATAATACAATCAAAATGTTGAATTTACTACACATGCAAAAGCAAAAGGAAAGGATTTATGAATGAGATGTCATTAACTTTTTTTAATAACCACTTGTATAGTTGGCTAGCGTATTCGAGGATACCCGTCTACAAACAATCCCTATTGCAGACACTTACTCAGGCGCATTTGTGTTTATTCAAAGACCAACAGTGGTTTATACTGCAACTATGCTGAGCAGACCTTAGTTAAAGTTTCTGGGAAAGAGCGTGTTATCTAACGTGATCAACAAGGCCGACACGCTCAAGCCCTCGGGCACGATGACTTGTGATTTCGTGCTAGCCCAGCTATCGACGGCCCCCAAGGGTTCCATCTCCCCAATTTCACTCACAAGGCTTTGGTTAACCTGTGGTATGGTCTCACTTTTCAAAGGAAAAAACAAAAACAAAAAAAAAAAAACAGTTCGATAACATGACAAATCGACTATGGTGAAATTCGAACCCGGGTTTCATGGTCAGAATGTGGGCGTTCTAACCACTCGGTCACGTGTCCATGATATCGACGAAACTGATACTAAAATATGAATACTTCTAGACAACCACGTTTTTTTGTTTCATGCTCTCGTTTAAATAAGAGGCTCACATCTGATTCGGAAATTTAAACTATTCCCAGTGGCACTGAATTTATAATACCTAGACATGCTAGAAGAGGACCAAAATGAAGACACTATTATACTAACCGACAAAAAACACATGTGCATAGCAGATGGTTAGACACAAGTGATTCAAGTCCCTCGATTAGTGTGACTAATGTGTACATCGGTAACTAGAAAACAATTAATATTCAATTACTATGGTTAAACAGAAGAATGTCTTACCGCACTAATCGAGTATTATGCATGCAGTTATCGAATTTTGCTGTATAAAACTGTATTAATTGAATGCGAATCAAGGAATTCCTGTATTACGGCTATAGACTCAACGCTACTGGTTCAAGTTTACAAGTATAAGGCTGCCAGTGAGAATCGAACTCACTACACTAGCGATGTCTTGCGAGATAAATTGACTATCTAAACTGCTTGACATACGCCCATGTATACATGATAAATTGAGCTTGCATAAAGGCAGAAAATAGTTCGTCTTAGAGACAATCTTTCTTTTCTAAAAATAAATTTTAATATGGTTAATGACTGATTTTATAGAAATGGGATACCTTATCCTAATGGTCTCGTTTTCTATAGACTCATTTTTGTATTTATAGGGTCAATTTTTAGACAATGGATATGCGTAACCAGAAATACCGACGAAAACATCGAGAAACAGACAAGTAAAGAATGAACTTAGGAAGCGCTAATAAGGTAGAAAGAGTAATTAAGACTCAAGTCTCCAACCAATTTCTTCTAATTACTTTAAATGACGTAATGTTATGTTTTTGCTTGTCGATTGGATCATCCGATTTTGTTCCAAAGGCGAATTGTCCGCTTTGATTATACATCAACTCAGATAAAGCAAACAACGTGGGTGAAACTAATTATTCCAAAATGTCGAGACCTACCTACGATTCGGTAACACCTGACAGTTAAATTCGCATTTGGGGGAAGAGGTTATTTTGTAAATTTTCTCGGTCGGATGAGTGGTGGTTCATCTCAATGTTAGGCTGGTGTTTTACGGACTTCTCCCAAGAAAATACAGCTACCAGTAGTTCGGTCCATGGAACAATACATTAGAACTCGTAATATATATTCTTAATCTCAATAAGTTATTTGTTCTTGTTATAAAATCTGTGATACCCTCGTGGCGATATGGATGTCTGTGGGTTCAAAGAGGCAGATCAGTATCTTCCTTAACCTCTTTCGCCCCCCCTTTTTTTTAAGATGACGTCAGTTTGACGATCTCGGCTTTTTAAAATCTAGATTCTATTTGCAACACGATGATGCCTCTTGAAATCCTCACAGTATTTAGTATTACTGAAGTTATCCCAAATATTTCCGGTTGAGATGTCCAAATTCTTCGTTCCGTTTAATGTTGCAAATCAATCGATGCAATTTGAATAATCTGATTTGTTTGATAAAATACTTTGAAAAAAAAGAAACCTTACTTCGCAGTTTTTATGCACCCGAGTAAATCCAACTGTACTTTATACTCCTACCCTGTTTCTATTTCTCCCCAAAATTTGGGCGTCCTGGGTAAGACGATAAACTACATCCGCGTCCTGGCTAGGAGGATAAACTACGTCCAACAACAAGGCCTCTGATCAGGAGGTTTTGAGGAGCGTAGAACCACCTCTTAATTGCTGGTGTTCCCAGCTCTACCCTGACCCTGGGTGGTAGCACCTGTTTAGGGTCCCAGCTATGGGTAAATAGTTAACCCCAAAACCTGATTCAAAACGCTATGAAAGTGTAAAAATAGATTTTAATACCAGAAATACTTTTAAAAAAATAGGATCAGCCATAAATATTTGAAAAAAGAAAATATTACCAGAAATAAAAATTTTGTCAGCATTAAAATAACCGATTGAGGTTGATATGCCACAAAACAAAATAAACCGAACTATACATTTAAAAAAGAAAATATTACCAGCTTTACATTTTTGAAAAAAAAAAAAGGAAATTTTGTCGGCATTAAATAACCCATTATAGTTGATATACCGTAAAACAAAACAACAAACAAAACCAAAATTTGGCTAAGATTTGTCAATGTATGGTTATTTTAGAGAATTTAGAATTTTATATATAGATTGTATGTATCATCAGAAAAGAAATTCTGCTCTTACTAATTTATAATGTGTGGGTGGCACAAAACGGATGCTGGCATAAAAAATGGAATTGGTAAACCGAATTCAATTTATAGTGATATCCGTAAAGTCACTTTCATATAGCTATAGGTTCGAATCCCTTTAGCTTCGTAAGATAATCCTTCTCAGACATACGATAATACAGGGTGTGAATGATTAATTGAAACCATTTTATATTTTTAATTTTGTGCATGCGCATTGATTTATTTTTGATTTGTCGATTGCACAGTAGAGTAGAGTCAGGTGGGTGGAGTCTGTGAGAAAAAGAACACCATGACGTAATACACTCCACCAGAAATTTGGAAACAGCCTGCTGTACTGCTTGGCATTCTTACCGGAAGTTTTAATACAAACATTTCAGAGTGTTTGGGTGTCAATTTGGGGACAGTGCAGAGGATTCGAAAAGAGTTGGATGAGCTTAATGACGATTACGAAGGTACGGTAGCTCAGAAAACACATTCTGATCGTTCCGATAAGAAAAAAAAAACAACTCCCGAATTTGTTGGTGAAGACTACTCAGATTCAACACAGACGCCTACATCAAGCGCCTTGAGGAGGTAGTGCAGCCATGAATCAAGAAATTTGACAACAGGGCTCTGTACCATGCCACACAAGCAGGAGAATCCAGTCATGGCTGTTAAACAATTTCTGCAACCATATCATCCCTTATACCTTGCCACCTGGCTCTACAGAGCGGAACCCTCTTGATTATTATGTGTGGGGCGCAGTTGACCGAGAGACCAACAAACCTCCTTGTAATACGAAAGATGAAATGAAAGAAAGGATTATGGCAACATTCAACAACTTAAACAAGGAGACCGCCCAGAAGAGTTGCAGGAGATTCTGGAGTCGCCTGGAAGCGGTAGCTAGAGCCAATGGCGGTTTTATTGAATAAATTTGCTCTTTAGTATTTCAAGATATCTCTGTATAGTTCTGGTAAATATATCTGTTAAACTGAGATATTAGTTTTATTTTCATTTTTCCGGCATTTAGACGACAATTTATCCATCGCACCCTGTAGATCATTGTAGTGATCTCTCTCATTTCTGCTGATGCTATGTAACCCTGTACAGAACCTAATCACATATAGAGAGGAGATAAGTGTCACCAACTAGCTCCCATTGTCCTGAGCGAGGGAAAGGAATATCGATGATGTTATGGTTATGATTAACATTCACCTTCTAAATGATGAGTACCTTCAAGAAATCATCTAAACATTGATAATCAAATGGCGACGTTTTCCACTGATGAAGGATCAAAACTGAATATTAGTCAAAATCTGAAATTTTTCCCCGTTTGAGCATTCCTTGGTGCCAATTTCCAACCAGTTAATGAGCTATGCAGCGCAATGTCCACTAAAGATCGCACGACCACGCCATTAGAAACAGTCTGCGAGACCGGTTTGCAAACTTGCTCCATTACGGGGCCATACAAAATTACGAGGCTGGTCACGAAACTAACTTACCTCTTTGTTGAATTAATTAATCTATTCTACTTTCTTTCTGGTGAATCTATTCCTTGGTCTATATTGATATATTTGGGAAAGAGATGTGACAGTAATCCTGCAGACTTTTTAAAATAAATGCTATTTATCCTCGAAACGATTCCCTATTAAGAGATAAAGTCTCCGCTGATATACACACCACAAGACTAAATAGAAAAGAATGTGAAAATCACATCAATAAACAAATTGATAAAATGCAGAAAACCTATAAAATCATCTTTATGGAGAAAGCGACACAATTGTAAATGGCATTATATGTGAATGCAACAATCTGGTTCAAAGGCAGTATATAAATATTAGGTTGGTGCAAAAATAATGACGTAATAATTTTGTTTTTTGACGTATTTTTTAACGTCAAAAAACGACATTATTGCGTCATTATTTTTGCACCAACCTAATAGATAAAGTGGGAAGGGTGGTTCCTTAGGAACTGTGCAAATCCCTTGGGTGCAAGAATGTAAACAATTGATAGGAATACAAATTGGAAATTGTCTTTGAAAAGCACCTGAATAAATTTCAATGGGGTTTTGAAATTCAGTTCCATCTATACTATTAAAACGAAGGGGTCGGCTCTATATGTGTACAAAGAAAAAAGAACCGCTCAAATAGTCTGTATAATTATTCAAAAAAATAAAAGATTATACCAATAGTGGTTAGTCTGCTTAAAACCCAGCCCCCAAACCTTAGAGAGGGCGTATTTAAACCGTTCAGTTTTGGAGTGGTTGGGTTTGTTTAACAGAATATCAACTCCTTATAGGTCATTCAATACCGAAATTTCATTTTTTTTTTTGAGTTTTGGTCCCGCCCCAACAAAAACTATTGCTAGTAATTTTTTTTAGCGTATTTTTATATTTTCATGTTTTGACCATAGTTTGAGTGTTCACTATTTGCCCATAGCTGGGACTCTAACAGGTGCTAACAGGGTGGAGCTGGAAACAACTGTAATTAAAAGGTCCTCAAAACCTCCCGATCAGAGGCCTTGCTTCTGGATGGAGTTTACTCTCATACCCCGGACAAAAATATTGTTTAGACAATGTTTAGGGGTGACAAGAATTTTGAGGAAAGTGCTGGAGGTTTGAAGGAAGCTTGATTTCTCGCAACAACCACTCGATATTTCTGAACAGCCAATTCATGAAAAACATAAATAAAAACAATCAAAGATGTGTAAACAAACAGTAGGAATACAAATCTGAAACGGTACTAAAACGTAACCATATTCTGAAACATCTGAATCTAAAGCAACCATCCCAAGAAGTTCAGATTTGTTTGCTCCAAGCAAAGGAAAAAGATTGTCAGATTGTGTCCAGGTTCGTCTTTACACACAAATGAAAGAATTATGAGCTTGATATGGCGCAAAATGTAAGTAACTTGCTCGATTTTGGGAGGTGCACCTATAAATTGTGACATCCGCATAGATACACACTGAAGAATCATTGGTGATGTAAAGTTTGATGCGCTTTGAAAGATTTATGTGAACTCCATGCATAACTCTACATTGCCGTCAGTTTTAGCATATTCATTCTTTGTGCATTCAATCAAATGTGTTGCATCTGTGACTTTCACTGAGTACACCTTCTCCTTCAACATACCTCAGAAAAGGAAGTCAATTCTTTCTTCTTTCTGTAAAAACTGTTGTTGCTGATGAATAAACTCTCATATCCAACCCACAGAGATTATATAAGGCTGTTATTCCGAACATAAAACATGTTCACAATTTAATTTAAACTGTTTGCAAATTGTAAACACGGAAAGAGTAAATATCCTTAATTGACAAATAAAGGATAAAAACCATGAAAAAGTTCGAGCGCTCGACTTCGCCCTCTGGGCATGCGTATTTTACTACGAAATAATTTTTTTTCTAGAAGTACTACACAAAAGACGTATAGCCTAATAAAATTCCTTTATCCGTGAAAAATAGGAATTTTTCTATTTTATATATCCCTGTTGCTTTGCAACTCGTTTTTCGCTTATTGAGCATGCGAAGTCTAATCACGTGACTGCAACCATTTATACAACTTACCGAAACCAACCGAGAATAAGTTGGTATTTTCATTAAGGTGTATCATATTTGTGTCACTCAACCCCCACCATTCCACGTAATGTAAAGGAATATCCAGGACTCTCGCCAATATTTCCTGTGTGAATTACAAATTCAGACCTTAACAAACACTTGTATTTCATTTTTTTCGAATTACCTCTTTTGCATGAATGTCTCGAAGGCCGAATTTTTACGTCAGAGCCAACATGGCCAGTGATCTGATCTCAGAATTAAAAACATATACAAACTCAAAGAACTAATTATTCACCGTGGCACTTGAAAATTAATTCAGGATTTTCTTTATGAACATTATCAAATAGTGTTTGTTGTTTTTCATATTTCTCTTTTCACAAGCGATTCGCTATGAATCTTAATGTGTAGACGTGAGATCTGCTTTCTTTCTTCAGTATATTCGTTGAATTCACAGAAATGTCTACGCGGATGGATTTTGAAGTGTGTATCTTTTCCACGATAATTTTCTTAAAAAACCGACTGTACTGCAGTTTCTTTCTTGTTTATTCAAAGATAAATCCCCACTAACCAAAAAGTCCTTTTGATGTTAAACTCTGAATTAAGAAACATCTTTTACATTTTAAAACCATTTAATTACTCTATAATACTGTAACTTGAAATAAATTCTTTGATATTTTAAATTAAAGCCACCTGTTTGGTATAACGTTCAAAGTGGAATGGCATCGATTGCAAAGGAAATAACCGCACAGCTTTCTCTCTTGATATATGGTTCTCGGACATTTAACCGAATGGACATTTAGCTGAAAATGTAATGGCGTACTTACATGTATGTCACACTCTTTATCGTAATGTGGTACATGTATTTATATTTATTTACAGTATTAATTTATAATGTTTCGTTTTTTTACAGGCTTTTTTAAAACTCTATTCTGTATATATTATATTTTACTCCAAATATTACTGTAAGTATTTTGAGAAAAAGCACATTTTACCACAGCAAAAATCTTAAGCTTTTACGATATGAAAGATCTTTCAATTTCGCTTTTAATGATCATTATCTTAAAGTGATCAACTTATCTTGTTGCTAAATACGAATTTAAATAGTTAGGTGCTACTTTTTACCCAAATATACACAAATATTTTTTAAAATGCTAATTTCAATAAACAAATATTGAAATAAGAAAACATTTAACTTTAAATTTAGATTTAATAATTTAATCATTTGAAATTCGGTGGTAATTATTAGTCCTATTCTACCTTATAATATTACTAATTAAAATACTTAAAAGTATTGCTAGTTATTATTTTTACTTGTACTTCTTCGGTTAAAATGGTCAAATGTCCGTTGGCCAAATGTCTGTTCGGCCAAATATCCGTCTGCCAAGTCTCTCGGCCAAACGTCCGTTCAGCCAAATATCCGTCGGCCAAATGTGCGGCGGCCAAGTGTCTGTCGGCCAAGTGTCCGTCGGCCAAGTGTCCGTTCGGCCAAATGTCTGTCGGCCAAATGCCCGTCGGCCAAATGTCTGTCGGCCAAATGTCTGTCGGCCAAGTGTCCGTCGGCCAAATGTCCGTCGGTCAAATGTCCGTCGGCCAAATGTCTGTCGGCCAAATGTCCGGCGGCCAAATGTCTGTCAGCCAAATGTCTGTCGGCCAAATGTCCGTCGGCCAAATGTCTGTCGGCCAAATGTCCGTCGGCCAAATGTCTGTCGGCCAAACGTCCGTTCGGCTAAATGTCTGTCGGCCAAATGTCCGGCGGCCAAATGTCTGTCGGCCAAGTGTCTGTCGGACAAGTGTCTGTCGGCCAAATGTCTGTCGGCAAAATGTCCGTCGGCCAAATATCCGTCGGCCAAATGTCTGTCGGCCAACTGTCTGTCGGCCAAATGTCTGTCGGCCAACTGTCTGTCGGCCAAATATCCGTCGGCCAAATGTCTGTCGGCCAAATGTCCGTCGGTCAAATGTCCGTCGGCCAAATGTCTGTCGGCCAAGTATCCGTCGGCCAAAAGTCTGTCGGCCAAGTGTCCGTTCAGCCAAATGTCTGTCGGACAAATGTCCGGCGGCCAAATGTCTGTCGGCCAAATGTCCGGCGGCCAAATGTCTGTCGGCCAAATGTCCGGCGGCCAAGTGTCTGTCGGCCAAGTGTCTGTCGGCCAAATGTCTGTCGGCCAAATATCCGTCGGCAAAATATCCGTCGGCCAAATGTTTGTCGGCCAAATGTCCGTTCGGCCAAATGTCCGGCGGCCAAATGTCCATCGGCCAATTGTCCGTTCAGCCAAATGTATCGCGTCAAATGTCTCTCGGCCAAATGTCCGTTCAGCTAAACGTCCGGCCACGTGATATATTTAGGTTTACTTTATCCTCTGTTTATCATCGTACGTTCAATTTGTCTCGTCAGTTTAGTTGTAGATTCAAACATATTTATTAAATGTTGTACAAAATGGTTTTCTTTGTTTTCTTCCTTTGACACTCGAGTAATTTTTTTTTAAATTTCACTTTGATGATATGTAGGACATTTTGCAGACCAACATGAAATTTCTTTCTTTCTGATGGAAATAATAAGTAGTTTTACATCAGCATGGTGAGTTTCGTCGCAAGTTAATAATTTAGTTTTATGAACTTATTGATCAAGTGTTTCAATAAATGATTGTCCCTTTAATGCAATTTCAAGCTTTACGCTTCGTTTCATGCGTGCTTATTTTATCTAGGTACGTATGTCTACATATCTATTTATGATTATTTTGTCTAAGTATTTAACTGAATATATTTTTTTAAGCATTTCACCTCAAGCAAGGTGGGAGTGCCACTAGCTGGCAAGGGGTTACAGAGAATGAGAGCTAAAATGAAAAAAGGGGTGTTTGAGGAAAGGATATAGAAAAGGACGGGAATCAGGATAAAGGCATCAGATGTCGATTGAGATCACATTTGAATATTTGAAGATTATTTTTCGTTTTGCTTCATGCTTCACCTTTCTTCATCTTTTATCTTTCTCCATGTTTCACCTTCATGCTTGGCCTTACTCCATCCTTCACTTTGCCTCATGCTTGACCTTTCTTCATGCTTAAACTTCATTCGTGTTTCACCTTTCTTCATCCTCCACCTTTTTCGTGCTTAGTCTTTCTTCATGCTTCACCTTTCTTCATGGTTCGTTTTCCTTCATGCTTCACCTTTCTTCATGGTTCGTTTTCCTTCATGCTTTACCTATCTTCTTCCACCATCACCTTTCCTCATGCTTCGCCTTTCTTCATCCTTCTCATTCACTTATGCTTAAACTTCCTTCATGCTTCGCCTTTCTTCATGCCTTTCTTCATCCTTCTCATTCACTTATGCTTAAACTTCCTTCATGCTTCGCCTTTCTTCATGCTTCGCCTTTCATGTTTCGCTTTTCTTCATGATTCTCCTTCCTTCATGCTTCGCCTTTCTTCATGCTTCGCCTTTTTAATAATTCTCTTTTCTTAATGTTTCGCCTTCTTCATGCTTCGCTTTTAATCATCTACTGTCCTTTCTCCCTTCTCTTTTCTTCATGATTCGCCTTCCTTCATGCTTCGCCTTACTTCATGCTTCGCCTTTCATGTTTCGCTTTTCTTCATGATTCGCCTTCCTTCATGCTTCGCCTTTCTTCATGCTTCGCCTTTTATAATTCGCTTTTCTTCATGATTCGCATTCCTTCATGCTTCGCCTCCCTTCATGCTTCGCCTTTCATGTTTCGCTTTTCTTCATGATTCGCCTTCCTTCATGCTTCGCCTTTCTTCATGCTTCGCCTTTTATAATTCGCTTTTCTTCATGATTCGCCTTCCTTCATGCTTCGCCTCCCTTCATGCTTCGCCTTTCATGTTTCGCTTTTCTTCATGATTCGCCTTCCTTCATGCTTCGCCTTTCTTCATGCTTCGCCTTTTATAATTCGCTTTTCTTCATGATTCGCATTCCTTCATGCTTCGCCTCCCTTCATGCTTCGCCTTTCATGTTTCGCTTTTCTTCATGATTCGCCTTCCTTCATGCTTCGCCTTTCTTCATGCTTCGCCTTTTATAATTCGCTTTTCTTCATGATTCGCATTCCTTCATGCTTCGCCTCCCTTCATGCTTCGCCTTTCATGTTTCGCTTTTCTTCATGATTCGCCTTCCTTCATGCTTCGCCTTTCTTCATGCTTCGCCTTTTATAATTCGCTTTTCTTCATGATTCGCCTTCCTTCATGCTTCGCCTTCCTTCATGCTTCGCCTTTCATGTTTCGCTTTTCTTCATGATTCGCCTTCCTTCATGCTTCGCCTTTCTTCATCCTTCTCATTCCATTATACTTAAGATTCTTCATTCTTCGACCTTCTTCTTCCTTCATTTTCTTCATCCTTAACCTTTCTCCACCTTTCTTCATTCTTCGATTGACTTCAGGCTTCGCCTTTCTTTATGCTTCGATTAGCTTCATCCTTCACCTTTCCTCTTCCTTCATCTTTTTCATGCTTCGCCTTTCTTCATTATAGCGCTATTAATGCATGTATTGGCAGTAGATATAACACGTGTATACTGCGTGTATTGGTAGACACATATAACACATGTAACTATAGTTATTGATAAATACAGAATTGAAAAGTAGAAAAACGTTCATGTGTTACATTACTTTCTTGATAATTCATGAATAAACGTGATTAATATGTGTATGACTAAACATTCAGACATATGCATACGTGCGAACAAACATGCATATAGCTATATATAATTTTTATCAGTTTTAACCTTGATTTTAGCGGATACTCATATTTGGGTAGACGCTCCATTTATTTATCAAACATTATTTTTATTTATTTTCGTCTACTGACCTGAAGATTCGAGAAATCTCATTAAAGAAAATATGCTTAAAAAAAATGTTATATATTCAGTTGAAAATAAAAAAAATAAAAATCGACCTTGATAATGACTAAGGGAAAAGCCGAATGATAAATTAAATAATGCTTAATCGCAGTACCTTGTTAGTCGTCTTTGGCGAAAATTGTATAACAGAGGGTTTGCTGCCCAAATACACAATATATATATATATATATATATATATATATATATATATATATATATATATATATATATATATATTAAGGCATGTTACCCCTCTCTTTAGCTTTAACATTCGTCCCACACTCTCATACTTACACTCTCTCTAAATTCTATTTTTATTTCCGGAGTTGGTTTTTCTGTTTTCTTTTTCAATTTGTAGGTCTGATGAATTGGATCGTATTTACGATTCCAATGGAATAAATCATGACCATGGAATATTAGTGTTTAAGCCTTTTTATTATATATATATATATATATATATATATATATATATATATATAGTACCGGTATTCGATCCATTGGTATATAATCCGGGTGGATCCTAGTAATATTGATGATTAAAACTGATCCACAGACAGCTCGATGTATTTATCATAACAGAGCATATGTATTTTTTTACAGCAAAAAAACAAAAATTACCTCAACGTAGAGGATAGTCATCATTATTTCATGAAATATTTTGTTTTCAAGGTGGGCCATGGAAACTTTAGATATTAATGTTACTAAAAGGCTGTCTCTCTCTCTCTCTCTATATATATATATATATATATATATATATGGGACTCTCTCTTTCTCCCTCTCTTTCTCTTTATATATATATATATATATATATATATATATATATATATAGAAAGCGAGTGAGAAAGAGACAATATCAAGCGATACTCAGTGATAGTAATATAGTAGTATATATATATAAAGTGGTGTGGAGAGAGTGTCTGCCAATAGCAACTTCATCATTATGGTTATATATATATATATATATATATATATATACAAGCATCACACACACTCCCAAAGAACTAAAAGATAACATACACTTTACAGACACATCTCATTCCCAACAACCAATAAAACTGTAAAAATGATCAAGGAAGGACTTCTGAAAGTTAGCAATCTCCCATCCTCTATCTTAAAAACAACTTGAAAGAGGCCGTTTGACCGACACAATTACTGATCAAAATTAACGATAAAAAAACAAAAGAAAACTACAGATAAATTTAACTTTCTTCAGAAACAGTCATTCACTCCTTTTGTTCACTGTTACTAACAAGCAGGGATCTTTTTTCTCCTGACGATGGCCATGCTGGCTGAAACTGACGTTGAAGTAGCATCAGTCCCGATGTTCCCTCAGGATGGCCCCGTGAGTTGAGTGACTATAGGGCTTCGAACTCAACACAGACATCAAGTGGAACTCGTATTTACTATCGCTGAAGATGCCGAAAACGTGGGCAGTTCTCTGTACCATTCCAGTAAGTACCTGACTCCTCGTGCTATTCTGTACCTCTACAAGCGCTTGATCGGGCTGAAAGGGTAGTCCTTCAATCATATTTGGAGAGGAACTACTCAGTCCTCACTTACCAGTCTCGATAGAATCCAAAAGAGTCTCCGCGTCTTTACGGGTGACAAATTATTTGCCACTCTGCAACCCCATCTCTTGCAGACGAGATGTCGCAAGCCTCTAACGCTACTTCAATGGAAAGTGCTCGGACGAAATGCATTCCATCCACCAGTTCTAAACTTCACAACTAGGACCCACCTTGCTACGCACATTGCAGCGAACAACTCGCAATTCCCTCCGTATTCCATTGGTACGTTCCATCGAGCAGCTTCATGCTGCCAACTACTGCTCTGTGGAAACAACTCCCAAGAGAATGTTTCCCCGATCTTAACCTGGGACACCTTGTCTTGCTAGATCAATTACGAATGAGTAGTGAGTTCGATTCTTACTGGGTGTGACAAACTTTCAACCTTGCGCCACATATAATCTACGATTGGAAAATCATTTAAGGCACATCGATGTGGTGTAATGGTTAACAAGCTGCGCTCCATACTTTCGGCCTTGTGTCATATCTAAACTGCGCTTTGAAAATCAACACTACAGCCTTAACCTGCTCTAGTCTAGGGTTAGCCGTTATTTTCATCACCTATCCCAGTAAACTGTGGCAATTACTCTGTAACCCTCTTCCTCGAGTGACTCTTGGGCCTAGTAAAGAGTGAACCGCACTGTAAAAAAAAAGAAAAAAAGGAAAAGAACAGGAATTATCATAAAGAGTCCCAGATTGAGAAATGCCCGACTGAAATAATCGTCCGTCTACTTTACAGCTCCATTTTTGGAATTGGGTCGCGGGTCAAGTATTTATCAGTCCCACCACGTTTATATATATATATATATATATATATATATATATATATATATATATATATATATATATATATATTGACAGAAAACAAAATTACAGCAACTTGAAGGACGATGTCGATTTTGACCTTGGCACGGTATGGGGCGAGATACACTGATAAAAGTCTCCTTTCTTAGGCTTTCCTGTGACACATACCAATGCATCGTCTTTGTCTGAGATTCACACGGTGACACATGTTACGAGAAGGTTCAGGATGGTGAGAGGTTTAAAATGTAAATTGAAACAAATATTCCGGGTGTCTGCAATGTTATTTGTCGGTATATATATATATATATATATATATATATATATATATATATATATATATATATATATATACTGGCAGTAGAGCCCGGCGTTGCCCGGGGATGTAACAGTAAGAAATAGATCAAGTATCGACCATCATAAAGACTGAAAAATAAAATTGACAAAGATTATTGTTTAAGGTTGACGGACACACATGTCTTAATTAGTTGGGGTTTTTTTTTGTTTTTTTTTTACGAATTGGTCAAACCTTAACTCAAACAAAAACATTGTTTCCAATCGTCATGCGTCAACCGATTGAATAGAATTTTATTATAAACAATTGTCTTGTAAATGGAATTTTTAAAGCATTCTGAATGTAAAAATAAAGAAAAAGAAAGTGTGCAAGACAATAAGAAACACTACCTGCCAAAAAAAAAAAGTGAAGTTTTGTTGAAATCGGTTGAAAAATGTAGGAAATCCGATTCCATATATAAACGAACACAGACACACACTCACAAACAACCGGGGTTTTATAAGTATAACTCGATATGAGTTGTCCCCCTTTAATTAATGCCTCTTAATCGTGTTTTCAAATTGATTTTGTGCAAAAACAATTGTTTTTCCAATTTTTTGGCACTGTCAGAACCACCGCAAGGTAATTTTATGTAGTCCTGTGAAGTTTTGTTGAAATTGGTTGAAAAATGTAGGAAATCCGATCCAATATATAAATGTACACACACACACACACACAACCTAGGTTTTATAATAAGTAAGATATATATATATATATATATATATATATATATATATGTGTGTGTGTGTGTGTGTGTGTGTGAAAGAATGTATTTATTTTTAATCCAAAAATGCTTTTATTACTTCAGACGTTATTTTTAGTGGATAATCGTGTTTGAGTAGATGCCCTGTTTTTGTTTTGTTTTTGTTTTGTTTTGTTAAAAAAAAACTTAATAATGAGAATATGCCCTCCGGCGGTAGAGTTTGTTCCCTATATATATATATATATATATATATATTGTTAAATATAACAGGCAATGAATGTATATTATGTCTGATCATGAGCCGTTCTAATGTTCGTATGTTTGCTTTAATTTCGGGTGGAAATAGAGACAAAATTTGTCCAACATTTGGATATATTTTATTAAGTTGACATCTAGGCATATGATTCTCTCGAGTGGTATGACGTCATAGAATTGCATCTTGATCTTACGAACTGTGTCTGCTATTCCGCGACCGTTATCACTGCATAGCAGTCTTCTATGTCAACATAACAAAGTATTATATTCGATAGTGAATATTTTTTTTTTGGAGTGGAGTAATGGATAGTGGATCGGACTGAGGAATCGGAGAGCCGAGTTCAAATTCCAGTCGGATGCATTGCATTCACTTACGTGCTAATGCCCTTGGGAATGGTATGAATCCTCTTCTTCTCACCCCCCAGTTATGAACAAATAGCAGGACAGACCGGGTTCTATAGCCTTGGATGGCAACTGGTCTACCGCAGAAAGAAATGGCAACCTACTGCGGGAAAAAATCTGCCTCGTCAGCCATGTATCAAAAGATACATGATCTCCTGAACGTGTATCACGCATGGCACATAACTGATCCACTAGTAACCATTCTGAAGATGGCTCATGTGAACCGAAAGCTTTAGATCAAGGACTAACTAAAATAAAATAAAAATATTCTAATGTTTGACAATTTTTGTCTGTATTTTCACCCCAAATTAAAGCAAAGATAGATATTAGGTTGATGCAAAAAATAATGACGGTTTTTGACGTTAAAAAATACGTCAAAAACCGTCATTATTTTTGCACCAACCTAATAGATAGATAGATAGATAGATATATTCTATTACGTATGTTATTTATACAACATTTTGATGTACTTCCCAAAAGTTAAAAGATGTGTCCCTCTTCAACTTACAGAATTTGTTGGCTAATGGAAAATAATCTACCCACTGACTCGATTTATTTCCCGTAATGCGGCCAGCCAGTCAGACTTGAAAAGGCTGTAAAACAGATCGGCCAAAAACCCTGTAGGTAACGACATATGCAACACAATAACAAATAAATTCAATAATCCAAACAACTCTTGGAACATGAGAAAAAGATGTTGGGGGTTATTTTCAAGTGAAAATCGTATTATACATGAAAATAAACTATATTCCAGCCTTTTACATACATGATTAGGACTTCGTCTCATACACGAATGAACACGGTAATCAGCGAAATGAGCAACATGCGGAATTCACTTTCTTGTTCATTTTGAGCTTCACTTCTCTTTTGCTTATTTCTCTCCATCTTTTTATTTTCGCCGTCTTAACTGTTGACATTCCCTGCGGTAGGTAAACACACTGCTCATGTCCGGGGGTTGAGGCCGTCCACATCAAGCGAGAAAGGGAAGGGATTTGAACTGTGGGATTGAGGTCGCAACCATCCATTATAAGGATGCAAGTGTCTGTGAAGATGGCGTCACTTGGGCGACTTTGTGGCAGACATTGCCTATTTTCCCATCCTTTCTCCGAACCCCTTGGCCCTTTGAGCCTCTACATCACCTCCTCCAACCCGACTTGAAACCCTAAACCTCCCTTACAACCTTCAACCACATTTCTTGCCTATTCTCACCGATACCACAACCATATTACGGGCGTCGAACATAAACAAGTACACAGAAATTTCTGTATATATATATATATATATATATATATATATATATATATATATATATATATATATATATATATATATGTGTGTGTGTGTGTGTGTGTGTGTGTTTGTAATATGTCTGCGTATATCCAAATATATTGATAGAAAAAGAGAGAGAGAGATTGATCAATCAAAATATATATGCATCTTCATATATAATGTATTGTGTTATAGATAGATTGATAGATAGATAATGACTTAGAGGAATCTGGCCCAGATGAGCGTTTCACTGCGAAAGTCTTGAGTCGGTCTATCAGATTAGCCATTTGAACATGTCTTGATTTAATAGATAGATATATATATATATAGATAGATAGATATGCTTGGGCAATTGTCTAAAAATTGTTTAAAATACAGATATAAGAACGTGATACTGACTCTCTCTCTCTCTCTCTATATATATATATATATATATATATATATATATATATGAAGAAATATAGTTTTAAGGTGTGCTATATTTATGAGATAAAGTGCTCAAAATCAGAGATAGAGCGTATGTAAATATAATTATACAAGTGAACATTGAAGTCAACACTCAGAGGCGACAGGCTGTTTCATGCTGGACGCAATCGTCAGACGGCCTGATAATTGCGTTCAGCATGAAACAGCCTGTCGCCTCTGAGTGTTGACTTCAATGTTCACTTAGATATATATATATATATATATATATATATATATATTCAGCTACCCACAAAATCAGCACAGGATGAACTTGACAGAAGAGTAGAAAAAAACATGAAAAAAACCTCATAGAGTCATTGAAAAAAGAAGGGAATGAATTATCAAACTTATACTTTGAGAAACTTTTGCAACGAATGCCAAAAATTAGTGTTGTTTGACGAAATCATACTTTAATTTCTTATACAACTACTTTTGATGCCAATTTAAAAAAATTACCAGTGTTGATCTCAAAAGTTTGAACTATATATATATATATATATATATATATATATATAAGCAAATATGCACATCCTTCCCATATATACATATATATATATATATATATATATATATATATATGTATGGGAAGGATCAAGTGCATATCAATGGCGGTACCTAATATATATATATATATATATATATATATATATATATCGTCAAAATCTTTATGTCATTATTAAGAGGAAAGACCAAAGGATTTTCTAATTATTAAATTTATATTTTATCCTTTTTAGAACTTTTGAAACATTGGTTAAAAATCTTTTTTTTTTTTAGCGTCAGCAGCGGAATCAAAAATCAAAATAGAAAATTTTACCATCTTTTTTGCGGTGAAAAACACATGGATTTGAAAATTCTTGCAAAAATCAAATAATTGTTGGATTTTAATGAATCTTTCAGAACTAGAGTTTTTTCTTTCTCGAAAATCTTGGTAATTTTTTTTTTTTTTTTCTGTCACCTTCAACTTATTTAATTTTATGAAATTTCGATAAATTAATTGTTTAATGTGTATGTCACTTATACGCAGAACTGTTTGGAGAATTAAAATCGTCAATTTCTTTTTATAAAACATGACCTCCAGTTATCAAAAATCTGCTCTTAATTGTAAAATTAAAAAATACCATAAAACTAAGACAAGATTTAATTAGCAAAGCTTTTTATTGTTTTTATGAATACGATTTAATATCTTAAGAAAAACAAATTTTTCGATGAATAATGAATTTTTAAAAGGATGTTTTCATTTTTTCATTTTTAATTATAATCTTAAAAAACATGTTAATTATAATATTTTTAAAATGTTAATCATAATAATTTATAAAGTTTTAAATCTTTTAAATTTCTGTCTACTTTGTAGTAATTAGGTGATAATTTTATTAAGTAAAAATTATATTTACTAATCATAAATAGAAAAGCCTAATACTATTCATCGACATCCAAAATCAAAAAATAAATAAATAATAATTTTGAAATTTTTCTGTGAGTATAAACGTGCCGATTTTTTAAGTACGGATGTCGATACACATTATCAGAAATATGAGTGCTAACTATAGTAAATTTCAATCTAAAGTACCTAAAATTTAAGAAAACATTAAATTATTATTATATTTTCCTAAATTTTTAAAAACGGCGCTCACGTTATATTCTTCAAGTAAATTTTACGATATGTCCACCGTAAAAAAAAAAAATAATATTAGATAAACTTTCGTCTGACATTCAACTACATATGGGCACATGAAAAACCTATTTTTAAAAATTAAAATTCCTAGCGTCTCTCGTTCGTGCACTTCGCATTAACGTAAACAAGTGTAGTCCGCTAAAGTTCTAAAGACCGAAATGCGGCACGCGAAAACTTTTACCACTTTGTGATACATTTTTCGTTCAATATATATATATATATATATATATATATATATATATATATATATATATATATAAATATGTAATGAAAAACAAATCACTTTAATGTACCATTACGATAATTTATTTCACCTAAATCCTTTTTTAAGGATTCAGGATCATCAGGTAAATATATATATATATGTTAAAAAGAAGAGAGAGACCGCAAACCGTTTTGGTTGTAATGTGTTTTTTTTTGTTTTTTTTAGATATTATGCTTTATTGTCCATAATTTTGCTACACGGGTTTCCGGTCTTGCGACTGTCATCAGGCAAAGGGTGGAGATTTACACATATTATTAAAAATATTTTTTTTCTTTCCTTTATGTATTTCGACGTTAAATATTCTCGATATGAGACATTCTCTTTTTTTGTCTTAGTGACCCAAATGTGTTTCTTGGACAGTTCAAGAAAAACATTATAAAAAACATTATATATATATATATATATATATATATATATATATATATATATATATATATATATAATGTTTTATTACACCATCTCCAGCTTTTCTTTCTGTCTCTTTCTGACTGCCTTTCTGTCAGTATCTTTGTGTCTCACACAAGCACTAAACTGCATCACCACATCACACTGTCGTAATTGATTCGTCTAAATGTGTAAATTGTCTCATAACTGTCTATATTTAAAAAACATAATCAAAAGCTTTCATACACACGCCGATAAACGAACTGGCTCAGAAACCATGCAGTTATTGAGTCACAGTATGTGAACTCCTTACAGTAGGTGAATTTCCAAAGCATTTCTAATAGAATCTTTTGAAATAACTATCTACGTTTAGCATACATTAAGCCACCGACATGCATATTCATATATGTTAAATATATTCTAGATGTAGGTCGGGTGAACAGATATCACTTTGCAAATGCAGTCATTTTGTCTCTATTCCGTTTGGACAGATCCAGTTTGGGATTCACAAACATGTATACATACGAGGATGTTTTGAAATGTAAAACTTTCGATGAATAATTAGATTTTTCTAAAATCTTAGAAAATACAATGATTAAAAATTTCTACGTCGCTTAACAATTTGATGCACGAAATTTGGATATCGTTCGGTTCATACTCCTTCCCGGTATTTTGAACAGCAGTAAAGGTTAATTTTCTCTTTTGGATTAGGTTTCCGGTTACCTCTAAAGTCTTTTCCTTCTCTCTCACTTCCGGTGGCTCCTTGTGTCTTGGTGGCGGCATTTTCACCTCGCCTAGGGTGATGCCTCTTACTCTATAACCTTCTACCTCGAGTGGCACCTGGGCCTTATACAGGGTGAAGATCATACCAAAAAATAGACTATTTATGTATTAGGTTGGTGCAAATATATATTCGTTTTTTGACGTTAGAAAATACGTCAAAAAACGATAATATTTTTACACCAACCTAATACATACACGCTCATATAAGCAAACATAAACTTGATCCTTCCCATATATATATATAGCCTTGATTACTACAACACTCTTTGGCATTCGTTGCAAAAGTTTAAGTTTGATAACTCATTCCATTCTTTTTTCAATGACTATGAGATTTCTTTTATGTTTTTTTTCAATCACTCTTCTGTCAAATTCATCCTGCGCCGATTTTGTGGGTAGCTGAATATATATAATTAAATAATTCATCGAGTCTGAAAGAAGCCTCAACAGAATGCACTGAACGGCCCTTTCTTCCTATATTTCGGACTCCTCATCAGCGCGCATCCACAACCGAGAATTGAAACCCTGACAGTTAGGTTATCAAGCAAACATCATACCAACTGTTCCAATGGGCCTCGGTGACAAAGTGATTGCACATCAGACTCAATATAGCGCCGCTCGCTCACATATTCCGTGGTGGAACTCTACTGAGTAACCATAGGACTGTGCCCCCTGGAGCCACGACTACTTTCACCAAGCCGCTCACTCTAGAGCATTAGAAGCCGGTTCAAGCAATGATATACACAGATAGAAATTATTAGGAGGATTTGATAATTATATTTAAGTAATTCATCGAGTCTGAAAGAAACCTCAACACAATGCAGAAAGCACTGGACGGCCGTTTCGTCCTATATTTGGGACTCATCAGCATGCGCATTCACTACCGAGAATTGACACCGTGACACTTAGGTTGTCAAGCAAACATCAATGTTCACTTTTATATTTATATTTACATACGCTCTATCTCTGATTTTGAGCACCTTATCCCATAAAAATAGCACACCTTAAAACTATATTTCTTCATATATATATATATATATATATATATATATATATATATATATATATAATGGTGTGTCGGGGTAGTGGGGTGGATATAAACGTTTATTTATGAAGCTTCTAAAGGTTTACTCTATGATACTGACAACAATATGTCCTTCATAATGACCGAAGCGATCATAAATATTCGGACAAAAATATGAACTTTGGATTGAAGTATTGAAAAATTTCATGCGGATGCGCCAGAACCTATTCGTAAATTGAAATTACATAAATATCAAATTAAACTGATAGAACTTGATGTCCGACTTTATAAAATTTATTTGGGCGAATTAATTCTGCGCGCACACACACACAAACACGCGCGCGCGTGCACACACACACACACACACACACACATATATATATATATATATATATATATATATATATATATATATATATATATATGTATATTATGAAATGGACAAAGTCCAACAATTATTTTAAGACATTTTTTATGTTTATCTATAAAAAGAACGTCTAAACATAAAAAATATCTTAAAATAATTGTCGGATTTTGTCCATTTCATAATGTGTGACGTCATTTGTTTACATTTGGATACGCATCGAGCAGATATGAATGTATGAGAGAAAACCATGAAGAATTGTAGTTTTAAAACAGTAAAAAGGACCTTCTAACCGAAACGCTCCTCTGTGGCTAAATCCGTAAAGCACGTCAGACTATATGATGGTTCCATATAGGATACAGGTTCGATTCCTGTCGGTGGACGCATATTTTCTATGAAAATTTCTCGGACATTCTGGCCGGTAAATGTTGTTGCTACTGTTTATTATAAAAAGGGGATTTACTTAAATATCTGTATCTATAAAAATAACGTATAAACATAAAAAGTATCTTTTTTATTTTTATATATTTTTTTTTTTTTTTTTATATATATATATATATATATATATATATATATATATATATATATATATATATATATATATATATATATATATATATATATATATATATATGGCGCGATTGATAAATTATCGTTTAAATTACATAAAATTGAAAATAACACCAATTTCTCATTTTAACAAATATTACTGAAAATTACTAAAAAATTTTTTGAAATACTAAAGAGTAAATTTATTCAGTGAAATCGCCATTGTCTTCAACTACGGCATCCAAACGTCTTTGGTATCTCCTGCAACTCTTCTGGGTGGTCTCTTTGTTTAAATTAGTCAATGCTGCCATAATCCTTGCATTTAGCTCATCTTTGGTGTTACAAGGAGTCATGTTAGTCTCTCGATGAACTGCGACCCACACATAATAATTAGGTGGCTAGATGTAAGAAGTGATGTGGTCGTAGAAATGTGCTCTCCTGTTTGTGTGGCATGGTGCAGAATCCTGTTAACAGGTATATGATCTTCCAGCAGCCACCCTCTTGGCCCAGGGCAGCACTACCTTCTCAAGACACTTGATGTTGCTCTTAGTGTTGAGCCTGAGACCCTGTGGGAAAATGCCACCTTTATTAGTGATCACTCCAAACACCTTTGTAATCACCATTAGACTCATCCAACTCTTTCCGAATCCTTTACATTGTCCTCAGTCTAACATTCAAATACTCTGAAATTTTCGTATTGGAGCTTCCGGCGTGAATGCCAAGCAGTACAGCATGCCGTTTCCAAATTTCTGCTGGAGTGAATTATGTCACGGTGGTCTTTTTCTCACAGACGGTGCCCAACTGGCCTTAGTATACTGCGCTGTCGACAAAATCAAAAACAAACAATGCGCATGCGCGAAATTAAAAAAAATATAAAATTGTGACAATTTACTCATCGTACTCTGTGCATACCATTAAAGATGGCTGACAAGGTGCTCCGATTAATATTTTTCTTCATTTTTTTTTTGCGTTCAAACATGTTTTTTTTTTTTTTTTCTGGACATAATTTCCTTGTCATATATTTTAACAATTGTCCATTTCGGCAGCAATCCCTTTAGTCAGTCATATCTAATGAAACTTTTATAAAAGAGATATGGTTTCTGTCGCTTGAAATGTATTTTGACACCTTCGGGAATGTTTGCCGGTGATGTAGTACAAACACAATCGGTTCGGTAGTTGTTCACATCTTCCACGGTGAAAAACTTCTCATTTGACCATACGAAGACTTTACCTGCGACACGCTGCATCTTCTCCAACATCATCTCCTTTCTGCCAAGGGGTTTTTGTCTGGAGACACTTGAGAGCATCTGTCGTCATTGAATCTTGTATAGTTTTTAGCGCCAAAATCCTATTTCACAATACTCCTTAGCAACCGCTGCAAAATATTCACTTATTTTGCCATTTTATTCTTCAGCTCTTCTTGATGGCTTCAATGACTCTCCTGGTACGAATTAAATTGTTTCGTCCTGGAAGTGGATTTAGTGAGATTGTTTGCTCCTCTTGAAATGTTTTCTACACATTAAGAACAGTTCAGCAAATATTCAACTGTTTTATTACTTCAAAATCCTTTATACCAACCTATTGCCAATGCAACAATTTGATCACGTTTTGTTTGAGCCGCCGTATTTATTTGAACTGTAAACAATAAAACAAAGAAGGTTACGAAGCCTTATTGAAATTTGAAACTATTTTTAAGAATAGGCATGTTTCAAATTATGCTGAAATAATCGATAAATATTTACAACTCCCCCACCCCAATATTGAGTGTGAATAAAATTCTGAAATTTTGTTAACGTATTAAAACAATCATTAAAAAGCAGTTTTGGAATCACTGTATAATATCCAGGTTCAAAATTTTCAAATGCTTCTTGTAGATAATATATAGCGTTGGTGGGGGTTTGTGAATTACTTTTTACCCACTTTTTGGCGGCTTCAATGACTCTACCAGTAAGTTTACAGTGTCCTGGTTTACGGTAAGTAAACTGTAAACAATAAAAGAAGAATGTTAGGAAGCCTTGTGAAAATTTGAATTTTTACGAATAGGCATTTTTAAATAATGGGTAAATATTTGTCTTTCCTTGTATAGTGTGATGTGAGACGCAGAATAAATATGAATGAAGTGTTTCTTGAAATGTTTGTATGAATATTTTTCCTATTCTATAGGGTGTTTCATTAATACGGATCAAAGTCAGCATTAAATAAATCAGTGTTATTGGTGAAAATTTATTTATTTCTCTATTGGATCATGTTATTTAAGTCATGGCAATTATGTGTGAAAAATAATATCGCCCAAATGTCCGCCAAGGCTTTGGCAGCACACCTCCACTCGATGGCCAAAATTTTTGATGACGTCTCTGCATAGTTGCTCCTCAATCTCACCGATATGCCTTATTATCTCATCCTTCAGCTGTTGAATTGTTGTTGGCTTGTTGGCATAGACCTTATTTTGGAGATGATACCAAAGGAAGAAATCTATAGGCGCCAAGTCGCACGATCGTGGTGGTCAATTGACTTCTCTGTTTCGAGAGATGATGCAACCTGGGAACTACTCATTCAAATTCTGTTTGAACGCCCATTTTTGTAACAGGCTTCGATAACTTTAACACATTGTTTGATTTTTAATATTTCCATGGTTGAAATTGCAAAAGAATTAAGTTGTTAGATCTGAAAAAAAAAGAAAAAATCATTGGATGCTTAAACTTAATTCACATTTAAAGTCGGTTCAAGTTATTGGAGCACCCTTTATTAATGTTTTGTTGTCAGGCTATGAGTATTTTGGATTCCAGTTTTATATCCTTGCTTTAATCCCCCAAACAAGATTACAATAAGAGAAATCCGTCTCTCTTTCGCCATTTTGTTCATTTCTTTCTTATTTCCGTGTATTTGCAGGTGAGGTCAATGGTAATGACATGTTCTTTTTTAACCTGTCGGCAGTGAAATCGAGCGAAAAAGTTCTTCGCGCCGAGGTCCATCTTTACAAGAGAAAGCAATCTTGGATGCCGTCCGGTTCGAAATTAGAAATCCTGCTTCATGAGATCGGCCCCAACTACATTAGTGAGACAGGACGGGTAACTCTGCACCGGGCGAGCCGAGGCTGGCAGTGGCGTGACGTCACTGAAGCCGTTCTTAGCTGCTTGGCCACGTCGCGGAAGCCCCCGCACCTGTTCGCCATCAACTTTAAGACCCAGAGGGCCAAGAATGGTAAAACGCGCCCAGTGGCTCTAAAAAAATTCGCTACCCACCACTCACGCCCTTTCCTTATTATTTATTCAAATGAGACGGAGACGGTCAAGCTTGACCAGCTGGATAAACTGGCCGAACGTCTGAAACTATTTTTGCCCGGACGTCGACCCGGGCAGGGCCCAGTCGATCCGCTGGGGACGAACCTGACTGCTATCTCCGCCTCAGGATCAGAAACGGTATCCGAGGGCACGCGAACATGGCCACATGTTGACAGGCTCATGGAAACCTTTCTAGAAGATGGAAAGAATGGCAGCAAGAAAGAAATCCATAAGCAGAGTCGATCTGATCATTCGTTGACTGACGTCACAGACGGTCAGCGTTTCAAAATTAATATCGAAGACGCTGTCAGTATGGAAGAAGGCAAACCAGATGAAGAAGGTGTTACGTTAATGTCGGTAAATGAAAATCTAGGAAAAGATCAGAAATTTGATCCTGAGGACAGCGATTCTGGTGTGACATCATCATGGACAGATTCAATTTCAGATTCAATCTCCAATCGCGAATTACCGGTCAACAAAAGTCATGTTATTTCGCGAGCACATTCTCGGTTTCATTCTAGCCGGCATCATTCACCTGGGAAGGAACGCAAGACAGCAGCCAAAGTAATCCTGGTTGGAACTTCATCAGCGCTGTCAGACGAGACACATGCCATTTCCACAAATTCTACCATCTTCGACCGAGTCAAGCGGTCGATCCTGACTAACGAAATACCACAAGATCCCGTCGACTATAAAACAGTGACGAAATACAACGTACTGCATACAAATCCTGGTGTACTTCAGACCCGGCAACAACGGACCAAAATCAAAAAGGATTCACGATTGATTCCTTATCCAAAAGATTCCCAGCACAAGAAGAAGCGACGTAAACGCAAGCGGCCCCGACGGAAGAATTTGCGACGACGTCGATTGCGATTTCCCAAAGATTGGGAGACTGAAAGCGAAAGTTCTTCCAATCAGGACGCTGATGATCACTTGTGCAAGAGACGGAAGTTACACGTAAACTTCGATGATATTGGCTGGGGTGAATGGATAATCAGTCCACGTTGGTTTAATGCGCATTACTGTTCCGGAAGCTGTCCTTTTCCATTAACTAAGGTAAGTTCTGGCCTCATTAAGACTTAATTTTTAAAGTTTCATTTCTTCTTGTTTGATTTGATATTGTTCATAATTGTACTGAATTTCATCTGTTACTGTATTTTTTTAAGCTAAAACAAGGAATTTTTATTTTCGAATTACTATTATCGGCATTCAAAGAATTCTTTGGATGAATGGCAGCAAGAAATCCATATTCAGAGTCGAACTGATCATTCGTTGACTGACGTCACAGACGGTCAACGTTTCAAAATTAATATCGAAGAAGCTGTCAGTATGGAAGAAGGCAAACTAGATTCCTTGCTTTTATCGATATTGTTTCAATTTTCTTTAGAATATTATTCCAAAAGAACTTATGGATTACGGTAATGATGCCCCACAGAATTTCAGACAGTATTTAATATCCTCACTTTTGCCGTTTCACTCACAACATTTCGATCGGTCTGCTCTCTGGCTTTCCCCAGGTTTATATTACAAAAGAAACCTCTGCCAAATGCATGACGTCGATGAATATTTTTGTTTATACTTCTAAACACAGAGACACGAGAATTAACATTGTGCATCTTATTTTTAAACAATCTGTCGGTGCAAAATTTTATTAAAGCTTCAAAAATGGACATTTTGAAAAAATATGTATTCACACAATATACCCGAATATATTAAAACAGAAGCTACAATAAGAGAGAGGATGCGAAAAATGTTCTTTTTTTTCCGTTTTATGCGTCGTTTCACTTCAGAACTTAGGCGATCATGGCTCTCCACTTCTTCCTATCCCTTGTAGCTCTCAATAAGTTTTATCCCTTTTCTACTTCCCCCAGGCCATGTTCTGTCATCCATTTGCTTAAGCTCGCTAGGTATGTCATAGGTTGCTTTCCCTTGTCTCTCTTTCCCTCTATTCGACCTGTGAGTATCAGATTCTCCAAGCCCGCCTTTCTCATTACGTGTCCCAGAAATTTCAACTGCCTCTTCCTGGTGTTAAGTATAAGGTTCCTCTTTGTTTTCATCCTCTCCAAAACATCATCGTTGCTCACACGCTCGATCCATGATATCCTTAGCATCCTTCTGTAGAACCATACCTCCGTTGCCTCGAGTCTCTTCTTCATCTTTGAGGAGACCGTCTAACATTCGCTGCCGTAAAGAAGGACATATATCACGTCGCAGCTCAGAACTCTTTTCTTTGCTACCAAAGAAATCCTCCTGTCTTATAATACACTAGCTTTTGGCGTCTTTGGTCATCCCAATACTTCTTCGGATCTCAGCGTCGCACTTATCGTCCTCGGTCAAAACATTTTACTGCTTGATTTCAGTGTCCCCGACCTGTAAATCGCAATTCGGGCTCATCCATTTACTGATTACCATTTATTCTGACTACTCAATGTAAAATGGTGAATCGAAAACTGTAACAGAAATGAAAAAAATGTTAACCGGTTATCCCTCGTGCCTCGGAGCACAATCGAGGACAAAAAATATATGCATGACGACTAAAAAGAGACACAAAAAAGAGCAAAAAAAGTGTTTGTAAAAATATTTGGGGAGGTATTTCTCTGAATAAGCAGAATATATTAGGAAAGCACAAGTCTTTCCCCAAAAAGTTAATATATATATATATATA
>OZ010580.1:86986344-87008844 GCA_963932145.1 Acanthosepion lycidas
ATACCGAAACATTTAGAACTAGGTAGGCAGAAATCTCCTCTGAACGACCCTCTGTACAAAGCACACATATGTTCCGCATAAATCCCTGGGAGGTACACCGAAATCAAAATCTTCACAAGTGATGTGTATCGAATTATGGCCAGGAGGGAAATACAACACACAAACGAACAGCCTGAACGCACATATTTTCTATCAGAGGAAACAGATCGCTGCTTCCATATAACACACACACACACACACACACACACACACACACACACACACACACACATATATATATATATATATATATATATATATATATATATATATGGTTGTGTGTATTCACAAGTGTAAAAGTTTCTAGGTGTAGTTTTCTGTTAAGCGTCTGTTGGCAAAAGTTCTGCTTGCCTGAAAAGTACGTTAAATTCTCTCAATTTTCACATATCGTTTTAGTTAAAATATCATTATATATATATATATATATACATATATATATATATATATATATATATATATATATATATATATATATATATATATGTGTGTGTGTGTGTGTTCCTGTGTATGTATACACACACACACATATATATATATATGTATGTATGTATGCATGTATAAAGGTTTCTATAGGTTAACTGAGAAATTTTATATATATATATATATATATATATATATATATATATATATATAAACACTCGCACACACACACACACACACACACACACACACACACACATATATATATATATATATATATATATATATATATATATATATATCGTTCTGGGTATGATGATGAATTGAATCCGGTAGCAAGGCTTCTGATTGGGAGGTTTTGAGAAAGATGGGACGATATATTAATTGCTGTTGTTCCAAGGACCGCCCTGACCCGTAGTGTTACCAACTTTTAGGCTCCTAGCTACGGGCAAATAGTGAACCTTTAAATTGGGGTCAAAACAATATGTAAGTATAAAAATACATATCTATCGTAAAAATTTCCATCAATAGATTTTAATAGCAAGAAAAAGACAACCAAAACTCCCAAAGAAATTAAATTTCGCCATTAAATAACGCATAAAGAGCTGATATGCAGTTAAACAGACCAAAAAATCAAACGCTATTTCAAAATAAAAATACCCTCAACAAAACTACAACATAAAAAATACATATCACTGTCTCTAGTAATCATGTCGACACAAACATGTATATGCACAAAAGCTGAGTATCATCTACCATGTATTCAGTTGTGAAAGCAGAATAACATATATCTTTTATTTTTTTACTTGAAAGCTCCCAAGAAAATTTCGGCATTAAATGACAAGCAAGGAGTTGATATGCCGTTAAACAAACAAATCAATCATATATATATATATGTATGTATGTATATATATATATGTGTGTGTGCGTGCGCGTATGTGTGTGAACATATAATATGTAGTTATCCGTTGTCCCTCATTGATACATGTTTCACTAAAAGCAACTGACAAAGATTTTTTTAGTCAAGCATATATTGTTTGTGTAGACTGTGTGCAGAGATTGGTGGAATGTTTATGAACGATAACTTCCAATTATATTCTGGTCATTTTCAAGATCTCACCTTATGTAAATGTGTCAATTTTCGTTTTTTTTTGTGTGTGTGTATGTGTGTGTGTGAGGGGTGGTGCCGTGACAAATTTTTTGGAAGACTTGTCGTATCCGTTATATGATGACATCATTGACTAAATCTACCGTCAGTTGTTAATTATATTCAAAAGGCGCTCTTCCAACATTAAAGATTTTGTTTAGTTCAATATTAGTATATTTTCTATTTGGGATTTTTAACATTTTCAATCTTTTATTTTATTTTATTTTCACTTTATATCCTATACTTGAAAATGCCGAGAAATTTACGGCACAAACGAATAACCATATAAGAAAAAATTGAAGTATAGTCATTTAGTATGGTAGTATATATATATATATATATATATATATATATATATATATATATATATATATATATATATATGCTGGACTCTCCCGTCGTTTATCGACGTATGAGGATCAAGCAATTCAGTTCCTATGAACCGACAGCCAGACACCTGCACATATGATATGATTTGAGTAAAGGCTTTGTACAGAAACAACTACCCTTTTTGAAGTGCCACAATGTCTCCAAACCGACTTTGAATTCAGAGTTGTCCTTCTCCTAGACAAGTTGCTATCCACGGCTATAGAACCCAGTCTGTCCTGCTATTTACCCATAGGTGACGGAGAGGATACATAACTTTCCTCGTGAGTGAGTGTAATGGACTCGAATGGATTCCTCAATGTGAGCTGCTATCCATTACTCCACCGTGCCTCCTATATATATATATATATATATATATATATATATATATATATATTAGTGGTCAATATATATATATATATATATATATAAATTTTAATATTAGTGGTCAATATATATATATATATATATATATATTGTGTGTATTTAGGCAGCATCTTTTCATTCATACACGTTTCATTAAATAATATAGACAAGTGTTGTCTATTTATAAATTTTTTTTCGTAACGTCTGATAAGTTTAATAACATTATCGTTGAACGAAGAAAGAAATTCACAATATTGATCCATATTTTTTTTAATACAATCTAAGCTTATATATATATATATATATATATATATATATATATATATATATATATATATATATATATAAATTCCCAAGAGGATAGAATCCAGGTGGAATTCAATGTCCAGGACAGAATAAGAGTATAATATAATTTGTAGGTCTGATGAATTGGATCGTGATTACGATTCGAGTGTAATAAATTACAGCCATGGAATATTAGTATTTTAGCCTTATATATATATATATATATATATATATATATATATATATATATATATATATATATATATATATATTATTGATATTTAATACTGAATTCAGTTCACTGACAAAGAAGATGATTTTTTTGAAAATCAGTAATTTAGCGCATCAAATCATTCATTAGACTGGTTGATATATCTACCTATCTTATCCACGTCTACTTAACTGGCTGTCACACAAATCTTTTGTCGTGAGGATCCAATAAATATCTCACTAGCCAATTGATATTCAAGACCTTCTTGACAACCACCGCAATAGGGATCGAAATCACTACAGTAGTGATTATATACCTCGCTAATTTTGATAACTATAGTTTACTGATGAAGACCGAAAATATTGACCGAAGCTTTGGAGCCTTAAATCGTTCTCTGAGTGGAGCTTACAAAAGATCACACTACAGCAGGCGCCAATCTCTATCGAGATCAATAACTTACCTCCACGTTTTATTACATCTAGGAACATTTTGTTTCCATAAGCGTAGACGGTGTGTGTAGACGTCGATATTTAGACATGAAGCCAGTGCACAAAGACTAAAACCGATAAAAAATGTGAGGCTCGGTCGTAGGTAAATAATGAAAGTGGTTCACACAAATATTTTCCTCTCAATGCTGACATGGCGTACCTATGTCCAACAGAACGATTTTGCGAGTACGCATGGCCTGCGGGGTCGTTCGGTGCGTTGCGACAAGGGAGGGACATAGAAAAGCGAAGGTAATGGAGTAGGGGCGTGTCGTTGGGTGCGCATGTACGCCTCCACTGCCCACTACCCGAATATATACTTAAGCCACCAGCACCACACCGATCTCTAGCCTCATTAGCTGTAAACTCCCGGCTTTTACCAGATTAAACTAAAATTATTTATTTCGGAATATTATGACGTCGCACTTTTGGACAGAGGAGAAAATGCTGCCGGGTCGATGACCTTTGTTACTTATTTTACTTTCAGAAGAAAAAAAAAAAAATTTACCTATTTGACCAGTACTTAAAAATAGTCATAGTCTATAAAACTGTGAAAAATAAATGCGTTCAAATATCAGTAGACTTTCGAAAGATCTTTTCATATATATATATATATATATATATATATATATATATATATATATATATATATATATATATATATATATATATATATATGTGTGTGTGTAAATATAAAAGTGAATATAGAAGTCAACACTTAGAGGCGACAGTCTGTTTCATGCTATATGCAATCGTGGCCTGACGATTGCATATAGCATGAAACAGACTGTCGCCTCTAAGTGTTGACTTCTATGCTCACTTTTATATCTACACACGCTCTATCTCTGATATTGAGCACTTTATTCCATAAATATTTCTATATATATATATATATATATATATATATATATATATATATATATATATAAAGAAATATAGTCTTAAGGTGTGGCCTGACGATTGCATATAGCATGAAACAGACTGTCGCCTCTAAGTGTTGACTTCTATGTTCACTTTTATATTTATATATATATATATATATATATATATATATATATATATATATAAGATATAGATATAGATAGATAGATAGATAGATAGATAGATAGATAGATAGATAGATAGATAGATAGATAGATAAAATATCGCATTTTGAGTGCTCGTGTTAAAATAGTAATCAGAGCTATTAAGTATATGTTAGTTAATAGATATACATTGTTTCTTCTCGGGTGGGTCGCATATATACTAGATGATAAAATATAGGTCTCCCCAAAGATTTGCTTAAACATGACCAGACGTGAAAAAAAGATGAAACCAAAATAAAAACCAAGTTTTATTTTATAAACCTTTGCGTTTTTATTAAGATGAAAGACGAAAGGATTTTTTCCATGTAAAAAAGATTTCTTAATACTTTTCAAAACCTTCTTAATTTTTTTTACAAAATATCTTGATTCACTGGCGACAACGGAGGAGGATAAATTAGTACGGCAATTTGAGCATCTATTTTGCGGTGGAAAACATTGATTTTGAAATTCTTGCAAAAATCACATAATTGTCGGATTTTAATGAAACTTTCAGGATTTGTTTACAAGTGATTGACATTATTACCAAATTATTTTTAGAAAATCATGTTAAAATATTTTTTACACTTGTGAAACAAACTTATTTAATTAAATTTCTAGAAATTTTATTTTATTTTTTTGGTAGTGTTTGATGTTTATATTAGTTATAAGGACAAGTCCTAGGAAAATCTGTTCTGAATGGTGAAATAAAAATGCAATAAAGCTAAGATACTGTTTAATTAGAAGAGCTTTTAATTAATTTTATGAATAAAATATATACTATTATTCGAAGAAAACATTTTTTATGAAGACTCTATTGTTACAAGAATGATTTTATTTTTTTTAAATTACAAGATTTTAAAATCTTTAAAAATTTTGTATTAATTTGTAGGCTTAGGTTATGTTATATAGAATATATTATTAGGAAGTAAAAACTACTTTTACTAATCATAAATAGAAAAGCTTACTACAATTCAGTGCATCCAGTATTTTAAAAAGATTTCTTTGTACTGATTTTTTTGTAAATACGAACGGCTATACAAAAAAGTTGTTTACTTTGTATTCGTCACGTAGTTTCACTAGAATAATTTTCTCGTATGAATAAAGCCATCACTACATTATCGGAGGATGTGTCAACACTTCATGTTATAAAATTGTTTTTCTGCCATATTTTCAACTAAAAAAAAGTAATATTTGTTTTAATTTAGATTAATTTCCCTTTAAATTAGTTAATGTTTTCAGAAAAGGTATATTTAATTTTGAAAGATTTTTTGTTTTTAAATAAAGAGCATTATGTCATGTTAGATTTGTCAATATGGACGATTTTTGTGATTTTACTGATATAGCAACGTATTTTGATTCTTATAAATATTAATTTAAATTTATTAGCTTGGAATTTTAAGTAGCAACAGCTTAAAGAACATTTCCTTTTTAAAATGCGTTTTAAGCCTTAGGTATCGCTTCCTTTTGGAGGTACCTATATATATATATATATATATATATATATATATATATATATATATATATATATATATATATATATATATATTCAAAGAATAAATCAATAAAGTTAATGTAATTAATGGTGAATTCATTTCGCTAACAAATTAAATAAGTCACTGATCACTCGCTGAACGACGCGATCCTAGTTTTTATTAATTGTAAAATGGATTAGATGTCCGGTTCATATTGCAAGTACTTTCGGTAACCCTATATAATCCTCAGGCATAGATGTTATTTTTTCCCTCAATTTCAGGTAATTCTGGGTAAAATTCCAAGACGAAAATGAATGTGATACTTGTCGAAAGTTGTTTTTTTTTTTTTTTTTAAGTGTGCTGATATTAACAGTTAAGAGATCTCATGAGCGCGCAGTAATATGATGCTAGAGTTTTGAATATTCTAGTAATGTATTAATTCACGAATTCTGTTATTATAAGTGACAATAATATTATTCTAAGTGTACAATAATAGAATTCGTGAATATATATATATATATATATATATATATATATATATACGGTTGGATAGATGTAAGCTTGTGACCCTGGGTTTCACGCTTTAGCGATCGTCAGGTTTGTCTGACGATCGCTATAGCGTGAAACCCAGGGTCACAAGCTCAAATCTATCCAACCATATATGTTAGCTCTATCTCTGATATTGAGCGCTTTCTAATAAGTACCGCGCATATAATATATAAATAATTATACACACACACATATATATATATATTTATTTATATTTATATCCACACACACACACACACACACACACACACACACACACACACACACACACACACACACACACACACACACACAGTACGTACGTACGTTCATATTTTACTGCCATGTCACATTGAAATAACTGTTCTCGTATGATCATCAAAGTTAAGCTTGACTGGTCAGTACCTAGATAGGTAATTGCTAACAGCTTGTGAATTCAAGGTGCTGTAAAGGTTTGATATGCGGGTGTCGTAGTGGGAAAAGGCTCAGAGTTGGCAGTCGGAGAGCCGAGTTTCAATTCCAGTCGGTTTCGTTGTATTCACTTATACGCAAACAGCTTTAGACAAAATATAAATCCACCTCTTCTCCCCCAGCTGTGGGTTAATTAGTAGAACTTGTATCTTTAAGTCTTTAATATCTCCCGAAAATTATTAAATATAAAAGTATTAAAGTTTATAAATTTAGTAAATAAAAAGTTCATATCTGCGGTCTGGTGGAAGAGAAGATTAATGGATAGAAAAAAAAAAAAAATGATTATTTCTGGTTGAAGTGTCTATTGCATAATTCCATCCTGCTTTTTCTTCACCGTTGTAATCTTTAGTACCGAGCATCATCAACTCAGCATTTCCTATGAAACATGTAGTAATGCATGAGTGTACGTCTACTCTTTATTTATCTGTGCTTATGTTTGTGTATGTGTGTGTGTATGTGTGTGAGGCAGAGAAAGAGGAAAAGAAAGTATGTGTGAGCGTGCATAGGTAGGGATACGTGAGGATTATAAGCATGCCAGTTACGTCTCCTTTTCTTTACTCACAGGTCAAATGCCATCTGTTGAAATTCATCCACCCTAATTAGAAGTCCATAACAAAAACGCCATCATATTCATTGGTGAATGTGCAGCATTTTGCATCCTGGACGGACTCTGTGTTCAGATTATTTTTTTTTGGGGGGGGGTTGTTTTTTTTAACTAACAAGCCTTTGAAGGTTTAGTGGTATACATTGTTCAAATCTTTCATTCCTGTCTATTTCACCAAGCGAACGGAATGACATAAACCCCTAACCTTAACCCTGCATCACATTTTAACTGACGCTTTGTTCCGAATTGCAGAAATGCACGCGCACACACACTCGCACACACACGCACACACACGCACACGCGCGCGCAAACACACATTTGGGCAACAATTCGTACAAAATGTTTTCTTTTCTAGACACAAAGTGTGTAAAAACTGTCAAAAACTTCTCCATATCCGAGCGCTTTCGGCTAATCTTTTAGCCATTATCAAGGGCGATTTATTTATTTTTTTATTTCTAACTAAATGTGTGGATTTTTATGTGTGTGTCTAAAATTACGGGAATGTCTTATTTTCTGAATACGGTCAGCACATTGTGGTCGTGTTCGTAGTTAATATTATTGATTGTTGGCTTTTCCTTTTTTATTATTAAGGCTTTCATTATTTTTAATCTTTTTTACATGTGGATGAGGCTATTATACTTGTATTTTCTACTAGTTTGTTTCGGATAGAGTCAGGTAGGTTTTGTGTGTGTTTAAATCAGACCTAGTTCAGGTATGGTCGGGTAGGTGTAATGTGAGTCGTTTAGATAGGTTTGTACTAGTATGACCAATTTAATTATTTATGATTTTGGTTTGATCAGGGACACAGTTTAGACAGTGTTGTACAGATTTGTGTCCAGAAAAGAAAACACTTGCACGAACACAAGAAAAATTCATTAAAAAACCTAATCGCAGTAACGTGTCAGTCGCCATTAACGAAACATACATTCAAGTTAACATCCAGCAGTGACATTGTTCCATGCTTAAATGCAATCGTCAGGCATGACATTGCATTTAAGCAATTCACTTTTATATTTACATACGCTCTATTCCTGATATTGAGGACTGTAATCCATAAATATAATATACCTTAAAACTATATTTTTATCATATATAAATATATATTCAATGAAGCATTGAATCACACACACACACACACACAAATATATATATGCATATTTCATTAAAAACGACAAATAAGGTACTATGATTAAGCTTTTTATTTCATTTTTTTATTGTGTTCGAACAAGTGCTTTCTTTTTTATTATTAGGGTTTTAAAAAAAGAAAAAGCCAACACATAATAATATTAACTACGAACATGGCCACAATGTGCTAACCGTGTTCGGAAAATAAAACATCTCTATAACACTAAAAGCATATACCCAACGCACACACTCAATTAAACTGAATAATGGGTAAAAGTATAGCCGAAAACACTCGGAATTATAGAACATTTCTACAAACTCTGTGCCCCAAAAAGAAATCACTTATTCGAACTTGAGAATAATTAAATAAAGAGCTTAATTGTAGTTCCTTGTCTGTCATTTTTAATGAAACATGCATAAATGAAGGATTGATGCCTAAATACACAATACATACACACACATATATATATATATATATATATATGCTTGCCACTTACATTGTAGCAAATCACCCACGTTCCACCCATGTTCCAGCCATGTTCCACTCGAGTAGCTTCTTCCCGCCAATCACTGCCCTATGCAACAGACTCTCAAGAGGATGTTTCCACGATCACTACAATTTTAACCTGTTCACAGCTAGTGTTAACCCTTATCTTCCCCTCCTATCCACATAAACTGCCTCTTAATGTAACCCTCTACCTCGAATGCCCCTTGGGCCTTGTAGAGGGTGATGCTTAGTGTAAAAAAAGAAGGATACTATATAAAAGTCATCTAAATGAAGGCATTGCAGCAAAACGTTACCATTAATCAAAAACATTGATTAAGATCAAAACTCTGACCAAAAGATCGTCTGTTATAGGATAATAAAAAAAAACTGGTAAAACTAATATACAGTGAAAAATTAGAATACAACTGAATTCTAATGAAAAGAAGTATATCCAAAGGTCAGTTGGTACAAGAAACAATTCGGGATCTACAAGAACGCCATTGCAATTTGGTGGTTGAGGTTGGGACTACATCAAAAGCAATAGAAAAAGCAAGTTGACAAAAACGATGGAACACTGAACAGCGAATATTTTTCTGTTAGAGTTCCATCTCTTGCCAGATAATGGCAAAAGGGGACAAATTCTAATATGACGGATCATCTTGCCAGACATCGTGTGTAACAAAAAAGTTTCTCGGCGAGGAAAACATCGCAGGATTATAAGCTTATATATGAATACAATTCCAAAAGTCCTCACCTTAAAATAATCGAACCTATGTAGCAAAAGTTGAAAACTCGGTGTACAACAAAACAGCAAAGATCTTGCAAGAGTTTTGTGTTTACTAATGGCGGAACACTCCTGTTGAAACATTTTATCATTGTTGCATTCCTTCATCCCACATCAGTTTGTGACTATCGATCGTGTTAGTGGAATACTAAATAGTCATTATAACTTTTAAAATCACTAAAGACATAAATTTACTTTCTGCAATTTTAATTTTTCTTCCTCTAGTGTTTCATAACATTTGTATGGCTTAGTTTTAGAACCACGGTGCGTCCAGGTTTGTATCTTTCTTCGTACTGGGCGTGTGTGAATGCAAATACTTGCATTATAACCCTGAATTAACACAAATACTTCTCCTGAAAGCACATTGTCGAATATTTAAAACGCAATGTATATCTCACACATTTTTAGAGTATTCAACTCTTTTCACAGAAAGTACAGATACTACACTCTGATCCTCGGCAGAAGTGACAATCAATACGTAAATAACCCCGTCTTTTTCTACTCATATCATCATCATCATTTAGGAGCCATATCCCATCAGAATTTAGGCAGTCATAAATTTCTTGTTGTTCTAATCAACGTTTGACTCGTTGTCCTTGTTCTACCACGTGTTTTATACGATTTTAATAGCTGAATTCCCGAGTATGTCAAATTTGACATGAGACCTAAGTTTCAGCTTTTGGCCTGTGGTTTGTCTATTCACACAATGACTTATTCTTTTATCTGATTTGATTCACGCCTTACCTAAAAACATTTAAAAAGATAAATATATATGCCTCGTAGAATGATTTATTAATATTAAAATAAAAGGAGTTACCTTATAAAGCTAAATTTACCGAAATATTACAGTAGCACATTATTGATGTATAGCATATTTGCTTACCACGTGGTCACCATTTCGAATTAGGGTAGAGTTCATCTAATTTCATATACTGGAAATCCATCAAAATATCAGGATTTTGCTATTGGAATTTTCTGATAAACCGTAATTCTTATATTAATAATTGAATAAGTTCCTTACGAGTTCTACAATTATAGCTACTCTTAGGAATTAGCCATGAAATATCCATATAAATTATTATATTGCATCGTCAAATATTTGCTCTTAACTTTAACAAAATATTGCAGTAACAATCATAAGTATGAATACAGATGAAAGAATTCAAAATTAATATGACTTTCCATTTCACTGAAACAGAAGTTACACATGAGAGCATTATCATCATCCTCTATCTTTTCTTTCTTTCTTTCTTTCTTTCTTTCTTTCTAATTATTATGTATGCTTTTTGTCCGTAAAACCACCATCTAATAATTGATGTAACTTCTTCTGACATCTTTGCTAGCAATCAATACGGAATGGTCCATTATTTATCTGAGGTAATAGCAGGACCATAACACACATGCTAACGTACACACTAACGGAGGAAGACACATAATTATAATATAATTGTCTACAATTAGACAAAGTATGACAAAAATAAACAAGCAAGCAAGCAGAATTGACATTGACTTTTATAAGATCTTTTCAAATGCTAGTATTTGTACATTAACTTTCATTTCTTATCAAAGGAAAAAATGTTTTTTTGGAGAAGTATTTTCACCTGAGAAGTGTTTCTATGTAAAAATGAAAGTAACGAGTCCATCCCTTAGAAAAAATGTGTTATATTTATAGACATTCCTGAGATAACTTTAAATGACAGTTGTTGGTTTAGCCCTGAAAGTTCCAGTCGTATAATATTGGTCGACTAAACGGACACTGTTTGGAAAAGACTCGCTCTTTACTCCACCTTCCTTTCACAATCAACGAGTTCTCCTCGCTCTATTCTCCACCCCACCCCTTTATGATAGCCCACTGGTTAGATAGAATGTTTAAGTTGTTTTTATCAACTCGCCAATCTGAAAAAAAAAGTGAAACTACCGCCATTTTGCTTATTAGCCATAAAGTAATGAAGTAGTTTTTAAATAAAGGATGAAAAAGCTTCTTTTGATCGGAAACTCATATTAAACCAAGGATCGAATACATTGTCTTTTGAAATTTCTATGTCGGGTTTGCGACAAAAGTAAGTTCCAAATAACAGAATTGGGTGAAATATCTTTTCGAGCATTTGGTTAATGTCTCCTGTCAAAAATGATTTACCGTCCAAGCAGAAAATAAAGTGAAAAAGCAAGGAGATGAAAATACATATTTTATAAATGATTTAACTTGAAACATTTCTCGATCCAGTTGTAGAGTAGTCGATATATTTTCTGAACGCATTTTCTGAGAGAGACTGTCATTCATTGAGTACCCCACCTTACACACACAAAAATAAACTCAGATTCAAATGTGTTCTTTGCTTATTTGTCTCTTTATCTATCATTCATTTTTATTGGCATTCTTTTCGATCTTATTTATCAAATCCCATCAACTCCGAATATATTCCTTCTCTCTAAATTCTCATCGTGACCTCAACAACCAAATGGAATGAGGAATTACGAACCTTTCGAAAATTGGCAATTGGCAATTTAATAAAACATTTAATTCTCATTGTACAATTATCACAAGGAAAGACTTGTAAATACTTTTCAGTAATTTACCTAATGTGGCTGAGGTAATTCCCTCATTCTTCTTGGTGCAAGTGACTAGTGTTCGGGTCCAAATAAAAAAAAAAACAATAATTTCAAATGCTGTTTTTTTTTAAGTAAAACAATACATCAATTAGCCTTGTAATATAAATACGATATTAGAATAATATTCACTCGGAAGTGTCTCTATATTGCAATTGGTCATGACCAAAGATAAGACAGTGTCGTTAAAATGTGCATTGGGAGAAAAAAATTTTATGAAGAAAATTCATGATTCAGCGCAAGAAAAAAACTCTTTTGAGAATTAATTATTAATCAATTCAATAAAGATGAAGATAATTATTTACCAGCAAATTTATTTATTTCTCACTTTGTTTCGTCCTATCTATCTATCTATCTATCTATCTATCTATCTATCTATCTCTACATATATATATATATATATATATATATATATATATATATAGGAATGGGTAGGATAAAAATGTACATACACGCACAGATATTTGCACGTGCGTAAGGTGTTATAAATACAGTGCTCACTGTTATGAAACAGATCTATAAGTATATATTAGTGAATATACATAACATCCAACGTCGATAACACTACTTGGAGTTTTTATATATATATATATATATATATAAACGGGTTCTTTTTACTGCCACACCAAGTCAAAATTGATTTAAATATAAGGATCATATTTCCCGTTTTATTGTTAAAATGGATACAAAAGTAACTCGTTTAAGAAAACTAAGGCTGATTTTAGGTCGCCTTTCGGCCGACGCTTCTTCCGAAACATAATCATAAGCAGTATAACACAAAGAAGCTGACAAGAAAAATTATTATCAAAGACCGATGTTAAAAACAATAGATTACCAAGGTGCAATATAAGGGGAACATTTAAAGGAAGAGGAAAAAATACCTTATGAGTACTAAATATTTTCTAGATTAAGCAGTAATCTCTCTCTCTCTCTCTCTCTCTCTCTCTCTCTATATATATATATATATATATATATATATATATATATATATATTTTGAACAATAAAAAATATTAAAAAATTAAAATCTTCAGACACACTGGGTTGTAGATTTATATTCTTTCGTTTTTTTATTATTATTTCATTTAGATTCCTCGACTAGTTTCGGCCAAAATGGCCATCATATATATATATATATATATATATATATATATATATATATATATATATATATATATATATATATATATATATATATATATATATGTATGTATGTATGTATATATATGTGTGTGTGTTTGTGTGTGTCTGCTAGTGAATACGCATAATATCCAATAGAACTACTCGGAGTTTCATGCAAACTTGCAATCTTCAGGTGACGAATACAGTTTGACAGGTATGAAATTCGCGTTCCTGTTGTGATGATTTAAAATTGTGCGTTCAGATTTGTTTGTTTATTTTTTTTATTCTTGTTTAAAATATCATAATTAATTATTTATGATTCATTTCATTCTAATTCTTAAGTTCGAAAGACGAAGGATTAAAAAAAACTAATTAAAACTGTTTTAAATGAAAAATTTTTTAAATTGTAAATTAAGTAAACACGTTATGTGTCAAGGGGGATATCACTCTTTTTTGCATAAAGTACTGTCTAATGAAACAAATTTAGTAATCACGATGTTAATATAATAATAGGTTGAGACTATATATCTAATGTGTTTGGAATCTAGCCTTCTATTTACAACGGTGAAATTGCATATACACACGTTATAAATTAGTCGAGTATAGCAATATGGGATTATAAATGTATAGATATATAAAAAATGCTATTAATGATGGGTTCTGTGAATATTAATAGGTATTACATATTATATTAATATTCCTCAAATCTATTTTGTAATCTATTTTAATCGGGGTCAACGTATTTGAGTAGATATTTATTTTTATGAATACATGTAGACATTAATTCACTTCTCGTTTAGAAAGTTAGGGTTATTTAAGTGTTTTAACATAATAAGCTTCTCCAATAAACACAGGTTGCATTTGTCTCCCTTTCCATTGTATGTCCCAGCTTTCGTGATTATCTACCAGCTAATAGGTGGGTTCTTATAGTTGTTTTTTAATCGTCAAACATACTTTGAAAATTTTGTGCTGTTTTTGTATTTGATATTATTTAGTGTCATTTTGTGTTGGTAAAAACGCTATTCCCAGCTGTTCTCGGTGAATCCAAAGTAATATTTAACATCATCGTCTGAATTGACCCTAGCTCTGTAGATTATGGCTTCAGTCATGCATTTGCCATTCAATGGGCAGGTTATGTTTTTACGGCAGTTGCATTGACTTTTAGTAGGATTATTCTTTATTGTTTTGTTTGTGTGCTTGCTTAATACATTATTTTTATGTTGGGATATGTAATTATGGATGTTGTTGAAAATCATTTTAGTGTTGAAGAATGACCAAAGTGTTTGTGAATTAAATTTAGGAAAATTCTACCTACGTTAGTTTTGACATTACTATTGTAACGCGCGTTGAATTATATTGTTACGTTTCTGTTGTTTTAGCGTGCATTTATCTATTGTTTCATTCTCTAATTTCACTTTATGATTGCTGCGTTCTAGCGTTTTCATTTATCTAGTTTTAATATCGCCAAATATTTCTTTGTTATTGGACTTGGTCGATAACCTAAATTGCACTGAGTTGTGTAGATTGTAAAAGATCCTTTTATGGTGGTTGGATTTTCTGTCGACGTACCTGTCACTGTGTGAATCCATAGTGCATGGTTTAGACACGCCCTTTACTGGGTTCAAATGTAACGTCCAGGAAATTGATCACTGTAGTGTTAGTATTGCTGGTAATGTTTAGTTTATGGTACTTAAAAAAATTTGGTTAGCTCCTTTCTCATCCGGTCCGCTTTTCTTCGTCTCATGAAATTCCGAGTCATGCTATCGACGTTGGACATTATATGTATATTCAGTAATGCATACTTAATAGCTCTGTTAAATAACTCTGAGCACTGCATTTATAACAACTGAGTAAAAATATATCTGTACGTGCAAGTATATTGCGTATGTGTATCTTTTTATAATACACATATCTATCTATCTATCTATCTATCTATCTATCTATCTATCTATCTATCTATCTATCTATCCTAGTCTGTTCATATCTATATATCTCAGTCTGTTCATATCCATCTATGTGTATATCTTAGTTTGTTCATATCTATCTATCCTAGTTTGTTCATATCTATCTATCTATCTATCTATCTATCTATCTATCTATCTATCTATCTATCTGTCCTAGTTTGTTCATATCTATCTATCTATCTTAGTTTGTTCATATCTATCTATCTATCTATCTATCTATCTATCTATCTATCTATCTATCTATCTATCTATCTATCTTAGTCTATTCATATCTATCTCAGTCTGTTCATATCCATCTATCTATGTATCTATCTTAGTTTGTTCATATCTATCTATCTATCCTAGTTTTTTCATATCTATCTATCTATCTATCTATCTATCTATCTAGTCTAGTCTATTCATATCTATCTATCTCAGTCTGTTCATATCCATCTATCTATGTATCTATCTTAGTTTGTTCATATCTATCTATCCTAGTCTGTTCATATCTATCTATCTATCTATCTATCTATCTATCTATCTATCTATCTATGGATCTTTATGCTTGGATCTTACTTGCCTCCTTTGTTTATTCTTGCAAATTAAACTTATTGATTTATCTGCATAATCATTCACACTCACATTCAATCAAACATACGCGTGTGCATCCCCAGTGTAATATTTACTAATTCATCTCGAAATATATTGACACATCGAGAAATCACATGAATAAAAAAAGAAAAGAAAAGCTGATATAAAAACCAAGACTAAGAAAAGTCTGTTTGCTGAAAAGTCAAAAAGTAGCTGCCTTACTATAGAGCGGAGGTTAGCATGTCAGTTTGAATGGCTACTGTAGCGCGTTCGAACCTCTCTGGACACCCTACAAATTAGGTACAGTAAGTACATAGGGCTTTGCTCTTGCTGATCCTTATGGCGCATTGGTTTCGATCCTCATTGGGTTCCCTCACATTTCAGGCTTTCTGCCGCACTAAATTTGTCTAGTGGAATAGCTTCCGTGTTGAAGTTCAGTCAAAATCCCACACTTTTTTTATCTTCCTATCTCATTTTGAAAACTGGCCCTACATAATCATCTTCCTTAATTTGTCTTTGTAACAAAAGACAAAAAAAAAAAAAAACGAAAAAAATGGCAATTGTCAAATAGAAGAAGAAATGATTGGAAAAGATAAAAATACAAAAAAAAAAAAAAAAAATAACCGCAGAAGTAAAATAAAAAGAAAGATTTAAAAAATTCAAATTTAGACAGAATAAAATGACTACTCTATGAATGAAGTCAAGAGTTTTATACTTCGAAATTTGACGCTAACCAATCTTAATTCTGACGCTATATCCTAGCTGAAGTCTTTTCACGATTTTCTTTTTTCTTTTAGTGGTAATTTCTAACTTGTTTAGCGTTACATATAAGAAAAGACGAAGTTTTCAATAACTTTCAATTCGCAAACACAGGTAAGTAGGCAATAAGCAATTATTTCTAATGTCAATCACGTTGAGGGTGAAAACCTGTGGTTTGCATTCCGACTGGTTGATTGCTTAAAACATAACCTCAAGATAAACTGTTGTTCACCAACAACGACCTTCAACGATCAAAATGAGATATTTTTTGTAACAATGATGTAGCCATCAAGACTTTCTCTAAAGTACGGGACACACCTCTACTGTCGAAACACACAAAAACAGAAAGGAAATAATAAAAATATATTGTGTTGCCAGTTGTAATAAGGAAGTTCATTATAGTGACTCTCCGTTAAAAGCAAGTCATTTGAATAACAATCGTTTTAATATTTTATGGATTTTTTTTTCTTTTTAATCATTTCACCCCGAACAAGATGATAAAGCCTCTAAGATTCAAGGGGTTAATGGGTGTGAAAGAAAATAAGGAAACGTTTTTTGAGAAAAAAAGACAATAAAAGAACTTGATCCACAAAGTCAAATGACGGTTGACGTTGCATTTAAGATCTTTCAAGATTGTATTGTCCGGAAATCAGGAATCCTGAAGAGAGTTCCACAAGCGAGAAGGAAAAAAGCAAAGAAATTATTACAGTAGAACTTATGGTGAAATCTAACAATTTCAACAGTAAAATAGTGAGATTCGGCTGGCAACGGACCGATTTTGAATTCTACTTCTACATTTAATTCAATACATTGCATTGTTTTTACAATCTACCTGTCCATTTACCGAGATGGAGAGAGAGAGGGGGATTGAGTGAGTGAGGGGTTGAGTGAGTGAGTGAGTGAGTGAGTGAGTGAGTGAGGGATTGAGTGAGTGAGTGAGTGAGTGAGTGAGTGAGTGATTTCTTTTTTCGTTTTTTTTTTTCGGTTAATCAACTCCTTAGGGGTTCTTTAAAACTGAAATACATTTTTGATTGTGAGAATAAATATTTTTTGGCGAGTGTTCTTGCATTAACCTTCTTTTGAGGATAGCAATAAATTTTCCAGATGTAAATCCTACTATTTATTCCATAGCGGGGGGGGGATAGTAGATGGATTCATAGATTTTCCAAGGATACTTGCGCATAAGCAAATGTAAAGAACTCTCCTAGAATTCGAATTTAGTTCCCCGATTTCTCTTTTCAAGAGGCTAACCATTAAACCACACCCACACATCAGAGAGACAGAAAGAGAGAGACAGAGAGAAAGAGAGCGAATGACACTGTATATTTCTCTATGATTCAGTACTATGTCTAAGTATCCATCAAAAGTATGCATGAAAGTTATCCTTGGAAACATACAGCTCAACAATTATTCAAACCATAATTCCAATAATACAAAATTGTTCTGTTCATCTTAGAATTATAATAGATAAACTAAAATATCAAGGTCTGTATTAATAGTTTCTCATACTATTTGCTTCTTTTTCAAAAAGAACTCTTCACACATCAAAATTAGCTACTCCACCCACAGAGCGTAAATCTACACCACATGCTACAAAAATTAGAGTTCCTCACTCCTCACAAAATTATTATAACTTTCAGATGAACATAGCAATTTTGTCTTTAGAAATAATAAACACTATATTTTTGTCTTAAAAACACACCCCGAGTATGTTATTGTGTTAATGTCGAAAGTACTCGAAATAAAACAATATGTGTCAACACAGTAATTTTCTCTCTTCTTTTTATACCGACACCAATAAGTCCATTCGACAATATGAATTGATCCTAATGAAAATAAGCAGGCAAAATTTGTCTAAATTATTCAATGAAAATTGCCTCAATGAAAACGTTGCCAAAATACACTATCTATCTATCTATCTATCTATCTATCTATCTATCTATCTATCTATCTATCTATATCTATATCTATATCTATATATATATATATATATATATATATATATATATATATATATATATCTGTTTATGAATTATTTTAATGAATACAATTTATTTGTGTAATGGTTATGTCTTAATTAAACAGTAACAATTACATTTACCGTCCTGAATGTTCGAGTATATTTTCTACGTGATTTCTCAAACTTTCAGGCCGGTAAATTTAATTAACACTGTCTAATTAAAACAGAGGATTTAGTCAAATAAGTTGTATCCATTAAAATAACGTATAAACAGAAAATATATTAAAATATTTGTCGGATTTCATTCATTTCATCTAATATATATATATATATATATATATATATATATATATATATATATATATATATATATATATATATATATATATATATATTGATGTCCCGGAAAGGGATATATTTGAACGAAGTAGCTAAGTGGTTTTGGCTACTATAACCAAGTAGAATACGGTAGCAGTAATCACGTCCGTCGATATTTATGTCGGACACCAGCCAATCATATTCCAGTGAGGGGGTACACAGGTGTATGCATATTCCATTATATATATATATATATATATATATATATATATATATATATATATATATATATATATATATTGTATGTTTGGGCGGCAACCTTTCTTTTATATATGTTTCATTGAATGTAATAGACAAGGAAAATTTTTACTTAGTTTTTTCTTTTTAATGTTCTTAAAGTTTTGGTGACGAGTGGTTAAGAGTGTGTATAAATTATCCTTCATGATTATTGTTCCAATTTCTTTTCACCAATTCATCAGTCATTTTCAAACGCTTTGTTGCCCCCCTCCACCCCCCAAAAAATTTGCAAGAACATTAGAAAATCTTAATTAATCACATATGGTTTTCCTTGTCTGTCACGTTCAATAAAACATCTATTCTATTCGGTTTCTTGGTCAGAAAGCGTAATCGATTCCAGCTCTGGGGGTCCGAGGATCTTATCAGATATTACAAACTGATTCTTGATGAAAGATTTTAACAGTAAACTAATTGAAGGGATTCCTGGAAGTCCATGCCTCAAGGAGATACAACAAATTGTTCTGACAAGTACAGCCCACACTTTACGAAGGGCTTTATCTATGTCATTTTTTTTTTGTCAGTGGAAAGTGTCATGATGCCATTTCTAACCTTAGGTCCGTGGGTGGGACCCGGAAAGAAATGTGTAAACGCCAGAAATCAAAGAAAATAAAAACAACAATAATAATAATAATAATAATAATAATAAGAAGAAGAAGAAGAAGAAGAAGAAGAAGAAAAATTTAGAAATTGTGAGAGAAATCGGGGTTTTCAGCAGGAAAAAAATTATTCAAATATAAGCCCATATCCTTATGTCAGAAATATGGCCGATTTTGTGGGAGTTTTCAATACAAACAGATCAGAAACTGGGACCCAACAAACCGGACAGATTGGTGGAAGATAAAATAGTAAAAGCATTAATCATAGGTCCATCGTGTCCTTTTTTTTATCCCCGTGGCGGTACCTGTACTTGGGGAAGGGGATGCGTTTATTGTCCAGTACCCGAAGCGTTCCCAAAACGAGAAAGTGCCAAGTGGACTTGAGCAATTTTCCCATGTTTTGCCGTTAAACCCATTTTAAATCTGGACATTGTGTCACATTCGGTAGCGACGTGGGCGCACTGAAATATAGCCATTGTGGCATTTTGATACAGGAATGGGGCAAAATGAAAATGAAAAATAACCAACAAAGACTCATTGAAGTTTGAACTCAAAAGAGTTTGGAAGTTGAAGGTCCAAAAGTTATCATTGGTGTATTTGGTACGGTGACTGACAGAATTGAGACAATGGTAAAGAAACTTGGCATTGATTGCATATTGGAACTGTTGCAGAATGGAAGAAAACCTCTTAGTAATGGAAAGAATAAGATGAATGATGAAACCTTTAAGAGAAAAACTCCATGATACCTCAGGTTACTAGTTGTGGACAGCTATTCATGCATTAATCACGAGATATTAGGGTCTTATTTGTGAAAATACCGACAGAAATAAATAAATAATCGATATCGATAGGATCACCCTGTCTGATAAATTCATTAATTTGATGAATTCTTCAAATATAAGCATCCACGAATAGAAATTACAAGAATGTGTCATTTAAGCAGAAAGATTATCGCATTCGTCGTAAAGCAACTAAGATTAAGAAGAATACTAATCTTAGAAAAGATTATGGCCAGGAGTCCTGCTATTAGGTCGGTGCAAAAATAATGACGTAACAATGTCGTTTTTTTACGTATTTTTTAACGTCAAAAAACGACATTATTACGTCATTATTTTTGCACCAAACTAATAACATACAAAGAAAAACCTTTTCATAAATTCCTAAAAATCCTCATTCACTTTTGATCTCAGTTGAAAGACTTGGTAAATAACTGGATCAAGCAGCAAATAAAAAAAGAAGTGGGAATAATAATAATAATAATAATAATAATAATAATAATAATAATAATAATAATAATAATAATAATGTTTGGTCATCGAGATGCCCGTCGCCACCGAAAGAAAAACGTCCCTAAAACCTACTAAAAAAAACTCTCTAAATATAAAGATCTAGAAATTGAAATTGTAAGAATGTGATAATAAATGCTCTCGATCTGGTCAAGAAAGGGATGGAAAAATACTCCAAGAAAATTCCAAGCAATATGAAGATACAAGAAGTCCAAGAATATCATCTTCCTCGGCACAGCGCACATATTAAAGAAGGCTTTATGAATCTAATAAATGGATCATATCCTCACGGTAGGCTCAAGTCCAAGAGATCGTCGTCTTTCCATCAATGACAAAACCAGGACTAAGGAAAAAAACTATGTGCAACAACAACATGACCAACGCGTACTAACTAGAAATTATCAAGAACGTATACCGAAAATTTGTGTTAACCCAAAATGCAGATTCTGTGATAAATATCCAGAAACAATTTACCATCTTGAATCAGGTTACACGGCGTTATCATCCACTGAATATAAACTTCGGCGTGACAAGAGTGGGCCAATATCTGCATTGGAAAATATGCAACATTTACCGGAAGGAAACTATTTGACATTGGTCTGAACATCACCCAGACCCGCTTACGGAAATAGTAACACTTTTATGGGACTTTAAAATATACACAGACACAAAAATCAAAGCTAATCGTTCAGACATCGTAATCAAAGACCATAAAAACATGCTTTCTTATTGACATGGCTGTCACTGCAGATTGTTTTGTCTCTTTGAAGATCTTCAAAAAAGAATCTATCAAAATGCAAGTATCTTGAAGCTGAAATCTCAAAAACCTTGCACATGAGTACCTCAATAATTCCAGTTATTGTTGGAGCACACGGATTGACTGGAAAATGTTCCGATAGACACACTGAAGGGGATTCCCTGCCGCCTCCGCCTTATAGAAATACAAAACACTTTATTCCCAAGTACAGCTCACACAATACGAAGAGCTTTATCTATGTAAAAAAAGGGGGATCTATTTTTTTTTCTTCTTTTTTTTACAAAAATGATCAGTGGAAAATGTCGTGAAGCCATTTCTGACCTTAGGTCTGTTATTGGGACCCAGAAAGAAATGTGTATACACCAGAAATCAAAGGAAATAATAATAATAATAATAATAATAATAATAATAA
>OZ010580.1:87011344-87043844 GCA_963932145.1 Acanthosepion lycidas
GACTCCTTGGCTTCGCATTTCGCCACGTTCAAGATAGCCTCTCTAAAGAATCTGAATGCGGCAGATGTGTGGAGTCTTCAAACTTCTTGCGGGGCGGCGACTCTTTTCGTGTCGTTTTGTTCTTATATCCAAATGCAGTTTATCGCTGTTAGAATTCTATTCTCACGACGCTCCTTCTAACCAGTCACTTGCCATCCTGGCCCAGCCTCCGCATTCTCTGACATTATATAATTGATTATAAACGATAAATGTACCTCCGAAGAACATGCACTGAATTCCTGTTATAAAAGACTCATCACGTAAACCATATTTTTTGTTTGTTTTTTCTTTGTTAGTCCAGCAAACATCAATAATTTTGATCAGTTCAGTGTTTATTCTCATCATTCTTATAGTTATTCGCTGAAAACTGAAAATTATTTAGTGAAGATGATTAAAGAATATTTTCTATTTGAATCTTTAAATAATATCCCCTCCCCCATTTAACAAAAGAAGTAAACACAGATGAAGAAAATCCGGGTTTTAGATCGAGGAAATCTTAGAAGAGAAATTCTGTGATTTTCCCATAATTCTCTTGGGAATTCCAATTTAAAGAATTTCAAACAGCAATAAGGGTTATGGTATTAATTGCTAATAAGAAACGGTCATCAAATATTTTACAAACACATAGCTTAATGAAAGAAAGCTGCTTTGTTGTCGGGTTCAGGGTCATAATTTCTTATACTAATCCGTGATGACGATTTTGATTGTATAAGGGATTATGTTTTTCATCGCGACAACAAAACCAAAAACAGAACACACTGAAGCTCTTGAAATTCATGGAGGACTTTGTAATCTGAAATTTTAATTTTATTCACTTAATTTATACATCGATTTGCAACGGACAATACTCTCCCTCGTTTATTGTCTTATTTTCCTCCCTTTCCTCCCTTTTCCCTTCCTCTTCTTTGTTTATTTATTTTATCTGTGCCGTTCCTTAGCAAAAACCACGAAGTTTTTAGCCGTCACTTCAGCCAGCGACATGTATCTTCCTGTTGTAGTAATGATTCATAGCAATAGGATTTTCTGTATTTAGCCGTAAATGACTATCAATAGTATTTCTCTTGCCGATCGGGTTTCGAACTTAACTACTTGGAAACCGATTGAAACATTGACTTCAACAAATACTTACTTGTAATGATTTTTAATAAATGTCATGATTTTCTTTGAGCACTAAAATATATTTACTTCACCTCAACTCAAACGTACTAACCTGACTCTGTCATATTTCTATGAATGTCCGATTATAATAAATTATTCAATTTAAAAAAAAAAACTAATTATTTATTATAAAAAAATAAAATTAATGAATATCATTATTACTAATTGCAGTCCTAAAAAAAACATAAACTAACATGATATATGAATTCTTATATCGAAAAAATCTTGGTTATGTTGGTTATATAACCACAACATTTTCTTGCAGGTTAACTTACCAGTTATCTGACCAAAATGCAGTAAAATCGCATCTTAAAAAATATAGTATTCAATTAATATAAAATCCATATATTACTTGCATCTTATACAAAATTAACGGCAAACCTAGCCTTAAAAACTCACATTAAATAAAGCATCCTTTCGTTTAGGAAATGGGGTTTTCAATATTTTCAAAAAGTAATTAACAAATTGTATTAACCGATTTTAAAGTAGCATTGTGGTAAAGTCATTATTGAAAACGGGAAATAATGTTAACTAATTCAAGTCTAATTCCAGATTTTTCTGAGGGAAAAGTTAACTGCTTAGAGCAAAATTGGCGTGGTTTAACAAGAAACGGATGAGATTTGAAAAATCAAACAATACTGAAACTATGAAAAAGAAACTAACAGAAGCTAAATACGGTGAAGAGAGAGATAGATAGATAGATAGATAGATAGAGAGAGAGAGAGAGAGAGAGAAAGGAAAAAAGAATATAAGGTCATGGATAGGAACAAAAAGAATAAAAATGAAATCTGATCGTGTAAAAGTCTAATAAAAAGAAAAAGAGTGTAATTGAAAAGAGGATAAAAAATTTGTGGAAAACAGGTTCTTGGTTGGTCTATTCATGGGGGCCAAACGCGCCATTGCCCGCTAAACAGACTCTGCTCCTTAAGTGCCTCCCCCCCCCCCGCTGACGATTCGATGGCGAACCAAGTTGGACCAGAACAGAACGAGCTTGGCACACAACTCTAAACGCTAATTGTTCTGCACTTAGTGCCACTCTGACCTCATTTTACAGCCGGTTGGATTAAAACGATGCACTTGCAGATACGTGCACAAAGACACACAGGCAGAAAGCCAAGATCTTTGTGCCGACGTCCATACATAAAGCCGTACATCCATACTTTCACTGCACGTACGCAACGCCTAAGTCACCCATTATTGTTGACCTGTGTCAGCTAAACTTAGAAAATATCTTCATACACGAAAACGCGATACAAAAACAGAAAACAAAGATACAATTGTATACGCAGGGGCTTATGTAAGGCGAAGTGTGCTACGCCTTACCGTGGAGCAATTGTTTCTGCAATTAAATCTTGCAATCTCTAATCAATGCATTTGGTTTTACATCTGTTGCATTTTGCTCTCGAGTTAAGCTTAGTGAATTATTATATAAGCAAATATGTACACTTTTTTACCGAAAAAATTCATTATATTAGGTTGGTGCAAAAATAATGTCGTTTTTTGACGATTTTTTTTTTTATTATCGTTCACCCATTTATCCAACTTTTTTGACTTCCCTATTTGCTTTAAATGGCGAACGACTGTTGAGTGGTCGACCTCGAGTTCAACAGCAACTTCTCGTGTGGTTTTGCGAGGATCGGCTTCAATTAAGGCTTTTCAAATGTTCGTTATCAACCGCAGTCGGCCGGCCACGACCGTCTTCATCTTCGAGACTCTCGACACCATTGCGAAATTTCTTGAACCACCGTTGTGCCATACGTTTGTTAGTGGTTCCTGGGCCAAACGCATCATTGATATCACGAGCTGTCTCGGCAGCTTTTCGGCCTAGTTTGAACTGGAACAAGAAAATCGTGCGGATTTGAATTTTGTCCATGCTGTCGAAAAGCCTGCAAAAAAAAAATGAATGAAGAGATTGAGAACGGTAATGAATAACACGATTCGATAGAGCGAAAAACGCGCTTCAAAATGATATATAACATGGCTATATATATCAATGAATTAATTCAGAAATCATATATAAAAGTAACATATGTGAGAAAACGACATTATTTTTGCACCAACCTAATATCAACACACGATAACACTTAATATTGCTTACCCTTTTTCTTTGTAATAAGTCGGAATAACATAAAAGCACGCTTAGTATAAGAGAAACTGAAACTAATAACGCGGTTTCAGCTTATGTTTGCTCGTTCCTTTGGCTACTTCGTTTGGGTTCACCAAGAAAAGTACTAAAGTCAGTTTTTTTTATTCTTTTCTTGTTGCATTCGGTAAATTTTGCCGCCATTGTCTAGAAACAATGGGAAAAGCATTGTGGGGCCCAAACTGTGCAAGTTTCATAATAATAATCTGAACATAAATCTTTAGAGAAGAAATACGTTGTAACTCATAATTTTGTAGATAGCTTCATATTGATTTGAATCAATCAAATAAAGTGCATAATCGATGCTGCTCATTACAATAAGCTGCAGCACTGTTCAGGCGACCCCCCCCCCAGACTGTACAAAGACTGAAAGAAATATGGATGCCTTTATTATGGTATTATTAGTTAGTAAACTGTTCTTCGGTTTTTGTGTTCAAATATCCGTCGTCTGTTAATAAACTACCCAGATAGCCAGTTAAATTATTTTGCCTTCTTGAATTTGACGTGTCCAATATCCAGCACACACACTTCGGGGCTGTTCTTTTTACTGACAACCACGCATTTTGTCTTTGGTTGAAAAATAAACAGACTTTCACTTTAAAAAAAAAAACAGTTTACTGTAAAGTCTCTCCACTTTAAATTGCTTTACACAACGTTTATATTTTGACAAAAGGAACAAATCAGTTCTTAAAGATGATCTACAGGCGGTACCAAAAAATTAAGAACAAATTACGATTTGAAGAAAAATAAAAATCACTTGACTTTTAAACTAATGTGCAATTTGTTTAAAAATAAATTGTTTTTTTTCTATTTCATCTTCAGCTTTTTCTATTAAATGACCAACATTAAAAGAACGGATTATTGAATTAAACTGCCACTAGGAAGGTTTCGATACGGCTTCGTAAGCGACTGCGTGCTCAGATCAGGCGGTTTTGATTTCTATTGACCACTATGTCCACAAAAACTTTGCAAGTTACTGTATGCCTGGATCATATGATTTTCCCTTACTTTGGGCATCATGCCCACGATGCGACCTCGGAAGTGACTGCCAGGTGGTTCTCGTTTATGTCGATTATCAACCGCATGATGGGTTGCTTTCAACCAGGCCTTTGTATCGTAGATACATTGTAGTGTAGGCGATTCAAGAGAGGTAAAATGCTATATGTTGCGAGTAATGTAGCCATTCTCGACCAGCTACTCCTGGACCGTATGGAATCGAACATAGTCTTCCGAGAACACATACGGTTTCATCTGCGCCATAACCCTTGAACTAGGATGCTATGTATCTCGACGTAAACTGAAACATTGTGTCTGTGGCCCAGAAGAGAAAAGTGGCTCTATGGAATGACCCTTGTTGCTCAGAGCCCCAGGACCATCACAGATGATTTGAATTTGAAGTGCATCTTCCAGTCTATCTCAATGTGATACACGTAAAGCCACCATATCATTCCTCCTTTTAACCTTCTAAGCATCAGAGGCGATAAAAATGAAAGAAAGCGACAGGTCACGAAAACACGAGAAGATAGTAAATGATTTGGTCAAAAGGATACGTTATGCAGACATACTGGCTTGAAAGGCTATGATTTGACTTTGTTGTAATTAACACACCTCACTTACTCGATCTGATTACTTTTTAATTTTGAAAGAAAACATAGTTGTCTTTTCTCGGTATATTTTTGTGTAAACAGAGTGTCTGAAACTTGACCTCGTGACAAATGTTTTCTTGCTCTAATCTCTTGAGCTAAATACCTTTTGTGTTTTGTTTGGATTTAGAGGGAGATGAAATGTCTTTTCAGGCGAAAATATAAAGAAAAACACTCTCAGAAGTGGAACAATAAGCGAAATCCCAGCAGAAAACTAACACACATTCCTCGATAGAGCACTACGAAAGAAAATACATGAAACCACGTTCGGAGGTGAATTCTCGTTTACTCTCGTGTGACATTTGGCTATTTCTTTTGCCTCTGCGAGCGCATTGTCACACAAATGAATATAAAATAAATTTTGAATGAAGAAAACTGCTAATTTTTGTGAGGATGAAAGTTTGAAATGTTTTTAAATTTCCCAAACGCCTCAGATGACTTTATATTATTATTCTGAGTTGATCCGAATATTATTTGCAATGGTAAATATATTTTGGGGGAACTTATTAATAGAAAATATGTTCTGGCATTTTTAGAGGAAGCATAGCTACTGATTTTCTTAAACAAACAATGAAACTAATAAAAAGATTACAGTAAGCAGTCAAGTAAAGAAAAAAATACCTGTGTTTATTTAAAATCAATACTGTTTCTAATAAATGTACTGTGACTGTGTAAATGTTTCTGACGATTATTTTTTTATAAACTAGAAACTCAAGATTAAATCAGCTTTTATGGGAAATGTTTGCTCGCTAATAGCTGCGTATTTTTCATTGGATTTGTTGGTTATCGTTCCATATAGGCTTTCACAAACTGATCTTCAAGGCAGGCTCGTCTCCCATTTGAAACATTATTGCAACCCAGTCGTTCTACTCATAATTTTGAACTACTTGTTCTTTAGTATATATGAAAAAACATAAAAATATCTTCTATAAGCGAGGGGCGCTTAACGACATTAAGTAACAATAGTTGGAGCCATTACTTTCACAGGTAACAAATAGATAAATTCTAAAACCCGTAATCAAAAAATATACCTTTTTTCATTATAGTTTAGCGCTTGTTACAGTGAAGGTTTTAGGGTGCTGCTCTCGTAAGCCATAGATTTGAACCTTTCTGAATACGCTGGAAATATGAGTTATTTCAAAATAGACCTCATCTACCAATTCTTGCTAAAAGGACACAAAGCACATCTTTCCAACGATTATGACTGTAGTGAGCTTGATTCCAACTTGGTGTCCACATTTGCAGCTTTGTGCCAAAGTTTGGCAAAAGTTTATATTGAACATCTCCTTTGGCTTTCTTCCCGCTTTCCTGCATATTTTTTCTACATCTTTCGTTTCCAGGCATCAATTATTGCGTTGCACCTGAACGAACTATTACATGAATCATCGTCATCATTTCCGTCGGTCAGTTATGTGCCATGCGTGATACACGCGTAGGCGATCATGTATCTTTCGATACATGACTGACGAGGTAGATTGTTTCCCCACACACAGTAGGTTGCCATTTCTTTCTGCGGCAGACCAGTTGCCATCCAAGGCTATAGAATCCGGCCTGTCCTGCTATTTACCCGTAGCTGGTGGGGGAAAGAAGAAGAAGAGAAGAATGCAATGGATTCGACAAGAATTCGAACTCGGCTCTCCGATTCCTCAATCCGAGCCGCTATCCATTACTCCACCGTGCGTCCATTGATATAAATGTTTAAACCCACTTCAAACGGCGAGATTGGATCATTAATTGCGTAGCTTGACGCATAATTATTAACTAAATTTTGATTTGAAGTTTTCATCGTGTAATTGCTTTTTATCGATATCATTAATACTCGCCAGTGAATGAAATGCATTCACACAGAAGGATATTATGTTGAAAAAGAAATATTGTGTAAAATAAAAGATTTTTTTTTTCAACATTAGGCTATCAACTTACTGATATACCTACGTATATATAACCTTACACACCTATGTGTACTAGAAAGAGTTATAGTATAAATTTATATAAGCTAATTCTAGTTTGAAAATGTTGTGAGCAAACAATTTTGAAACTTTGAACTTTACGAAAGCTAAATATTCTCAGAAATTCATTTCCTTCGAATTTGCTTCTTTATTTATCGACTTTATAGTCAGGTAGAGGGTCACTAAAAATAGAGTCAGGTAGAGGGTCACTAATAATTGAGTCAGGTAGAGGTCATCAATAATTGAGTCAGGTAGAGGTCACTAATAATTGAGTCAGATAGAGGGTCACTAATAAATGAGTCAGGTAGAGGTCACTAATAAATGAGTTAGATAGAGGGTCACTAATACTTGAGTCAGATAGAGGTCATCAATAATTGAGACAGGTAGAAGTCATCAATAATTGAGTCAGGTAGAGATCACTAATAATTGGGTCACGTAGAGGTCATCAAAAATTGAGTCACGTAGAGGTCACTAATAATTGGGTCACGTAGAGGTCATCAAAAATTGAGTCACGTAGAGGTCACTAATAATTGGGTCACGTAGAGGTCATCAAAAATTGAGTCACGTAGAGGTCACTAATAATTGGGTCACGTAGAGGTCATCAAAAATTGAGTCACGTAGAGGTCACTAATAATTGGGTCAAGCTGTGAAAAGCAATCTGACTAGCATAAGTTTCATTAGTTAAACAGGTTTCCCCCTTTGAAAAAAAGAAGGTTCTGACGATTTCATTGCAGTTGAACACAGAAAATATCTGCGGGGGTGGAGGAACTTTGAACATTGAATTTTGTGTGAATACGGAACTATGTGCAAAATGGGAAGAAAGAAAAAGTCAAAAACGAAACCCACATAAAAATATATTACATTCATTTTTTACACAATGTACACAAACATATAATTGATTATTGATAGATTTGATGTTTTTACGGCTTATCAACCCTTTGTAGGTTATTTAAAGCCAAAGTATATTTCCGATTCTAGGATTGATTGATTCATTAATTTTCTAAGGCTTATGAACCGTTTGCGAGTTATTTAAAGTCAGAAAATATTTTTACATTTATAGACTTTGGGGATGAGATAATAATGGCTGTAGTGAAACAAGTCTTACTAATTAACCCATAGCTGGTTAGAGAAGAATTGGATTCATACCTTTCCCAAAAGTATTTGCGCGTAAGTGAATATAACGAACCCTACTGGAATTCGAACTTGGCTCTTCGATTTCCAATTCCGAGCCATTATCCATTACTTCCACTCGTACATATAAGCTTACATCAACTGGTATTCCGAAGCGGACACCCATCTAAGTACTGACCAGCCTCAACGTTGCTTAACATCGGTGATCGCATGGAAACCGGTGTTTCAACGTGATATGGCCGTAAGCCTCACATTAGCCGGTGTTCTCAAGCGTTCCCCACTCTAAGTACTGACCAAGCTCGACATTGCTTAACTTCGATAATCGAACGAGAACTAGTGCTTTCAGCCTGATTTAACCCTAGGCTCACAAACGCATACAGATATGAGTTCAAATGTGTCTCTACACATGTACGATATTTACGGGCCTATAAAGCGCATCTTTTTTACAAATGAAAAAATAGTTTCCAATGTCGAGATTATAAAGATCGAATATTGGTAACATTAAATAGACGCAAAATCGAACTCACCTGCAACAATTCGTAGTCGAAAGGATAATGACAACGAAATAAAACAGCACAAGACATTAGAGAAAAGGTTTCAGCTCGAACTTAGGTGCGAATGCTACAGATCGAACATAGAAAGGGACAAGGTAAGATGGCGTTATCAATAACTCAGCTTCCAATTAAGACAACGAATACACGAGTTCTACACAGAGAGAGTGAGAGTGGAGATGGGTGAAGAGGGAAGAAAAAAAAAGAACGAGAAAGAGAAGAGGAACAAAGAGAAATAGGCGAGAAAGAAAGAGATTAGAAAAGAGAAAGAGAACAGAGAAAGTATGAAAGAAAGAATAGGAGGGGGAGAAATAAAGATGCAAAGAGGTATATTTAGGGTGAAGAAGACAGTGTGAATAATAAGGTGAGAGGGAAGAAAAGATAGGCGGAGTAAGAGAGTCGAGGGTGAGGATGACGAGTGAGAAAACGAGAGAGTTAAGAGAAGCTAAAGTAGAGAGTACGAGAATGAGAAGCAAAGGAGACGGGAGGGATAAGATAGCTCGGATTTATACGGCTTATCCACCTTCTGTGGGTCATTTTTAAGGCAGATATACTTGAAAGAGGGCAGTAATGAGAAAGCAGTTATTTTATTTTTTTTAAAAACAAATGAAGCCGCCTTTTACAACCTTATCTTTATCGACAGATAACTTCTTGTTTTTCTAATTATACAAAAGAACATATTGATGTGTGATATATATATATATATATATATATATATATATATATATATATATATATATATCACATCATAAACAGTTTGAAAAATCATGCGAATTTTATATTTTAAATTCGTAGGTGAAAATGGTCATTAACTAAAGGTAACTTGATTCCAACTGTAAAGAAAATTGGCTCTGTTTAATGAAAATAAACATCGAATGGTCTTTTGGGATCAGTTTTAACATATTTCAAATTCTTTGTTGTGTTAATAGGACTCGCCTGGATTATACCAATGGATTACTACCTGTACACACACACACACATATAAATATATATATATATATATATATATATATATATATATATATATATATATATATATATATATATATATGTGTGTGTGTGTGTGAAGATATATAGAAAATAGGAAAGAGCGGGTTAGGTTAGTAATCCAAGGTTCTTTAGTATTTTAGTTGTTATTTTTAAAAAATAGTGCTCGATACAAAAGTAGAGCATAAATATAACTATTTATTTAAAAATTTGATTCCAACGCGCTACATAAGAAGTCTCATGTTTCAAAAACAAGAGCCGAAAACTTCAATATAATTATTAGAATTAAATTGAGTTAAAGTGAGCTCTGTTTCATCTTCAAGCAAAATTTTTCGGAATAACTTGTTTCTGAAATTTACGTGTTTTATATCGGAATCTAAAATTCCCATGGTGACAGCCATCGTGTGTCTTTTCTAAAATATCTTTCTAAGGGTGTTAGGAATTATTACTTAAGATTTCCATCTTAGACAGTTATTGTTTTTCGATGTTGTGGCACAAAATTATTTGCCATTATCATTTCTTTTTATTTTCATATCATATTTCTCTTTACTGCTGGCATGAAAGTAAATTTGCTTTATTTCTTCATCTTGTAGAAAAGAAATAAGTATTTCTTGTGACAGTCTAATCGACAGATCGAATTTGTTCAGAGCACTGAACAAAATGGATTCTGTCGTTATCCTTAGTAAGAAGTGAGATTGCTCTCGATATATTCAAGGAGGCAATTGGTGGGTCTAATTACATTTTCATTGTCGACTTAACGAATCTTTAGAACAAAACCTTTTCTCTCTCTCTTTCTCTCTATCTCTTTCTCTCTCTCTTTCTCTCTCTCTTTCTCTCTCTCACACACACAGGCACATACGCAAAAATTCATATATTAGGTTGGTGCAAAAATAATGACGTTTTTTTACGTATTTTTTAACGTCAAAAAACGTCATTAATTTTGCAACCTAATATAAAGGCTGTCCCTAAAGTCTGGACACATAGACAAAAATGCATATTTTAACGAAATTAAATTTTCAACATTGAATGGAAATGTTAACAAAAAAAAAAAAAAACATTTTCAAAATGATTTCCATCATTTGTGATGCAAATGTTGACGCGCTTTGCAAGATTCAAGTGAACTCGATGCAATAACGTCATACTGTTGTCAATTTTAGCACATTCACTTATTATGCGTTCAGTCAAGTGTGCAGCATCTATAACTGACTATACTTTACCTTTTAGCAGACCCCCCCCCACAAAAAAAGGAGTCAATTCTTTCTTCTTTTGACAAAACCATGTTTAATCTGTGAAGGTAAAACAAAATAGAGTTAATGAAATTTCCCATATCTCCAGACCTTTAGGAACGCTCTGTATGTATATATATATATATATATATATATATATATATATATATATATACATATATATAGGGAAAAGGTTATAGTTGTTCCAACGAGAGAAAAATGTATATTTTAAAAAGAGAGAAACTGCAAACGTTTCTGGTTTTAGTTTAAATATATTATATTTATTCTTCTTATGAAGAATAAAATATGATATATATATATATATATATATATATATATATATATATATATATATACTAAAATAAATCCATATTATATCCAAAAACATTTGCGGTTTCTCTCTTTTTTAATATATATATATATATATATATATATATATATGCGTGCGTGTGTGTGTGTGTTGATATGTGTATTTAGGCAGTATATCTTGATTCAATAGCTTCATTGGATAATTTAGACATATGTTTGTTTATTTTGATAATAGTCCTTTCTATAAATTTCAACTTAACATCAAGAAGATAATTGAGAACTAGACAGGATTATTACAAAAATAAATCGACGTAATATGCCTGTATTATTCAATGATATATATATATATATATATATGTGTGTCTCTGTGTGTGTGCGTGTGTTTGTGTGTGTATGTGTGCGTGTGTATATATATATATATATATATAAATATATATATAATGACAAAAGGAAAACTTATCTTAACAGACACATCTGGCGTACTTTAATACAAAATATTAGGTTGATGCAAAAATAATGACGTAATAATGTCGTTTTTTGACGTTAAAAATAAGTCAGAAAACGACATTATTACGTCATTATTTTTGCACCAACCTAATAATTCATACATACACATATATATATATATATATATATATATATATATATATATATATATATATATATATATATATATATAAATGGTTGAATCCGTCAACACAACGATAAAAAACAATATCTCTACACGTGACAGTACTTGACGTAATTTTCAATTAAAAGTTTGAAAATAGCGTTCTTTAAATTCATTCCAGTTGCTAAGGACATTTTATTTTGTTGTTATTATTATTAGTTACTTTGTTTAATAAATTCATTTCGTTTTTTACCTTGAAAAAAGTCCACATTGAACGAAACGCGTTGGCTTCTATTACAGCAGTTCTTCCATTGTCTTTTACATTTATAAATGTTATCTACAGGTTAAATTTTTCATATATATATATATATATATATATATGTGTGTGTGTGTGTGTGTGTGCGTTGACACAAAGGCTAACTTGAAAAAGAAATAATCCTGTTTTATTTATACGAGAAGGAAAAGACAAGCTCAAAACTAATAAAGAACAGAACATAACTGATCAATTTTCCGATCAATTTGCCGATCAATTTAACTTCTCGGAATAGGAAGCTCCAACCGGATATTAAGTTCATTCAAATGACGTCTGTTGATGGCACGGAAAACCATGAATGCTATGAAATCAGCAGATAATGATAAAATAGACAAATAAGCCATCAATAAATGCTGCTCTTTTTTGTTTCCGAAATAAATAAATATTTCGGTCAAGAGCAAAAATGTCAGCTGGCAGGTCTTAGATGACCTAATTTTATTTCTTTGTCTTAAAAAATATTTTTTCTACAATTGGCCATAACTGTTTTATGTTGACTAGAATTCATGAAATAATTTCCACCACTTAATTCACAGGCTTAACAATCCTACTCATTTATAAAACCATACACGTACACACTCAACTTGATCTATAGAGGTCCCCGTTGATCGCGACGTATGAAGGACGACGGTCTAACACTTCAAATTTTAGAATTGAGCCACCAGACTGCCCGCACATAGGATTTGATTATCGGAGTGAAGCTTTGTGTCGAACCAGGCCAAACAGTATGTCAAGAAGTCGCCAAATAGCCTTCCCCATGTTTAAATTCAGAGTTTTCCCATAATGATGGATCCATAATATTTTTCCCCAAGTAATTAGTGAGAAAGTGAATATAACTAAGAATTCGAACTTTGACACGCCGATTTGTCTTGCCTAGATAGTCCAGTCGAAATATATATATATATATATATATATATATAGCCTCGTCCACTCATCAGGAGATATGAACGATTGGCTGTTATTTTCTTTGTTTCGTCACTTATATTCAGTTAAAAATAATTGATACACTTTTCATTGGAGCAACTTTGATTTCTCTTCTTTCAGTGTGTGTGCCCGGTCGCGTGCATGTACATACGTGTGGTTTTTTTTCTCCTTTTCGTCGTTTTACCTTTCTCTCTCTCTCTCTCTCTACCCTCTCCTTACCTTTCTCTCTCTCTTTCTACCCTCTCTCTCTCTCTCTTTCCTCTCTCTCTCTACCCTCTTCATACCTTTCTGTCTCTTCCCTCTCCTTACCTTTCTGTCTCTCTTTCTACCCTCTCCTTACCTTTCTCTATCTCTTTCTACCCTCTCCTTACCTTTCTCTCTTTACCCTCTCCTTACCTTTCTCTCTCTCTACCCTCTCCTTACTTTTTTTCTCTTTCTACCCTCTCTTTACCTTTCTCTCTTTAGCCTCTCCTTACTTTTCTCTCTCTCTACTCTCTCCTTACCTTTCTCTCTCTCTACCCTCTCCTTACCTTTCTCTCTCTCTTTCTACCCTCTCCTTACCTTTCTCTCTACCCTCTCCTTACCTTTCTCTCTTTCTACCCTCTCCTTACCTTTCTCTCTACCCTCTCCTTACCTTTCTCTCTTTCTACCCTCTCCTTACCTTTCTCTCTCAACTTTGAGTGTCTGAGACAAATTTAACAATCCAGCACCCCATTTGGCGGTCAATCTCTTCTTGAGTTTAGAAAATGTAGGTGTATTTCATTTTTTTTAAATACATTTTTATGATTACTATTTACATTATTCGCCATATTTATTACAACGTTTCGGCCTTCTTCAGGTGGTAGGAATGTCAAACCAAACCCTGGGGTAGACTGTTCTAGTTCCACGTGCCATGTTTTTAATGGATGTCAGTTGTCTCTTCAAGTTCTCCACTGCCTTAACCGGGTATTGAACTCACACTCTTTGGGTGTGACTTCAATAGTTGACCCTGTCACTGGATCTAACCAACGACTTTATCCACTGTGCCATGTGTCCTTGTATGAATTTCTGGGTATTAGAAACCATTTTTACCAGTGCTCATATTGCAATTTTTTGCTGCTATCATTGCATTTTTTATGATTATTGCTTATAAACTATAGTAAATTTTTAATAATTACGAGTTTGTAGGTAAATACTTTGCAGTTTTGTGAGAATAAATTAAGTGTAAATAGTTCTTCGTTAGCTGGATAAAACTTGTAAATAATCCATGTTTTCTTAAATGTGAATTGGCGTGAGGCGAACTTTAGATAAGCAGTAGGTACGTATAAAGACTTAATTCCATTTACTTCTAAGGTTTATCTACATAAACAATAAGCTTTACCCCACCCAGTGAACTTTCTTTCTACATAAGCTCCAAACCATCCTATCTCAAATAGGCCAAGCTTTGTTAGGCTTAGAACCTACCGCCAATTTTTCAAATGATTCATTCATTTTCTACGGCTTATTAACACATTTAAAACCAGAAAATATTTTTAGTTAATAAGAATTATGGCTGCAGATAATAATGGTTTTAGTGATACAGGCTTTAATAATTAGCCCATAGCTGGGAGGAGAAGAGGTGGATTTAAACTGTTCCAAGGATATTTGCGCGTAAAAGAATATAACGAAATTAACAGGAGTTAGAACTCGGCTCTCCGATTAACAATTCCGAGCTATAATCCATTATGCGATCGGCGCATCCAAGCTTACAGCATCTGGCATTCCGATGCGGTTTCCCCTCTACAGGGTGCCCTCCCCGCAAAGAGGAGGAGATTTGCTTCAGTTTATTTCATAGCTGGAATTTTTGTTACAGTTTTTTTGAAACAAAAGCAAAGGATAGAGTTTAGTAGCTTAAAACAGAACAAAAACACAAATGTTAGATGTGCTGTTCAAACTAAAAAGTTATTTATTGGTTTTATTATTATTATTATTATTATTATTATTAATAATATCATTATTATTAGCCCTTGCATTAAATACCGTTGCCATATATGGTCTGGTGCTCCCGCTGTTCATCTTGAGGTCCTCGACAAAATCCAGAGATGGATATGCAATGTGATAGGTCCTGACCTGGCATCTCGTCTACAGTCACTTTCTCACAGACGTGCTGTGGCTTCCCTCTGTCTTTTCTACAAATATTTTCATGGCAACTGCTCTGACAAGCTACTTTCACTGGTACCCCAACTGCATGAATTTAAGCGTACTTCTAGGTTGGCATCTCTTCTCACCCTTTCACTGTCGAAACAGTTAAATGTAACCGCCTCTTCTACTCCAACAGTTTCTCATCTCGCGCTTCCCAACGGTGGAACACCTTTCCTCTTATTTACTGATAACTATACTCTTCAAGTATTTAGTTGTAATGTCAAACGACATCTTCTGATGCATTGATCTTCATCTCCGTCCTTCTCTATATCCTTTCCTCAAACACCCTCTCTTTACTCTTGCTCTCACTCTCTGTAACCCCTTACCTGCTAATGTCACTCCCGCCTTGTTTGGGGTTATATTTTTTTTAAATATATATATATATAGTAAATCTAAAATTTCCTGTTTTATTATGGGGCACCCTGTAGCCCGGCTGGGTGGAGTTTAACGGTGATCGTACGGGAACCGACGTTTCAACGTGATATTGCCGTAAGCAATTTTTGAATTAAGGACAGCTTGCTTACCATGTAAATTATCTTCAAAACTGATTTAAACGCCGACCACTGTCAGAAAACACAACCTCTTCGGCCACTATGAATGCTTTTAAAAGAACAAATATGAAAAAAATCTTGTTTTTTTTTGTTTTTTTTTTTTGTTTTTTTAACTCTTGATAATGTCGGTAAGTATTCATGAACTACACGTTCGTCGACTTTCACAGCGGCATCTAATTATAGTTCCGCCTAATTTATATTCGATTTCTTACTCCCTAAAATATCCTTTTTTGATAGCCAATTTAAATAGGTTGGGGTCAATTAGTACAATTCAGGAGGCGCGAAACATTCTCACGTGCCACTTCGGTCAATTGAGAATTTATAAAACTTAATGCACCTTCCCTCTCTCACACACACACATGCGTATACACATACAATAGTTATTTGTGCATATTTATATATGCATACATAAGTGCAATATATTCTATCACTATCATTTTATAATTATAAATATTTTTATGTATAGAGAAGGTGTGTGAGTATAGACATACATATTTATGCTTGTGAGAAAGCGCGTTGATGTATGTGTGTGTGTTCTGAATTCTACACCTGTATGCAAGTGGATCATTTTACAATTGACGATAGTGACTTCTGGAAGAATTCAAAAATAAAAATAAATGGCGTTAAACTAAGATAAAGATCCGAACACATCAACTCCTTTTCTATTTTATATTGTTATCAAGTACTATAGAGAGTGAGGTTTGCAAAAGTAGGTATACAATATTATACTAGTATCACCAGTATTATAATAATGGTTTTAAATTCATTTAATTCTAGAATTCATTTAATTCATTAAAACATTCTAATATTTTTGTTTTCATAATTTTTTTTTTATTATAATACATTTATTATAATTTTTAATTTTAATAAGTAATAATAATCATTTTTTGTTAGTAAATTTAAAGATGGCTAATAATTTAACGGACGAGGAGCGCAAATAGATTTTGAAATATGTTTATTATTGCGATATTTGCAGTAATGAGAAAGCAGTTATTTAAAAAAAAACAAAAAACAAATGAAGCCGCCTTTTACAACCTTATCTTTATCGACAGATAACTTCTTGTTTTTCTAATTATATAAAAGAACATATTGATGTGATATATATATATATATATATATATATATATATATATATATATATATATATTAGGTTGGTGCAAAAATAATTTCGTTTTCTCACATAGTAACATATGTTAGAAAACGAAATTATTTTTGCACCAACCTATATATATATATATATATATATATATATATATATATATATATATATATATATATATATATATATATATATATAATAAACACTTTGAAAAATCCTGCGAATACAATCTGTTTTGGATACACATTTTGCTCTTCTTTACTATGCACCTATTTTGAAAACCCTCTCATTACCCTGGGGAGGCACTGTGTAGTAATGGTATAGCGTTTCGGATTGAGGAATCGGAGAGCCGAGTTCGAATTTCTAGTGGAATCCATTACTTTCACTTACGTGCTAATATCCTTGGGTACTATAGCCTTGGATGGCAACTGGTCTACCTACTTCAGGAAAAATCTGCCTCGTCAGTTGTGTATCACGCATAGCACATAACTGACAGTATTCACTCTTATATATAACTGAAATACCTCACCTAAGATTTGAGATTCCTCTTCTGGAGGTCAGCAAACTCTCATTTAAGAATTATCACTACAGACTTAACTTGTTTTTAAACATTGTACTAGTGTGAGCACAATGTATGACATCTCCAGGTCAGATCTATGACTGATCTCTTATGACATCTATGACTGATCCTTATTATCATTTTTTTATAAATCCGGATTATGGTTTTACAGATGCTATGTTCAGACCAAGTTTATCTAAAGATCGTATTGAAGAGTGGAAGTGACAGTCAGCATACAGTATTGATCCTTATGTCCACACTGTTTAAATTTGTCTATCTCTGATATTAGGCACTAGACTTCACTTACTTCCAGATTTCCGTAACGTGGCTTCCCTCTGTTTTTTTTTTTTTTTTTTTTTTTTTCTATAAATATCTACATAGTAATTGTTCTAATGAGCTCTTCTCCTTTGAAACCAGTACTACCAGATTGGCAACTCGGTCTCCTCGTTTTACAGTTGTATTATCTAGATGTAACAGTAAGTTCCATTCTAATAATTTCTTTTACTCGCACTTATCGCCTGTGGATCTCCCTTCCGGTTTCTTGCTTCCTGACAACTACAATGTTCAAAAATTTAAATGCAACGTCAATCGTCATCTTCCGTCTTCCTGAATTCTCTTCTTTTATTGTTCGCACTAAAGTCTGACCATTCTTGTTCACTCCTAGTAACCTCTTACTTCTTAGTGGCGTTAGGTCAGGGAAGAGGTTAAAAAGAAGACAACGAGGCAGCTGATGGCAATCCCCAAAGATGTATTTGAAGGGTCTTTTGTAGAAAAGGCGCTTAGGTATGTCTGTGGCTATATTATTATCGGACAGTCCTGACATATATATATATATATATATATATATATATATATATATATATGTGTGTGTGTGTGTGTGTGTGTGTAATACAAGTAATAAATTCGTTGGTATATAATCCAAGTGGATCCTCGTAATAAAAAACCTAAGAGCTCAATGTATTTATGATAACAGTGCATATAAGTTACACAACAAAATCAAAAATTTCCTTATATGGGAGGGGGTTATAGATCTACTTCAACCGATGAGTAGTACGTCAGTCTAATTCAACCCCGGTGTATAGACTGTGTTCGTGTCGGAATTAGAAATTTAACTTTGACAACAATCGAAAAATGGATGCAGAATTTATCCATTTCGATGTTTCAGTCAGACGAAATGGCCGAGTCGGTGGTAAGTTGAGGGTGGAAGGTATTATCCTTAAAGGAAAGAGGTTTTATAAAAATTAACTCGGATATTAACCTTATGACATTAAACTGGGGTTATATGAAGAAAAAGGTGTTAAATTGAAACTAAAAGAGGGCGAAAAGGAGTTTTCTAAAAAAAAAAAAAAAAAGATATATATATATATATAAAATTAGGTTCCTACTTAAAAAATAACAGATTATACTTAAAAATGGGATATATTAAAAAGATTAAAAATAAGTCATATTTAGATAATTAATATTAAATTTAAGAAAGAATATATTTTTAAAAATTCATATTAAAGAATAAAAAAAGTAAAAAAAATATATATATAAAGGGTGTTTCATTAATGTGGATCAAAGTCAGCAGTAAATAAATCAGTGTTATTGGTGAAAATTTATTTATTTATTTATTGGATCATGTTATTTAAGTCATGGCAATTATGTATGAAAGATAATATCGCCCAAACGTCCGCGAAATCTGAAAGAAAAGAAAAAAAAATTATTAGACGCTTAAACTTAATTCACATTCAAAATCGGTCCAAGTTATTGGAACACCTTCATATATATATATATATATATATATATATATATATATATATATATATATATATATATATATGTATGTGTGTGTGGGTGTGTGTGGTGTATATATATATATATATATATATATATATATATATATATATATATATATGTGTGTGTGTGTGTGTGTGCTATTGGTTAGTGATCATTTTTTCAAATTTTTTTACTAATAATTTAAACCTAGAGTAAATGCTATGCTTATAACACTGTGCTTAAGTAGAATGCGAGGAATTGAGGAAATCAATTAACTTTCCGATAGTCTTTCATCTTCTGCCCCCGCATTGATCGTATCACATTCCTCAAGAGCTGACAGGAGTCGAATGAAGAAACGGCCTTTTATACACAGGTGTGCGACAACTTGTATATTCGAAACAATTCACATAAAATGAGAAGACCGGGAAACATTCAAATACTGAATGAAAAGTTATCCGGCAAATGGACAGTGGAATTTGGAAAAGGCTGGTACAAGACGCGCTATAAAGTCTACAGTGTCCCCATTGAAGTGACACGTGCTCGGTTTCTGGTTATGCACCAATGACTGCCAAATTTAGTGGGCGTGGTTTGTAAAGGCTAGGTTGATAGAAAAAGCAAACAAAGTAAATTACAAATGCGAAGTAAATGCAACAGACTTTACCGGGATTTGAACTCCGGTCGCCAAAACTCAAGATTAATTCATAAATTTTTTCTAAAGATCAAGAAAAAAGCGTATAACCCAATTTAAATGATTCAATAAACATCGAAATGAAACTAAGGAATTAAATTTAAGCAAACTTTAAAATCGCAATGGATCCAGTCATGTTCTTTAAACTGCAAAAATGAGTTGTCATAATAGATCAATAAGTACGTAGGTGAACAGTCATTTGCTGAATTTTGATCTGATATTTTCCCTGTATAATGATCAACTTTTCTGATTAATATTTACCATTGAAGTACATTTATTCACAAGGAATGAAATTATGTTAAAAATATTTACTGTAGATTATTATATTTTCATTAGATTGTGGATTTATCAATGTACCAACATATGTAAGTAAATCATATATGGAGTATATGGAACGCATGTGACATGAAAAGTCGCCTTGCTTAGCCTTGTATGGCACAAGGACAAATATTTAGGGAAATTATTATGCTGTATAAAATTTAAAGTAAAGGGCACTTGCCTTCTTTAAAAATCATTTCAAATCCAGTCTTGTGAGTATCAAATTCAGTGAGTTTTCTTTCCTTGCTATGTGATCCAGAAATTTCAAGTGTCTCTTTCTTATTTTAAATATAAGTTTCACTTTTAGCTTCCATGTTCCCTAAAACTTCCTCATTGCTAACATATTCTGTCCATAGAAAAGCATCCTTCTGTAAATTCACATGTTGCCTCAAGTCTTCTCTTCATTTCCAAAGAAATTGTTTAGTTTTCACTTTCATATAGGAGAATTTCTTCTTTCACAATCTATGGTAAATTACTGTAACATCAGAAAGAAAGGAAGGGGGGCACTGGGATAGCGAAAGATGCCTTCCAAAAGCTAAGCAAAGTATTAAGAAACAGGAAAATTTTGTTAGACACAAAGAAAAGTGTACTGTTACGAAATATCAGACCTCCTATATGACAGTAAATGCTGGACAATCCCCTCACAGATGAAGAAGAGATTTAAGATATCAGCATTGTGGTTCTACAGAAGGATGAGAATACCATAGACTGAACATGTGTTAGAGAAAATAAAATCAAAAAGAGCATTTATATTTAACATCCGAAAGAGACAGTTGAAATTTCTAGGGCACATATTGAGGAAAGAGGGCTTAGAAAATTTAACACTCACAAAACAGAGTGAAGTCAGTGGGGGGGCAGAGGAAAACAGCACATAACCTATTTAGTGAGTTTAAACGGATGGCAGAACAGAGATTATATGACATAATAAAAAGTTTAAGATTTACTAAGAGCTTCAAAAGACAGGAAATTGTGGAGAGTCTTGATTACCCACGTCCTGAAGGGACATGGCACATAGAAGAAGAAGAAGAAGAAGAAGAAGAAGAAGAAGAAGAAGAAGAAGAAGAAGAAGAAGAAGAGAGAAACAGAAGAGAAGAGGGTTGGAAAAGATAGGTGAGAGAAACGACATCTCTGTGTGAAGAGCTGACTTGGCTTCAAGGTTGGATCGTTGTGACAGGCATTCGTTTGCCGTCTTTGAGATAATGGAGGAATCAAATAAAGAAACCACTAAAATCAAACTAAAATCCACACTATAAGTAGTCGCTTTACCAGAACATTTCTAAATATTTTGAGGCCGACGTAAAGCATATAATTTTTTGTGATGTCAACGAATACCTCGTTCTTTTGTAATGCTCGTTGTACTAAAGATATTGTAATCGCAGATGCAACTATAGTAACGCCGTTGAACAATGCTGGTATCAGACGCCTTTGAATAACACCCACACTAATAGTACTTGCTCGATAATACTCGCTCGAATAGTAATCCGTATAGAAAAATAGTATAGTGAATAGAGTAGGGAATAGCGGTCCGTATAGTAATATAGAGGAAAGAGTAGAAATGGCGATCCGAATAGTAATGGAGGATAGACTAGAAATGACGATTAATGAGACGTCACAAGATTTCCTATTTATGCGTTTCCACCATGGTCACGTGATCCACGTAATTCAATAATGGGATCGCCTGTGTTTGCTCACTGGCGATCTATGTTCAAACTCAGGTCTCGGCAACGACACTTTATTCCTATATAACATAAATAAAAAATCGAAGCCAAATGAGAATTTCACTAAGTTTTTCCCGCAAGTGTAAACATTTTTCGTCAGGTGTAAGCTCATGAAAATTGATCAGACAAATCATCAGAAATCCTTCCCAAACTTTATAGTAACATGAAGTGCCTCCTCGGGGGTTAGCCTAGGCTGAGTTATTTCTCCATAGTCAGCTTTTGACAAGAACTTATTTTTGTCGACAAACACCGAAAATCAGCATCCAAATCATACTTTTCAACGAGGATTAAACTCCAATTGCAGATAGGATTGAGGAATCGGAGAGCCGAGTTTGAATTCCAGTCACACCCATTACATTAACTTACGTGTTAATACCCTTGGGAAAGATATGAATCCTATTCTTCTCCCCCCTCCTATGGGTAAATAGCAAGACAGAGCGGGTTCTATAGCCTTGGATGTTAACTGGTCTACTGCAGAAAGAAATGGCAACCTACTGCGGGGGAAATCTGTCTTGCTAGTCATGATCGCCTAAGCGTGTATCACGTATGGCACATAACTGACAGACTGCATTGACATATACAACTACTTCAACCCTGTCGATCCAAGTGGAGTTCAAGCCTAGTTAAAAAGTATATTTGTAATGCTGATTTTTAAGGCGGGGCAGTCGGTCCTAGTTGAAACATTATCACAAGCCAATCTTTTGACATTCACTCCTCAGTCTACTTTGCGTGGCTCAGGCGGAGCTAAACGTCTACAATATCCCGAAAGAAAAAAAAAAATATAATGTGGATGATGAATTTTAGTCGAATTAGTGGTAGATCTATTTTCTTTTCGCTATCGAAATCAATTCTTTTTGCTGTGAACTTCTGTTGACCCAGCAACGAAATCAAAACCGAAATCGGCAGACTTTAAATCGTTGCCCAGGAAACAGAAAAATTACTTATCAGTTGGTAAAGGCCAGCCTGATTTTTGTGGGAAAGAGATTTCCACGCAACATTCATCGTCAGCAACGGTTGTGTGGCGAGGTGTAAGGATTCTGAAGGGTCCACATGCTAAAGAAAGGCAGTTCTTCGATTGAAATTTTCCTCCTGCTTTTTAAAAAGTCTATGTATCTTTCTTTCTTTCTTTCTTTTTTCTTTTTCTTGCAGTCTCTTTTTTTAGTTATTCTTTCTTTCTTTTTTCTTTTCTTGTAGTCTCTTTTTTATTCTTTCTTTCTTTTTTCTTTTCTTGTAGTCTCTTTTTTATTCTTTCTTTTTTTTTCTTTTCTTGTAGTCTCTTTTTTATTCTTTCTTTCTTTTTTCTTTTCTTGTAGTCTCTTTTTTATTCTTTCTTTTTTTTTCTTTTCTTGTAGTCTCTTTTTTATTCTTTCTTTCTTTTTTCTTTTCTTGTAGTCTCTTTTTTATTCTTTCTTTTTTTTTCTTTTCTTGTAGTCTCTTTTTTATTCTTTCTTTCTTTTTTCTTTTCTTGTAGTCTCTTTTTTATTCTTTCTTTCTTTTTTCTTTTCTTGTAGTCTCTTTTTTATTCTTTCTTTTTTTTTCTTTTCTTGTAGTCTCTTTTTTATTCTTTCTTTCTTTTTTCTTTTCTTGTAGTCTCTTTTTTATTCTTTCTTTCTTTTTTCTTTTCTTGTAGTCTCTTTTTTATTCTTTCTTTTTTTTTCTTTTCTTGTAGTCTCTTTTTTATTCTTTCTTTCTTTTTTCTTTTCTTGTAGTCTCTTTTTTATTCTTTCTTTTTTTTTCTTTTCTTGTAGTCTCTTTTTTATTCTTTCTTTCTTTTTTCTTTTCTTGTAGTCTCTTTTTTATTCTTTCTTTCTTTTTTCTTTTCTTGTAGTCTCTTTATTATTCTTTCTTTTTTTTTCTTTTCTTGTAGTCTCTTTTTTATTCTTTCTTTCTTTTTTCTTTTCTTGTAGTCTCTTTTTTATTCTTTCTTTCTTTTTTCTTTTCTTGTAGTCTCTTTTTTATTCTTTCTTTTTTTTTCTTTTCTTGTAGTCTCTTTTTTATTCTTTCTTTCTTTTTTCTTTTCTTGTAGTCTCTTTTTTATTCTTTCTTTCTTTTTTCTTTTTCTTGCAGTCTCTTTTTTTTAGTTATTCTTTCTATTCTTTTCTTTTTCACGTAGTTTCTTTTTTTTTCGTTATCCTTTCTTTTCTTTTCTTTTTCTTGTAGTCTCTTCATATATATATATATATATATATATATATATATATATATATATAATTATTATTATTATTATAAGGAAAACGAACTTTTAAAAGATCATAATATTTATTTCGTTAAGATCGAGAGATCTCAACTCTTTTGTGTGAGAAGTCGATCTGAAGAGTTGAGATCCCTCCATCTTAACGAAATAAATATCATTATGGTTTTTTAAGAGTTTCTTTTCTTTATAATAATAATTATTGTTACTCTGTTTTTGGACATTGAGCTCTCCAAAAGGGTATAGATAATTTAAATCTATTAATAATCTGAGAAACCTCTTGCTGCTTTCCATCAGTATGGCTGATGCTAACCTCCAAGAAAGTGATTCATTGCGCCTGCTCGTGCTCACGTTCTTAGCTGATATAAAGTGGAAAGACTATATTAAATCCATTGCTAGATCAGCTGATAATAAATTTGGTTCACTGTGTCATGCGAGACAGATTCTCTCTCCAGAATCTATCTTACATATCTATAGGTCTACCATTCGTCCATGCTTAGAATATTGCCACAACATATGGCCCGGTGCCTTTGCTATTTACCTTGAGCTTCTTGATAAAATCCAAAGAGGGATCAGCAATATTATTGTCTCTGACCTGGCGGCTCGGCTTCAGTGACTTTCCCACCACCGTAAGGTTGCCTCTCTGTATCTTTTCTATAAATACTTTCATAGTAATTGTTTGGATGAGCTCTTTGGTATGATACCTATACATTTTAATATAAGCACGGTACGAGACTGGCATCGAGATCGCATCAATTTACAGTTGAGCTGGATAAATGTAACCATAAAATCTATGTTAACAGTTTATTTTCTCGTACTTCTCACTTGTGGAACTTCCTTCCGGCTCCATGCTTTCCAGCCAACTTTAAACTGCAAAATTTTAAATAGATCTCAATCGCTATCTACTGTCCCCCTGGTTACTCTTTCCGCTCATTATTAATGTTTCCGTTCCTAATTCTTCCACACACTGTTATCCCCTTGTGTCTTAGTGGCTTTACTGCCTTGCCTGGGGTGATACCAATTTTTAAAAATCCAAACGAACACAAATTTAATACTTCCAATAAGCAAAATACATTTCTGTATTTCAAATCAAGTTTAAACAGATTGTAATCATATTTTAATCGCTAAAATCGGCCATATCATCAAATCTGTCAACACCACATAATTCTATTATAAAAAAATATTTCAAAAATAAAAAATATACTTTTCTGAAACTTTATTTGTGGAAGAATATCTGGTTTAATTAATCAGAATTAAAACAAATATTGCTTACTTTCAGTTTAAAATATCACAGAAAAGCATTTTTAACACGGAGGTGGATTGTTTAATGAGGTGCTTACAGATTCATGGGCTGCTTAATGTTTGGCATTCTTAAGTAAAGGGGACATAACTGTAAAAATTAATTGATGAATACAATGCGAACGCCTTTTTATATTTTTTTAACTACCCAGTAATAAAAGTTTAGGAAAATATTCTAACTAATCTCATATTTTATTGTATTTTAGGAACTTTGGCTTTATAGTCTTAAATTTAAATTTACCATATCACTCTTATTTTCTGATGATGTCGTGTATAAATGTCCGTATTTACATAAATCGGCACGTTTATAGACTCACAAAAAATTCATTTTTTTAAAAATAGTGGGTGTCGCTGAATTGTAGTAAGCTTTTCCATTTAGGATTAATAAATATAATTTTTACTTAATGTCAATATCACTTGACCGCTACAAATTACTACAGAATTTTAAAAGATTTTAAACTTTTTAAATTATTCTAATTAGGCTTTAAAAATTATTGTAAAAATTTAAAATTGAACGAAAAACTTAATCATTTATCTTATTCGTAAAATCAATTAAAATCATTCTAATTAAATAATGTCTTAATTTTATTACATTTTTTTTTTATTTTACGATTCGGAGTTGATTTTCTGTATGTGAGTATCCTGTTTGACTAAGAGAAGTTGATGATTTAAATTCCCCAATGACTTGTACATATAACTAATATAAACATTAAGACTTACTAAGATGAATTTCTCGAAATTTCATAAAATGAACTCAATGAGAGTAACAGATGTAAAAAAATATATTTACCCAGATTTTCTATAAAAGAAACATTTCTTAAATAATTTCCTTCATTTGTAAATGAGTCATGAAAGTTTCCTTAAAATCTAACAAGTATCTGAATTTTGAATTTTATTTCCAAATCAAAGTGTTTAAAACAAAAGTTTTAACCAAAATTTCGAAGTTTGTAAATAAGATTAAAAAAATAAAATTTAATAATCAAAACATCTTTTGATCTTTCCTCTTAATAATAACATAATAATTTTGATAAATTTTGATTTTATTAAATTTGGAGCATTTTTTCCTCATGTATGCCGATTTCTTAGCGAATCTTTTGAGGTATTTACTTCAAACGTTATTGTCAACTTCTTTGAGATAGACGTCTCCTTTTTAAATTATTTATCAGTGTGTATCACATCTATTCGCCTGCACATTCGAAAGATCTTAGTAAAGAATGTATCCTACGGCAGGGATCGAACGTGCATCTCCTTTGGTAGATTCGATACCTGTCGCAGAAAACATTCTTTTTACTAAGGTTTCTGGAATGCGCTGGTCAACAGACGTAATACACACAAGGCATCTATTTAAAAAAAAAAAAAGAAATATTCAAAAGTGAAGTAATAAAAATAAAAAATAAATCCATAAATTCTTTACACATACACACACACACACATATATATATATATATATATATATATATATATATATATATATATATATATGTATATGTGTGTGTGTGTGTGTGTGTCTTTCGTTAAATATGATAGACATGGAAATTTTAATTAATTTTTTATTTAGTTTTTCCAGTCAAATTACTGAAAACATCTCATTACAAGAGAGGACCTGTATGTCAAACATCTCTCGCCAACCATCAAACTAATCTTGTTTAACAATATCGACGGCGTTTCAGCACGCCATCGACATTGTACGCCCACATGAATTCTAACCATGCCCAACATGCGATGGCTCAGAATTAACACCCCTCCCAGTATTCAAAATCACAGACACACACAGACACACACATGTCACACTGTCAAAATATGAAAAGAAACTAACACCACCAAAAAACAAAACCACGGTGAAAATGGCTAAGTCGCTGAAATCGCTTTGGACAATAGACGATATGGACAGATTTTGTACTCCTACCAAACAGAAAAATCTAAAAACGCTGGAAAAACTAAATAGAAAATTAAAAAAATTTTGCTTGTCTGCCATATTTAACGAAAGATGTTTAGAAGAAAGGTTGCTGCCCAAACATACATTAATATATATATATATATATATATATATATATATATATATATATATATATATATATATATATATATATATGATGATGGCCATTTCGGCCGAAACTAGTCGAGGAATCTAAATGGAATAATAATAAAAAAAACGAAAGAATATTAATCTACAACCCAGTGTGTCTGAAGATTTTAATTTTTTAATTTTTTTTTTATTGTTCAAAATATATATATATATATATATATATATATATATATATATATATATATATATATATATAAGAAATTAACGTATTTTTATTTACAATATTTCATTATTGTTTATACTTCTGTTTGAATAGGTAAACCTGTTTTTAAATATGAAAATTTAAGTTTACTAGCTTGTGCATTCTTGATGAAGAAAATTTACGTCCCAGCTTGGCTGTTGGGCTGTAAAAGGCTAAAATGTATGTAATGTGGATCGTACTACGTTGATGTGCAAATTAACGACGATCTGATTATTTTGAAAAGCATCTTTCGATTTTAGCAAGCAAGCAGTGGCGATTTATAGCGCCGATAGAAAATACACATGAATAACGAGTAATATAGTTTCGGATTCCTTAATAATAACTCACGAGACGCTTTATGCTAATTATCAATCAGTCTCTATGCGTTGGTAGACATATAAGTGCAAATCAACATATGCAACATGCATGCATATGTTTACATACACTCACGTAAATACTCTCCCTGACTCAAACAGACACTCTCACAGATACACGTACGCGTGCAAACAACTCCCGCCACCTCACGCCATCTTCAGGCGTGTGTTGTTTCTAACGGTCCGTCCAGTATTTTTCCCGCTCTCTGGGGTCTTGTGTTGGCAGTTTTATTTCATCGCTATCTCAAACCAGGAACGTCCATTTTACTCAAAATGGTAACAGGTTAGTCACGCACGATTAAGTGTATTAGTGTCATTCTCCTCAACCTTTCCCCCTTTCTTCCTCCTCTGTTCCAACTTCATTCTCAATATCAGTACGCAAATACACATAGACAGATAGACAAGCACACACACGCACATACAAACACACACACACGCACATACAAACACACACTCGCGCACTTATAACTATATATTCGCAAATACAGTAAATATTGAAACAAACAGGAGTTTGGAGTCTCATGGCATTTTATGTATAAATGCGATTATCATGCCTTCTTATTCAATTTTTTTTTTATTGTGTCGATTGATTTTAATCTGTTTTTCAAATTGAAATATGCAAAGGGGTTTGTGAAAATAATTTGTTTCATGGAACCAAAAATGACTGACTTTGAATATAAATTTACAAAATACAAATTTTTGCTGCCCTATCTTTCAAATTTTTCCCATTGTGAATTCTTTCTTTCTTTCTTTCTTTCTTTTTTTCTTTCTTTCAGGCTATCAAAGCTACCTACTTACATATATATATATATATATATATATATATATATATATAAAGACATTTTTATGTTTATACATTCTTTTTATGTCTTAAAATAATTGTCGGACTTTGTCCATTTCATATATATATATATATATATATATATATATATATATATATATATATATATATATATATATATATATATATATATATATAATTATTTTCTTTGAAAAATATGAGAAAATTTTCACGTTTCAAAATTGAAACTAAATTTATAAATTTAGTTATAAAAATTAAACTTAAAATCCATAGCCTCGTTCCATTGTCAAGCGATGCTGAAGTTTATTCCTATCATCGTTTGGCAATAGAACGAGACGATGGATTTTAAGTTTAATTTTTATAATTAAATTTATAAATTTAGTTTCAGTTTTGAAACATGGACATTTTCTCTGTCATGATGGAATCATACTCTTAAAAAGAAAATAATTCTAACATATATCATGTTATTATTATCCAATCATTATGTTGTGGATATCCTTATGCCGATTTATACGTGTATCAATCTACTACTTTGCCTTTTGGGAAACCATTTACAATATACGGACAAGACAGTGATTAAGCTTTCCTTTTAGTTGGTTGGTCGGGTTCTTGTTAAGTTTTTTTTAATGTGGTTTAGTATGTGGTCAAGTTTTTTGTTGTAATCCAATTTGTTTAGGATGACAAAAATGTTGGTCTTATCAGCTTTTTTTACAATAATGTCAGGGTGGTTGCGTGGTTTAAAAAACTTAACAAGAACCCGACCAACCAACTAAAATCAAAGTTTAATCACTGTCTTGTCCGTATATTGTTTAATATGTTGTAATTTACATTTTGATAATGGCTTAAGTAAGCCAAAAGCTTAGATTGTATTAAAAAAAATATGGATCACTATTGTGAATTTCTTTTTTCGTTCAACGATAATGTTATTAAACTTATCAGATGTTACGAAAAAAAATTTACATAAAATAAATAGACAACACTTGTCTATATTATTTAATGAAACGTGTATGAATGAAAAGATGCTGCCTAAATACACACAATATATATATATATATATATATATATATATATATATATATATATATATATATATATATATATAAATATATATGTGTGTGTGTGTGTGTGTGTGTGTGTGTGTTTCTCTGAAGCGTGGACTATCTATCGAAGGCACGTTAATGTCTAAGATCGTTTTCATCTGCAGTGCCTAAGACGAATCTTGGACATCATTTGGCAGTCTTGTATTCCAGACACAAAAGTCCTTCATCATGCAAACATAACCAGCTTAGAGAAACTACTTCCCTGTAATCACATGTGCTGGACAGGTCATCTGGCACGTATGGAGGATTTCAGATTGGCCAAAAGACTTCTTTTTTTTTAATGGTGAGCTGGTATAAAGTAATTGAACCGCTCATAAGCCCTCAAAAAATGTTCCAAGGATGTAGTTAAATGTAATCTAAAGACTCTTGACGTTAATGTTAAGGGATGGGAAAATGTTGCTAGAGAATGTTGATTTGGGAAAGCCGCAAAAATTTTGAGCATTTCAACAAAAAGCGCGCCTTTAGGAAAGTAGAGATAGAATCTGTCTCAGACCTATTAGAACACCAACAGACTTGCGGTATTTCTGGAAAAGTCACTCTTTCGCTGGCTAGTTTAGCCAGTCACATGAGAAGACACCAGAGAGGTCAGGCGCAACCTCCTATGAATTCAACCCAACCAGAAAGACCTGCAGGTTATTTGTGCGAGTTTTGTGACAAGGTTTGCCGGACTCAAACATCACATGACTGTACACAGAGACAAGCAAGTTTCCAACATTGGCAACATTGTTTGCTATGTGTGTCAGAGCGGTTCTGAAATTGAAGCAGGCCTTAAGAATCACTTACGGAAGTGATAAAGTTCTGAATTAAAAAAAAATTACCAAGTGATGAGATGGTTTTCTTCTGCAAAGAACTGACAATCATATACAGTATCTTGTCAGTCGTCTTTAATGAAATATATATATATATTTCTATATTATTTAGATGGTTTCGGTTCTCGTTTTTGAAACATGGGAACTCTTATGTAGCGAAGGAATCATATTTTTAAACAAAAAAATATTGTAATTAAGCTCTACTTCTGGTATGGAGCACTGTCTTCTTAAAAATAAAAACAAAAATACTAAGGAACTCCGGATTATATACCCAACGTGTTCTTTTCTATTTTCTGCATACATGCGCACTTACACACACACACACACACACACACACACACACACACACACACACACACACACACACACACACACACACACACACACACACACACACACACATATATATATATATATATATATATATATATGGAAAGCGTCAGCAAATATTCCTGTGACGCTGGCCAGAGATCCTCGCTGTTGCAGAATATGTGGACTTGTATGCAGGTCACTAGCGGGACTGAAGTGTCACATACGTCAGTCAGTTATGTTCCATGCATGATACACGCTTAGGCGATCATGTATCTTTTGATACATGACTGACGAGGCAGATTTTTTTCGCCCAGTAGGTTGCCATTTCTTTCTGCGGTAGACTAGTTGCCATCCAAGGCTATAGAACTCGGTCTGTCCATAGCTGGGGGTGGGGAGAGAAGAGGATTCATACCTTTACCAAGGGTATTAGCACGTAAGTGAATGGATTCGACTGGTATTTGAACTCGGCTCTCCGATTCCGCTACCCATTACTCCAGCGTACCTCCTGTCGCATACGAGACAAACATAAAAAAAATGAATGAGGTTGTCGGATCCCCATACATCGAAATGGAAGGGAGAGTCTATCATATATATATATATATATATATATATATATATATATATATATATATGTGTGTGTGTGTGTATATGTGTGTGTGTGTGTGTGTATGTGTGGATAGATAGATAGATAGATAGATAGATAGATAGATAGATAGATATGAACAGACTGAGATAGATAGATAGATAGATAGATAGATAGATAGATAGATAGATAGATAGATAGATCTGAGGAGTGACAGAGAGAGATTGAGAGCTTCGTAGGAGTGGGATTATTACCGGTCATTACCGATATGACCTTTATTGTTTTCCCTACTGCTTCAGTTATACTCTCGGATTAACCCCATAGTTTGAGACATTCATTTCCAACCTAATTATTGGATCACAATACAGAACAAAACTCTTACAATTTTAGCACAGCTAACGATAGAAGGGAATATTTTAGCGACTTGAATCGAGTTTAATATATCCAGGAAAAGTATGGTCGGATTTGACCTTCAGTGCCATATTTGACTTGAAATCCCTATTAAATTCACTGGAAGAAATTTGAAGCCCTTTGAAGATATTAACGTTTTTTGCTATTTTCTTTTGAGATATTGGTCATGGTGATAACTCATTAGACAAAGGTCAAGCTTTTTTCATGAAATTCTCCTAGAAATTAGCTTCATCAAGTACGAAACACCAGGGATAACACAAAAGCTTTTAAAAGCAGAACCTCTCACTGGATCAAATTCTCAGATTCTAATTCTTGTAATATTGATAGTTTTAAAGACAAACGAAACGGAAAAATGATATTACCTGTTATATGGCGTTAAAGATTATTGTCGTCGAATATTTCGTCAAATTCAAATCGTTTCCTTTCAAACTCTGTCACAGAAACGTAACAGAAAGCGTAGAGGCAGCAAATGTTGATCGTAATGATCTGGATGCTTGCTACACTGCAGATTGTACTTATTT
>OZ010580.1:87048844-87063844 GCA_963932145.1 Acanthosepion lycidas
AACAGTTGAATCACTTTTATGCCAGGTGATTCTTCCCACAATTCATATAAAAGACCACTGGATTTCATCCTGGATAAGTATCGTATTATTTATTCTGGGAAAAGATTTCATACCAGATTTTGCTAATCTAAGAAACCTGCCTGTCTATGTGTCATTTTACCACATTTTGTTTTCGTTTCTTCTTTTCAAAGTCTATTCCTTCCTTCCTTCCTTCCTTCCTATCTATCTATCTATCTATCTATCTATCTATCTATCTCATTCTGTTCATTCCTATCTATCTACCTATTTATCTCGATCTGTTCATATCTACTTCATTCTGTTTATTCTTATCTATCTATCTATCTATCTATCTATCTATCTATCTATCTATCTCATTCTGTTCATTCCTATCTATCTACCTATTTATCTCGATCTGTTCATATCTACTTCATTCTGTTTATTCTTATCTATCTATCTATCTATCTATCTATCTATCTATCTATCTATCTATCTATCTCATTCTGTTCATTCCTATCTATCTACCTATTTATCTCGATCTGTTCATATCTACTTCATTCTGTTTATTCTTATCTATCTATCTATCTATCTATCTATCTATCTATCTATCTATCTCATTCTGTTCATTCCTATCTATCTACCTATTTATCTCGATCTGTTCATATCTACTTCATTCTGTTTATTCTTATCTATCTATCTATCTATCTATCTATCTATCTATCTATCTATCTATCTATCTATCTCATTCTGTTCATTCCTATCTATCTACCTATTTATCTCGATCTGTTCATATCTACTTCATTCTGTTTATTCTTATCTATCTATCTATCTATCTATCTATCTATCTATCTATCTATCTATCTATCTCATTCTGTTCATTCCTATCTATCTACCTATTTATCTCGATCTGTTCATATCTACTTCATTCTGTTTATTCTTATCTATCTATCTATCTATCTATCTATCTATCTATCTATCTATCTACCAGTGTCTAAATATTTACCTGCCACCGTGATTAGCCGCTCTTAGACGTGTCAAATTTTCGTCATCTTGTTACAAAAGCCTGTCGGTAAATTCCAAGCACGAAAAAACGTTGCCTTCTCATCAAAATGAACGAATTCCCTTCGTTCTAACGTTTGACCATCCCTTATGTTTGAATAAGCATTTTAAATGCAGCTACATCGTAATAGCTTAGTTTCAAGCTAAAGAGGTGTTCATATACATAAGCTGACATAGGCAAACTTAATAATGTATCAGTGAGTCCAATGACCAACGGAGGTTAAGAAAACGCATAATTATTGTTTAGAAAGTTTGTGATTGCTACATATATATATATATATATATATATATATATATATATATATATATATATATATATATATATATATATATGTATATGTAAAAATGAAGATTGAAGTCAACACTTAGAGATGCTAGATGCAATCATCGTGCCTCTAGCATGAAACAGCCTGTCACCTCTAAGGGTTGACTTCAATGTTCACTTTTATATTTACACACGCTCTATCTTTGATAATTAGAACTTTATCCCATAAATATAGCACACCTTAAGACTATATTTCTTCATATATATATATATATATATATATATATAGTAGGTTGGTCCAAAAATAATGACGTAAAATGTCGTTTTTTGACGTATTTTTTAACGCCAAAAAACGACATTATTATGTCATTAGTTTTGCACCAACCTAACAATATATATATATATATATATATATATATATATATATATATATATATATATATATATAAACACATCGGCACCTGAAAAAAAAAATGAAATGAAAAAAGAAAAAGAAAGTGACGGCATTTGACTTGAGCTAAACGCATCCCCCCACTGTTGAGAAGAAACTCCGCGCGTTCATGAGGCTGGAAAAACAGAGCATCTTTATCGGGGGTGGGAATACTGATGTGGGAAGTCTGAACTGGCGGGACTGTCTACTATTCCCAACAAATTTCGCATATATATATATATATGAAGAAATATAGATTTAGGGTGTGCTATATTTATGGGACAGAGTGCTCAATATCAGAAATAGAGCGTATGTAAATATAAATATAAAAGTGAACATTGAAGTCAACACTCAGAGGCGACAGGCTGTTTCATGCTAGACGCAAACGTCAGGACGACAACATAAAAAATCAATACCTTCAGTGAAAATTCAAAAATAAATCAAACTCGGTAATGTCTAAAAGAATAGCCGAAAGCGTTCGGACATACATAACATCCGAATAATTTTTACATACTTTATGTCCAGGGAAATATACAATTATACGAACACAACAAAATTGTGTATTTAGGCAATATATATATATATATATATATATATATATATATATATATATATATATATATATACAGTGTAACCCGGATATAAGAGAGTTGTCGGGACAGGATAAGAAGTCTTTTATATCAGGGTTTCTCTTATATCCGGGTTTGGTCTAATTTATATACATTAACACAGGCTCTAATTTGGGACCAAAGAAAATCTATCTTATATCCGGGTTTCTCTTATATCAGGGTCTCTTATATCCGGGTTACGCTGTATATATATATAGAGAGAGAGAGTGAGAGAGAGAATGACTGAGTGAGTGAGTGAGTGAGAGAGGGAGGGTAGATAGAAAGAGGCACGGTGGAGTAATGGATAGCGATTGGATTGATGAATAGGAGAGCCGAGTTCGAATTCCAGTCGAATCCATTACATTCACTTACAGTGGCCTTGGGAAAGGTATGAATCCTCTTCTTCTTCCTCCAGCTATGGGTAAACAGACTCGGTTCTAAAGCCTTGGATGGCAACTGGTCTAAGAGAAAGACAACTATGATTTCAAAACCTGGGGGGGGGATCTTGGGTGGGACCTTGTGGCACGTAGTATTCGGCCCTTCAAAAAGTGTGGATGGTCCGGCACAAAACCTTGACCACTATAATCAAATCTCATGTGCTGGTGTCGGGCTGTCAGTTCGTAGGAACTGATCTGCTTGACCCTCATACGTCCAATTCGACGGGAGTGTCGAGTGTATATATATATATATATATATATATATATATATATATATATTTATTCATTATATATATATATATATATATATATATATATATATATATAAAGAAAAATATACGGAAAAAACAAACAAATATCCTAATATGCAATTATGCTGTTTTAATGTTAATATAATGTCAATGTCGGACGTTTCAGTCTAGTAGACCATCTTCAGACATATTCATAAAACATAATTAACATTAGACTATATTTAATTCAACATGAAAAGACGATGAACATAAGAGTAAAACTAATCAAAACAGACAACTGAAATTTTTCAAGATCAGCGTTCCGTTTCAATATGATCACGTCAGCGTCACGTGGGCGATGTTGTGAAAACGTATTCCTAAAATATAGTATTTTGAATGAAAAATGAAAAGAATTTTATTTTAATCTAAAACTTATATGTACATTTTTTCTTCATACTGTCGGATCTATATCCGTATATTTGCTTACAAATATATATATATATATATATATATATTAGGTTGGTGCAAAAATAATGTCGTTTTCTCACATATGTTACTATGTGAGAAAACGACTTTATTTTTGCTCCAACCTAATATATATATATATATATATATATATATATATATATATATATATATATATATATATATATATATATATATATCTTTCCTATGGATACAGCAAAGTTAAACCATCAGATATATATATATATATCAGATATATATATATATATATATATATATATATATATCTGATGGTTTAACTTTGCTGTATCCATAGGAAAGAGTACTCAGTATCGGGGATAGGCTGATGATCGCTTAAGGCATGAAACCACAAGTCCCTGCATGTGTGACCTCGAAAACAATGTTTCTGCGTGTTTTTTTTCTACGTCTTCGATTTTCTTCTTTGCTTTTCTCCCGTGCTTTTTTGTTTCACGGAGAGAAAACAAAATGTCTGTTGAAAAATAAAGAATAAAGCAACAGGGCCGACGTAGAACGCTGTTCTCATTCACTTCTGTGCTACTCAAATCAACAACATTAGGTTCCTTGCTCGCGGCAATAACAGTGTTACAGATTCTTTGCTTTTCTGCTCGTTGCCGACGGTTTGGGTTGTTTTAGTAAAAGGTCATCTCTCCCTGGTGATGGATACTCGGCTTGCGTAACGGTTATTGGCGCGTAAAATGGAATCTGCAGGCGAAGCTCAAATTCCAGCGGGGAGTTTTACGTTCACTTCGCACCAGTGCTTGTGGGAAGGTCATAAATCCATCTCGTTTTTGCCTTAATTATGCTTATAGCGTAGAGTGATCTATCCTTGGAATTGTCTAACCGTGGAAGTCCTGTTTAGGAAAGTGAGAAATCGCATCACCATCTTTCTGAAGAAACATTTATAGTAATTCAGATCTCTCTACCATTCGTCTGTGCATTGCATATTTGGTCTGCTGTTTCTGGTGTACAGCTAGAGATTCTTGACAAAATCCAAAGAGGGAACTGCAATGGAATCGATTATAACCAAGTATCTCGACTTCAGTCACTTTCTCACAGACGTGACGTGGCTTCCCTCTGTCTTTTCTACAAGTATTTTCATGGCAACTGCTCCGACGAGCTTAAACGGTATCTTGAAGTCAAGAGCTTAAGCGTGTTACTAGATTGGCATCTAGGTCTCACTGTTTTTACTGTTGAAATACCTAAATGTGTCCGCCACTTCTTCTCCAACAGTTTCCTTTTTCGCATTTCCCACATTTGGAACTCCCTTCCGTTTACTAGCTTCCCTGAAAACTACAATTAAAAAAAATAAATAAATGCAACGTCAATCGTCATCTTTTATCTTCTTGAATCCTGTTCATCGTTTGTCCTTTCCCCAATGCTATCTATTCTCAGTCTTTTCTTCCACTTTCACTCCCTTACCAACTTGCTTAGGGTGAAATGATTAAAAAAATCAAAGAAAAGGAAGTTGTAAAGAGTCATGATCACGTACACATCAAGCGAAGACGTCATCAAAAAATTGTAAGTTTTATTTAGCTCACTTTGTAATAAATTATGTTAATAAAAAATGATAATACTGTAATGCAATAAAATAGTAAATAATAATAATAATAATAATAATAATAATAATAATAATAATAATAATAATAATATCATCTGTAATAATAATAAGACCTTGAAATAGAAATCTCGAAAATGTGGCATATGGGAGCATCAACAATGCCTGTTGTAGGTTGGTAAAGATTCCAGTAGACTAATTGAAGGGATTCCTGGAAGTCCATGCCTCAAAGAGATACAAAAAATTGTTCTGACAAGTACAGCCCACACTTTACGAAGGGCTTTATCTATGTAATTTTTATTTTATTTTATTTATTTTTTTTGTCAGTGAAAAGTGTCATGATGCCATTTCTAACCTTAGGTCCCTGGGCAGGACCCAGAAAGAAATGTGTAAACGCCAGAAATCAAAGAAAATAATAATAATAATAATAATAATAATAATAATAATAATAATAATAATAAATAGCTAAATCCCCAGCTTACGAACACTTCTCTTAATAATAATCTAAAAATAATTCCGCAGGCGATGTAATTTTATTCATGGTAACTGGATTTTGGGCGATTTCCTCACTCGTTTTCCATCTTTGTGTCACATTCTGCCAGAGTGTGACGGCAAGAAAATGCAACCACTTCTAGGCATTTTGGCTAAGATCAAAGTGCTGTATCTGTTCTTATCAGCATAATCTAATTCTCTCTCTCTCTCTCTCTCGACTTATATCTTCCCTTCTTACGGTCTTTCGTTTTCTCACTGAAACCAAGTAATGTCTTTACCCACACCTCTTTCCACGTGATAAAAAATTTATGAGTTATCAGCAGGGCGTAACAGTCGTGCAAACTAACGAAGGCAAGGACACACTTATAATAGAATAATAATAATTAGTAGTTTAAAAACGGACATTTTAAAATTATATATAAATTTATACAAATATATATAAAACAATTATTTTGTCCAGATATTGTGTGTCCAGAAATTGGAAATTATATAGTCCGGAAAAGTTTGCCGCCTATTTGCAATTAACGTGGATTGGTGTAGTTATCACGAGATTTGCTGGGCAAATCTCTCAAAATGTGCAGCTTTATTAGTTTTCTGTCCATCAATGGCTTGTTTTCGCTTCTCAAACTCGGCTGAAATCTATTCGTAAAGATCTACCACATCCGTTCGTCACGTTTGTTCAGTTTTTTAATTAGAAACCTCCAGTGTGATACTGAACACGAGGTTTGATCCAAAAGTATCGGGACTGTTGCTATGGCAACGAATCTGAAGTATGCAGAGTAAATCTGCTTGGCCCACAGTGAACATTGTCGCGCATATATATTTATATATAACGTTCTTGCTCACTTCCGTTTGTTTAGAGCAGAGCTTTGAAAGAAAGTGTGTTCGTCTTAGCACACCATACAGTTTCCGTCAGTGACCCTGTTTTTGTATAGCAGTCTTTGGCCAAACACAACATTGCCCAGGTCTGACAAGCATCATATACGCACGATCTCTCGCCCCCCTTTTCCGACTTTTCCTCTTCAAAACTCAATTCCTACTTGAGAGGAACAGGATTTCAGGACATCGAAGAAATGCAATAGGACGAGGCAGCTGCTCGCTATCCTCTGAAAAGATTTCCAGGAATGCTTTCATCAATGCAAACAGCGTTAGGTAAAGTGTGCGTCTTCAGGTGGAGGACTACTTCGAAGGAGATTAAATGTCGAATTTTTATCTGTTGTCAGTAAGTCAGTCACACGTGCCACACGTGATAGACGCTTGGACGATTATGCATCTTTCAATACATGACTGACAAGATGGATTTTTTTCCGCAGTAGGTCGCCGTTACTTTCTGGTGAGAGATGGATTCATCATACCTTTCCCAAGGGTATTTGCGCCTAAGTGAATGTAATGAACTCGACTGGAATTCAAGCCGATTTCTCATTCCGAACTGACATCCATAGCACCATACGCACATCCATTATGTGTTGGCGTTGTCTTTTTATTGCACCAGTTCCGATATCTTTTATCAGGGCTTCCTATATTGGCAGGACTAAGCAGAGGTTGACAACTAGTATTAGTAAATACATACCAGCTAAGATCTGTTGAGGGCAGTTTTGAAAATTTGCATATGCTTGTTAATACATCCGGTTCTGCGATTGCAAGACACTTAATAAATAATCCGATTTATGCTTCGTCGTTCACCAGGGATTTTTTAATCATAATCAGTAGAATATATTCGGATTTCAATTTGAGATTTAAAACGATAATATTGCACAAGTTTTTTTTTTATGTTGTGAAGCCAGCCTGCTTTTAGGATTTAAAATTTTATATTTAACTTCAGCCAAGAAGCGGGCTTTCGACAGAAAAATAAATTGGGAATATAAGTATGAATGTCTATACAGGAAATCCAAAATGCTTTGTTTGCTGTTTTTCTTTAGCGGCACATAAACATCTATGGATCATTTAATACCAAAATATAAATATTCCGTATGCTATTTTTATTTTTTGGAAGATAATAATTGCTTTAGTCATACAAGTCTTACTAATTAACCCGTAAGTGGGGGAGAAGAGGTGGTTTCAAGGGTAAGTGAATATAACGAACCCATCGTGAATTAGAACTCGGCTCTCTGATTAACAATTCCGAGTCATTATACCACAGGCACATCCAAACTTACAGCGCCTGATATTCCCAAGCGGCCACCCATCTGAGTTCTGACTAGACTCGGCGTTGCTTAACTTCGGGAACCGGTGTTTCAATATGCTGAATCCGTAAGCCACAATTCCGAAGGCTAATTAGAACGGCGGAAGCTACCTTCAAAAAAACTAAACAAAATATTATGAAACAAACAAATTTCATTAGAAATAAAATAAAATAAAAAAATAAAATAAAAAACAAAAAAAAACAAAAACAGGGCTGAAATGCTATGTAATATCAACCTTCTTATATGGTAGTGAATACTGGACAATTTTCACACATATAAAAAGGTGTCTTGAAGCAACATTGATATGGCTTTACAGGAGAATGGCATAAGCGCCATGCGAGAAAGTTTTAAAGAAAAAAAAAAACACTTGTAATTTGTATCAGAAAGAGACGACTGAAATTTCTGGGATACATGATTAGGAAAGAGGGCTTGGAGAATTCGATACTCACAGGATATATTGAAAGGAAGAAGCACAGAGAGTAAAAGCGAGTAACCTACTTAACAAATTGATGGCAAAACAGGGGATTGGAGGGATGGTAAGGGAACAAACATTGCTTAAAGCTACAATAGATAGGAAGTTGTGGAGAATCATGATCAGTAAAGACCTTAAGAGACACGGTGCATAAAAGATCTTTTTATTTATGTTTGTGTGTATGTATGTGTGCACGCGTGTGTGTGTGTGTGCGTGAGACAGAGGGAGAATTCTTCTTCAGAATATTTTTCACTTTGCAACTCGGATTTGCTTGTATCATTTCTATTTTTTTTGGATTAGTCTAACGTGGGAATAAATCTCCGACAAGTTTAATGTCGAACGGATTATCTTAATTTTCTAGATTTCAAACAAAATTTCAAGAGTCAGAAAAAAAAAATTGCCCAGTTATCATTTAGGTCAGTCAAGTGAGCTTTTCATCGTCCTCAACGCTTGGAATTTCCACTAGACCCAAATCGCTTATCTTTAATAAACCCCTCGACTATTGCCTAAGGTTCTTTTGCCACCTCCGAATGGTTTGCAACATAATTCGACCTTGACTGTCATGGTGCAACAAATTTTGTTTTTTTTTCCAATTCGACCTCAAACTTTCCCAGAGGCAACAAGCGAAACAACTGATTACTTCTTTTTTCCATTCTCTTTTTTAGTATCTTTCCCTGAAGCAGTTTTTACTCTGTGCGCATGCGCGCTGTGACCCTAGATTAATTTATTCATGAAGAAAGGAAAGTATTGTCGCATTTTTAGAATCGGTATAAAAACTCGATCATATACATATATATATATATATATATATATATAAAGAAATATAGGGAATTTATTTATCTACAACGTAAACACCGTTATTAACAATCACATGGGGAACGAATTCTTTTATTTTTCATTTTTTTTTCTTTTTGTTGTTGTTGTTGCTAAAAGAATCTAGCATTTTGAACGAAAAGATTTCTGATAATGTCGATAATTACTAAGAAACTGTTTTTGAGATCTTCTTAAATGGAAATCTTTTAGAATAAGTTAGGATGCTGTAGTAAAATATCCCATCGGGGAAAATATGATCATTTTTTTTTCATGTTGAATATCATTTAAAAAAATGGCACACTTTCTCTTACCAAAATTGGAGATTAGAAATACTGGGTCGAATGATGACCTATGTACATCCAGACAATGGTGCCACACTTCAGATCTCCCCCGATACACTAATAATTACCGTTTTTAATTTAGTAATATGGTATATTCATTATCTGTCTATAGGTATGAGGTATTATGTACACTATTTACATTATTCGGACTATTGTCCTCATCTTTGTTGCCATATTTATTACAACGTTTCGGCCGCTGTACGCTCGGGCCTTCTTCAGGTGGTTGGAATGTCGAACTGAACCCTTTATTTCGCTCACTGGGGTAGACTGTTCTAGTTTCACGTGACATATCTAATGGATGTCACTTATCTCATGTTAATTTCCCTCTCCAAGTTTGAATTCATATTCTTTGGGTCCTGTCACTGGATCTAACTAACACCTTTAACCACTGTGCCACGTGTCCTTGATAACATCTGTGTATTAATGTGAATTTCTTGGTATTATAAACCTAATGTCTTCAGTATCATTTTTTACCAATGCTCATATTGCAATTTTTTTTTTTTTGCTGTTATCATAACATGTTTTTACCAGAGCTCATATTGCAATTCTCGTTGTTATTATTACTGCTTTTCTCTGGTACTCCTAATGTTATATTCATATCTACTTATTTATGTTTTGAATATAAATAAATTTAATTAAGGAGACATCCAGAAACGGGCTTTTTATATTACGCTCTTCACCATACTAGTCATTAAAATAAACACATTTCGATGAAAGAACCTGACTAAAACAGTATGTATGAAGACGACCTTTCAAGAGAGTTCTTGAACGCATATAAAATTAAGCTGTTGTTCACTGGACAATCTCTCATTTTAAAACCAAATCTGTTTTCTTAGTTTAAGGTCCCTACAAAAGTAATTAAAATAGGATTAATACTTTTTACTAATTTTTCACGTGTTTTTCCCTCTAACCTTTTAGGTTATATCGCAAATATGATTGTCACAACAATTCCTAAGAAAAAGACCGTTGTATTTCCTATTCTTTTAGAGCTTTCAGGACGTATTTTTCCTTCATAGTGTCATGGGTCTTTACCTATAACTACAGAATGAACTCTTCCTAATACTATGTATGCTACGCCTCTCAAGAGAGAGGGTCGATTCAAGCCGAGCTTCTCGGCTTGACGGTCGAACTCTCTGCCTCTGAGCAGAGAGGAACCCGGACGAGGCTCCGCCGAAGGGTAGAGTTTCGTTCGGGGAGGTTGACCAACCCGATCCCGTTTATACGGGTTCTACGGGCATTTTTTGGCCGAGCCTACGGGCTCGGGAAACCCACGTTAAACTCGGCCTTGTGCCATATGCAACCCTCGTGGGAGGGTGGCTAGATACCGATTCAAGCCGAGCTTCTCGGCTTGACGGTCGAACTCTCTGCCACTGAGCAGAGAGGAATCCGGACGAGGCTCCACCGAAGGGCAGAGTCTCGTTCGGGGAGGTTGACCAACCCGATTCCGTTTATACGGGTTCTACGGGCACTTTTTGGCCGAGCCTACGGGCTCGGGAAACCCACGTTAAACTCGGCCTTGTGCCATATGCAACCTTCGTGGTGGGGAGTGGCTAGATAATGAATCGAGTCGAGCCGATAGTAGTTCACTCCAAACCAGACTGACAGTCATACTAACACCTGCCACATCTTGTATTATTATTTCGTGTAATATACCTTCGTTATTTCTACTCTTGTGTTCGTGTTGTTCTTCCTTGGTCCTAAGCTGGACCATAACACATAGGGAATCCAAACTTGGACAGGAGAATATTTCTCATTCTTCACTTACTCAAGTTTGTAACAATTAAGATGTGCATTATGATGGGCGGATTGCATAAGTGTTAGCGATCAGAGTTCAATATCGGCCTGAGATTATGGTGTTCATTTTCACGTGGGAAAGCAATGAAGCTACCTCCCCTCTCCCAGCTATACGTTAAATAGAAGGGCAGAAAAGTCTTATGAGATTTCGATAGTAAACAGACTAAAAAAATAAAAAACAACTCTGAATACAAAAATGTGTAGAAGGCAACGGGAAACCACTCAATCATATTTCCCCCAAAATCATGGCAATTAACAGACAATAAAGAAGATGTGGAGAGCCATTATCACCAATGTCCTGAATGGATTTGATATTAAATAAAAATGCATTGCGTTGCTTTTTTTTAAGAAAAAACCTGTTGAGACTTATTTATCCCAATTTTTCACAATCTGTACACACATATATACATATTTATATTTCATCAAATATGGTTTAAAGGTATGCTATAATTTGATGCAAAATTTCTCAGTATCAGAGATAGAGCGTGTGTAAATATAAAAGTAGATATAGATGCCAACAGTAGGCGGCGACAGTCTGTTTCATACATGTTGGAACAAACTACAGTAGCTTTATGTTAATCTTAGTGTCCACTCATATATATATATATATATATATATATTAGGTTATATATGGTAGATAATTATTGTCAGACTTAGTTCATTTCATAATATGTTGTTATTGTTTACCTTAAGATTTGTTTTGGGACCAGGAATGATCGCTCGAGGCAAATAGAGGTGTATGTTTATAAACTAATTCAGACTTTGGTATCCAGACGCTTCTTTGTTGCTGAATGGCAAATAGCACGTCAGATCAAAAGTTGCTTCCCATTAGGGTTACAGATTCGATTCCTGTCGAAGAAGCACACATTTTCAATGAACATTCAGGCCGGTAAATGTAATTAATACTGTTTAATTAAAAAAAAAATCAGAGCATTTTCTTAACTAAATTATATCTATAAAAATACCGTATATTAAATACCGTATATTAAATAATTGTAATCCATTTCATAATATATATATATATATATATATATATATATATATATATATATATATATATATATTGAACAATAAAAAAATCAAAATCTTTAGACACACTGGGTTGTAGATTAATATTCTTTCGTTTTTTTTTTATTATTATTCCATTTAGATTCCTCGACTAGTTTCGGCCGAAATGGCCATCATCGGGAGGAGAAATATTTCTGCTTGCTGCTAGCACTAAACTACAGAAATGAATGTCTTGATGGAGAAAATGAACTTTTGTCTGTAGTTTTCATTTGTTTTTTTAATTTTTTTATCTTTTTAACATGAATCTTTTAACATTCTTTGTGTTGGTCAAACAGTCTCTTTTAAGTTGTTATTTGAGATAAGAGCTGGATAGATACATGTTGCTCTGAATTCTCTGGTCAGTTTGACAGTTTTATTGGACCTGGTAAGGGGATGTATCTCTGTTTATATATATATATATATATATATATATATATATATATATATATAGATATATATATATATATATATAAAAGGAAAACTTATCTTAGCTGACGCGTTTAGTCCTCTGAGAGACTTTATAAAGGCAAAATTTTTTTACAGATATACACTATCTAAATTTTTTATACACAGAAATACACACACACACACACACACACATATATATATATATATATATATATATATATATATGTATGTATGTATGTATAGGAGCTGTGCTCTGAGGTAGAGCCTCAAAAATCTAGAACTTTCTGATAAAATGTTAATGAATGTAATTTCTTTGTCTCCTTTCATCGCGGACCGTAATATCTGGAAGAAAACATGATCGTGTCAAGGCTTCTGTACATATATTTTTCTGTTTTCTCTCGAATTTACATCTCCACATCCAGATAATGGCTTTAAGTTCCAATTTGAAACATCAGGTGCGCTATTTCATCATCATCAGCAATTCAAAGTTAACACTTTAATAAAACCCAGCAAAAAAAAAAAAAAAAAAGAAACACTTCTCGCTTGTGGAACTCTCTTCCGGCTTCTTGCCTTCCAGTCAACTTTGATATTAAAAAAAAATTAAATGCAATGTCAATCGTTATCTGCTATTTTCTTAATTCCTGATCTTTTGTTGGCCTCTCTCAATAATAATTTTCTTGTTCTTATATTTATTCGCATTCATTACCACCCCCGCGCTTTAGTGGCTTTATTGCCTTGCTTGTCGTGAAATGATTCAAAAATGTATCACTTTGATCTTCTATTTGCAGATGTTGTTGCTCTAGTTGCAACATCCCTCCGTGAAGCTCTAGTGGTTTTGTGTAGGTATTAGGTCGGTGCAAAAATGATGTCGTTTTCTCATATGAAATTGAACGTCAAAATCGATATTATTTTTGCACCAACCTAATATTAGGTTGGTGCAAAAATAATGACGTAATAATGTCGTTTTTGACGTTAAAAAATACGTGAAAAAACGACATTATTACGTCATTATTTTTGCACCAACCTAATATTTGGTCGAACAATTCGTATAAAAAACGTCTGAGGTGGTACACCAACCTAAGACAATTCCAATTCCTCTCCGTGATATTCAGCAAACCCCTTTAGCATATACTCTACCATCCGTGCCAATTACTGTTGTTGGTAAACAACTTAAACATTCAAAATCATTTAATTAGATCGGAAGCAAATTCAATTTAGCCTCCTTTGATGATGTACTTATTTATCGTATCTCCAACGCTCCATAAATCTCCAGATATTTTGTCTTCTGGAAGACCAGATATTTGATATTAATGTTTTCAAAGTGTTCAATAAGAGGTATAGAGACATTTCTAATCGATGATTTGGCCATGTTGTGTGCAAGAGTGATTAAATGGCATCGAATATCTTCATGTACAGCCAAACTGAGGACGGTTCCCGTAAAGTGGAGAAAGACCTGCTGATGTATAAGAATAAATTCAAACAAAACTTAAATTCTATCGACGTTTTTCTGTCATCCTTCGAGGGAGTAGCTTTTGATAGTGCCAAATGTGTGCATAAAAGACATTTTGATAGCCATGCATTAAACATCTTTCTACTACATGGCATAAAACTAAACACCGTTGTAGAATTCTTGCAGTGATATTCTTTGCCCTGTACATAGAATGCTGTGTGATCTTCAAACTAAGCTTAAATATAATAAAAGGTAAAAACACAAGACATCAAGGGTGACACATACAACCGAATCCTTAGATAGCAGCAGGCATCGATAGTGTACTACAGAACAAAGGTTTTTTTCACAAATCCTTCCATGACGATAGAACTTTGCTATTTTCGGCCATATCATTTATGCAAAACTTACTATCTAATCTGTCCATTTTCTATCTAGTTTTATCTCCCTACATTTGAGCACTAATCAAGCATCCTTTTGCTCCACCTGTTATAATTTCTTTTTGTTCACCCACCTTCATATTTCATGCTTAATCCCTTCTGTAATATTTCTTATCTTGGTCAATTCTCTTCTCCATATTGATATCATTCTGTCTTGTAGAGTTATTTCTGGCAATGCTCTATCACCATTGGTTTGTGTGCACAAAAGGAGCAGTAGCGTTACCAAATGTAATCTGACAAAAGGTTTGCCAGAAATCTTCTGTTTAGTATTTGAGAGTAAAAGAACTGAAACCGCCTTTAGAAGTCGATAACTCCTCAGCTAATTGAGAAATTCCGATTAAGAGATGAGGTTTCTTCTTATCTTAAAGCGTCTGGGTCGAATAAAAGTCAAGCCATCCCACTCTTAAATTTTCTGGCTACAGCCTGATTGTAACTCCCCGCTCCATAAACTATAAGGCATTGGAACTCTAAAAGCACAGACAGGACGTATCGCCTG
>OZ010580.1:87071344-87098844 GCA_963932145.1 Acanthosepion lycidas
GGGATTCCTGACAGCCTACGCCTTAAAGAAATAGAAAAATGTTTACTCCCAAGTCCAGCTTACACACTACGAAAAGCTTTATCAATGTAAAATATGAGTGAAATTAGGGTCTTACAAAAAAATGTGGAAAAATGTCAAGAAGCCATTTCTAATTTTAGGTCTCTGGTTGGGACCCAGAAAGAAATGTGTATACAACAGAAATCCAATGAAATAATAATAATAATAATAATAATAATAATAATAATAATAATAATAATAATAATAATAATAATACAAGGACCTTGAAATAGAAATCTCGAAAATGTGGCATATGGTAACATCAACAATCCCTGTTGTAGTTGGAGCCCTAGGACTGGTTGGAAAAGACTGCAGTAGACTAATTGAAAGGATTCCTGGAAGTCCATGCCTCAAGGAGATACAAAAAATTGTTCTGACAAGTACAGCCCACACTTTACGAAGGGCTTTATCTATGTAATTTTTATTTTATTTTATTTTTTTTTTTTGTCAGTGAAAAGTGTCATGATGCCATTTCTAACCTTAGGTCCCTGAGCGGGACCCGGAAAGAAATGTGTAAACGCCAGAAATCAAAGAAAATAATAATAATAATAATAATAATAATAATAATAATATGGAATATTTGTCGTAACTCCAAATAAAAAAACAAGTGCAAACTGGTATGAATATCATCCTGAATCTGTAGTTGAGAGAGCAGATGTTACCATTCTTTGGCATTTTTCTATCAGCACAGACCGAACAATACAAGCAAATCTCTCAGACAGTATCATCAAAGACAGAAAAATAAATATCTGTCTATATTTCTGAGATGAGGTATTATTTACATTATTCGCACTATTGTCCTCATCTTTGTCGCCATATTTATTACAACATTTCGGCCGTTGTACGCTCCGGCGTTCTTCAGGTGATCCACCTGAAGAAGGCCGGAGCGTACAACGGCCGAAATAGTCCGAATAATGTAAATAATGAGAAAAATGAATGTTTGCGCACTGATTGATATTTGCGCCGCAAGTGACAAAAACATCCCTGCGAAGGTTTTTGAAAAACTAAGGAAATACAAAGACCTAGAGATAGAAATATAAAAAAAAAAGTGACACTTAAAAACTAAAACTGTTCCCTTTGTGGTTGGAGCTTTGGGTCTGTTAAAGAAAGGAACTCAAGAACAACCCAACAAAATCCCTGGTGCATCATCTCTTCAAGAAATCAAAGAAAATAATTCTAAGATGCACAATATGCGAAGAGCTTTGTATTTTTAAGTTTTCTTTTTTCTGTTCATAGCTGTCTTTTGTTTAAATGGTAACGACAAAAAAACATCCTTCGCTTACCCAGAGTCGTTGGTTATGTCCCGACATGTGATTAGAAAATAAATGCAAGTTCAAAATTATACCGATTAACTCTTAACTTTTCCGTGTTTCAGACTAAGCGACTTGTGCACCAGATTCAATGGTTGAGCCCAAATTAAAAGAAGGGCTTTGGACCAGAACAATAAAATCTGGGTTGCCCGTAGAATATAAACTGCCCAAGCAGATTTGATCAAACTTAGACTGTAGGTCCGGAGAAGAGAAAAACAATTTTAAATTTATATTTGCAATACATTGATTGGACTCTTACTGATTAAATGTATCACTTAACTTGAATATTTTGACCGCTTGCCTTTTAGAAAGTTTCTATGATTGCTTATAAAAACTGAGGGGTTAAAATCGAACGTCTTCCATACACAAATGCACGCAAAAACACACACTCATAACTGTACACGTAGACACATTCATACAGTATACTATTTAACGTTGATTTCAATATTAAAAATAGAAGTATCAAGAAATTCGTGTCTGCATTGTGTGCGTGCGTGCGTGCGTGCGTTTGTGTACGTGTATGTATGTGTTCATAAATCAGTAAACCCTCCTCCACGCAACCGATTGTCAGGTGCAGGTAAATAGCATAGACTGATGGCAGGGTCTTTAAAATCTAAAGGATTATTTTCAATTCAAAAAAAATGAATTGAAAGCTTCAGTTTTTACGAGATTGGGTCTGTCTAAAAGTTTCTGGAACAGTAAAGATGAACGTACACCCTTCTGCTAGACGGAATCAAAATAAAGAGAAAACCTTGTAAATTGTACCGAATCTAAAACAAGAAATTTAAATTCCGATTGAAGTTTTGAATTTATGACATCATTAAGTCAGAAACCAGAAAATTTATGACATCATTAACTCAGAAACCCGAAAATTTCTCTTAAATTTCTATTTCGTCACATTTTACTAAAATGAAAAGCAATAACAAATGTTTCCATTCAAAATGAAAGCGCGAAGTTTATTTCCCATGAAGCGTGATGTACAATTGGACTCACAAGTGGCTATGTGTTATGGTCCGGTTCCTTGTACCACGGTGATAGTCCAAAGTAGAACCAATAAAGAAGAACTCGAACACGGATATGGAATAACACAGATATATTACAAACAGGAATATATACAGAGAAGTAGAAAGTGTTAGTATGAACAATCAGGTTTAGTAGTAATTGTCTGAACGCGACTCTGTTTCGGTCTGCCTCTGACTCGACTGACTGACTCGCTCGCTCTGACTGACAGACAGACTCCTGAAGTCCATTATGTTATTATGGGTAAGGTCCCATAACACTATGTAAATATATTACGAGACTATGATAGATATATTTCTATATATCAAAATAAGTCTGATGATGTCCTTTTAGAAAAACAAGTTACACAGAATGTTTTTTACATTTTGTCATACAATTACCTAATAGATACAGATATACATCTATATATTATTCTTGATTATCAACCTGTTTCTTATTGCTTAAAAGGAGGAAAAAACAATTCGATCCACGTTTTAAACTGATTAAAATTCAAGAAATGCTTTATAAGCTTCCCATCACTTTCGGCATTATTGTATTTTATTGATTTTATTGATTTTGTTCGATATCATTTTGTATGGCGATCAATTCCTCTTGATTCTTCTTAATCCACTACTGACAATACCATCGACTTGAACAGTGTAGAAGTGGTTGTATACCTAATCTCACAGACACTCCTGTAGCGTGTTCGATCCTCACTGATTGATTTATATTTATGGCCTTGTAACGTACTGAGCTTAACTGAGCAAATACTTGCAGATATTAGTCGGTTATTGCCTTTCTCAAATCTTTCATTTTCTTTCAATTTTTTTTATAGAAACAATAAAAGCATCAAATATTTAGTTTTATAAAATAGACGGCAAAGTGATTTGGACCCTTTAAACCAATTTTATGATCTTTACATTTGTGTACTTGTAAAAGTCGAGAATGACCGTGTATAGAGTTTTATAAATCATCCCGTGCTAGCGTCCTAAGTCAAAATTAACTGAAAAGACACTTTTGCTAAGAGACATTATTTCCACTGAACTCAGTAAATATTTATTTCCATCCAACTTTAGAAGCTAAAAGATTGAAACCTAATGAAACCGAAAAAGTTTGTTCACACATGAACCCCTGCATCTTCTCATTCAGATAAAATACAACAAAAATCTCAAAAATGCAATATTAAAATGAAGGTTTAACGCAATTGTTCTAATTTTAGGTGAATTTCACTTAATGTTCAATTCGGCGACTGCACTGACTCAACAGATTTCGAACCTTGTCTGCAACATTCACGTCCAATTGAACCGAAATCAATTTTGCCAAATCCATGTGGCATTTGATGCTATGTTTGGAAACCTCAGAAAATGCGACACATCTTGGACCAATTTCAAGAATGAGACACTAGTTAGTATTCGAAAGTAGAGATTTCGAATATTGAGTTTCAAGGCAAATAGGACTTCTTCCATTGTAAGCTTGATTTATTTTGAATTTTCTGCTATTTGCTCATAAATTAGACTGAGTTAAGCTTAGTAAAAGCTTTGAAAAATTTTACAACTGGATACTGTCTTTCCGGTTAGAAATGCATTTAAAGCAAACTCATTGAAAGGCTTTTCATCATAACGTCATTATAAATACAACGCTTTAGAGGTTTCAAGTAGTTTTTAGGCGACGTTGCGTAAGATTCTTCTTGTTAATTCCCACTCCGTTCAGATTTCTGCGTCAAAGTCTTGAATCAAAGAGGACATTTTTAAAATGGTGTTTGTTAACTACAGTAAAATAAAGAATTGGGAAAATGCTGTCAACATCAATTGTCTTTGTTTTATCAGACTCTTCACTTTTCTGCTAATTCTGAAGTGTTACAACTGTATTCATTTTTTGTCTGCCATTAAATTCGAATGATATATGAATTTTTTAAAAAAGCAGACGTAAATTTCATTCAAGAAAGATTTTTAACCAATTTGAGTTGTTCTTTTTCATTTTTGAATGAAACATTTCCTTCATATTTCAAATGAAATCTTTCTTTGACAAAAGCAAAAGGCAAAAATGAAGCGAACGGTCAGGGATTTTGTCTTTCAAATGAGAGAAAGCAAAAGATATTTTAAAATGATGACAGTTCTATATCGCTGACGTCATTTGCCAGAAATTAAGTAGGCAATATTTCTGGCAATTTGAATGTAACATTTCATACAGTTCAATACTTTGAGACTAGATTCTATCCCCCAAGAAAAGCTAGTAAAATATGGCCCACTGAGTGCGTTTACAAAAAAAAAAAAAAAAAAAAAAAAAGAAAAAAATACAAGACTAAATTGTAAATAATCTGAATGCGTTTTGGAAATAAAATGGTGACATACTTTAAGACAATTTTCATGACTTTAGTCTAATTTATTTTTCTTCATAAAATTTCTTTATTCGAATATCATTTGGCAAAAAGTGTTAAGATCTTAAAATTCATGAAATATTTTAGATTTTTTTAAGTTACAGAAATTTTAACGACAAAAGCAAATGAAATTTTATTAAAAATTATTGTTTCTCATTTGCATGCATGTTTTTTGCAATTGTTTACTGAAGACTGAACCAGAGCATTTGCAATTCACGCATTTAATGATCAGAACAAATAATTTCCAAACTCATCTGTTGTGACAATTTCCTTGACTCCGATTTGAAAGAGAAAAAAATGGTTAAATTGTAAATAATTCTGAAAATGTTTGACAAATAAAATTTGTGAAATAAATCGACACAACGCCAACGTCTTCTTTTGTTTTTTTTTTATTATTCAATCCATCGATTACCTTTTTTTTTTTTCTTTTTTTTTTTAAATTATGTGGCTTACGGCCATATCACGTTGAAACACCGATTCCCGTACAATCACTGATGTTAAGCAACATCGAACCTGGTCAGTATCTAGATGGGTCACCGCAGGGAAATAACAGGCGTTGTAAGCTTTGATGTGCGGCATGTCAGAAAAGGGCTTGTGATTAGAAATCAGAGAGTTGAGTTTCAATTCCAGTCGGGTTCGTTATATTCAAACGCGCAATTGCCACTGGAAAAGATAAGAAATCACCTCTTCTCCCACAGATAAGGGTCATTTACACTATCTACATCGTCCGGACTGTTGTCCTCATCTTTATTACCATATTCCGACGTTTCTGTCGTTGTACGCTCCGACCTTCTTCAGGATTTGTCTATATTTCTGAGATGAGGTGTTGTAAGTGTTTACACTATTTACATCGTTCGGACTGTTGCCCTCGTCTTTATTGTTATATTCACGACGTTTCGGCCGTCGTACGCTCCAGCCTTCTTCAGGTAATATACTTTGGAATTTCAAACCGAACCTTTATTTAGATCCAGAAGCAAACAGCGAGTAACCTACTTAAAGATCTTGTGTAAATGGGTGACAGAACAGAGATTAAGTGGGGTGGATGAGTAAAAATACAAACATTGCTAAGAGTTACAAATTTGTGGAGAGCTATGGTCGCCTACGTCTTGAAAAGACAAGGCGCATAAAAGATCAATAAAGTAACTGCACGGTTCAAACTTAAAAAGACGCCCATGTCGGGGAACAAGCGTCTTCATAATCTGAACAGATTTACAGACGCTTGATTTTCCTGATCAATAAGCTCTTCCCAGAAGAATTCCATTGATTGATCATTTGATCAGATTTTGGTAAGCGGTGAAGACTAGAGCTTTTCAGTAACCATCGTAAATATTTAAAACTACGGATCCTGTCTCATCAACGTGGCGATAAACAACAGTAAAAGTTGGATGACTCTGCAGCCTTCGCTCTGGAAACACAGTCTGATACAGCCGTGCAGCCTCGCGTCCATTACCATTCGCGCGACTGTATGTAAAATCATATCTGCCTGTTCACGATATAAATATCCTGCCATTGTTAAACGGATCACTTCTCAGTTAACTCACTAATACACACGTTAAACGTTTAAGACAGACTAACAACAAATGTACGAGAATGGCAAATGTAACCTAGCCTACATGATAACAGAGCGCCATCTACCGTAAACTTTCTTTAAACCTAATAATTAAAAAAAAAAAAAAAAAAACGAAGGATTTGCGGACATATGTTTATATGGAGAGTTGTCTTTGTTTTGGGATGAGGAACTCGCCTCCAAAGTTTGTAAAAGTATTTTTGATACAACCCGTACATAAATATATATATATAACTTTGATAAAAAAAAACATTCACCGGGTTAGTGACGAGTAAAAGAGAAGATGAATGAAAGCGTACTCTTCTAACCTGCACAGGCAGTAACATTAAAAATGTTGATACATCTTTTTTCAACCTTGACAAGGTTACATAATAAAGTATAGATAGGTCCGTATTTTATACAAGCATTTACTGCTCAACATTATCTAATTTCTTGACAATGCACTTAATCCATTGCTGAATATTAATCACATACTTCGATCGCTGCAGAGTAAAAATTTCAGATCTAAATTTAGCTAGTGTGTGGGGGGGTCGCGCGTGTGTGTGTGTGCACGCGCAATTTAAAAGACTGTTTTCGTCTGTCTGTTGACAAGGGGAAAAGACACGTTTTGCTTGTAATATATATTAGCAACCAGATAGTGACGAGTGGTGGTGGGTGGTTCCAGCCATGTCAACACATTTACGTCTGACACGTGGTTTGGTCACGTGTCTTCCAGTTATTTCAGTTTGAAAGAAGTAATATCAAGGCTTTTTTTTTTTTTAAAGTTTCTATCCAATTTATTTTTATTTTCTTTCTTTCTTTTCTTTAAACTTTCAGTTTTTCTTTTATTCTTTCCTTTGCTTTTACAGCCAACAAAAGGCTGCGAGTTGGTATCCGTACGCGCCTTCCTACTTAGCTGGAATGTTGTAGCACATGGACATTTTTAAAACCGGGAAACCCAAGCGTAGGTTGGGCAGTGAGCAGAAATTGTCTAGTTTCCTCAGCTTTGTCAAAGGCACCAGGGAACATCCTTATCCCTACCCTCTCTGAATAGAGCCAGGAGGTGAATTCTGGGGATCAGGTCTCCTGGAAGAATATATTTTATTACCACATTCATAAATAAGCGTGGACCCAATATAAAATACAAGGCCGGAATACTTTATGCGAACAGTTCAACTATGTTTCTATAAGCTACATTAGAGGGTCATTACACAGTAACGAACAGACACACATATTTTTCTTACATTGATTTTCACCGTATAGAAGTCCCAAGAGCCACTCGAAGTAGAGAGATAAAGAGTAAGAGGCATAGTTTTTGGGGATATGCAGGAAAGATAACGATTAGCTTCAAACTTGAACAGCTTGAGATAATAGTGATCGGGAAGCAACCTCTTAGGAGACGGTTTCATTGAGTAGCATTTTTCGTCAAGAAGCTTCTCGATTGGAACTTAAATCTAACCAGTGCAATACTGGGGGAATGAGAGTCGTTCGCTACAATGGGCGTGGCAGGGCGGGTCTTAGCCGTGAAGGTTAGAACTAAGGTGTTCGTCTGAACACGTTCCAGAGAAATATCGATAGAGCAGCGAGAAGCTTGCAACGTTTCGTCTGTGGGAAAGAGGTTCTGGAGGGGGGGAGTATATCATCGCTTGCAAGGTCGCGGAGACACTTTTAGCCTCTATTAAAACTGGAAAGTGAAGACTGGGCAGCTCCTGCCCATACATGGTAGCAGTAATCCATTTTCGGCCTGATGAAGCTCTTGTAAAAGTAGAGGTTTCAGGAGGACCGAACCCCTTATTCAAGCAGCACAGGGAACCGACCATGTTTCCAGCATCTTACGAATGCCACGAAATCTGGGTTAAGTTCACAATAGGTGCTCAAGGGAACGACTGCCACCCTAAGAGAGCACCCGCAGATTGTGATTGGTGAAAATTCAGGGTCCGCACGCTGAATATATATATATATATATATATATATATATATATATATATATATATATATATATATATATACAGTGGGTAGCAAAAGTATTTAACACATTGGTTTTTCTTACATATCTCAAAAAATAACAGATCAATTTCAACGAAACTTATAGGAAATATTTAAATGAACATTGTCGATCAAAACATAGAAGGAAAATTTAAAACCACTGTTTTGAGAAACATTTATTAACAATAAATAAAATAACCCATATGCAAAAGTATTTAATATACTTTACTAATATTTAGTACAGTAGCCTCTGTTCTGCTTCACAGCCTGCAGTCGTTTGCCGTAGTCTTCAACTAGTTTCTTGCAGGTACTTGTTGGTATTTTGACCAATTCTTCTTCACAAATTTTCTTCAATTTGTTTAAATTCGATGGATTTATTTTTTGAACTCGTAGCTTCAGTAGTTTCCATAAATTTTCGATTGAATTTAAATCCGGTGACTGGCTTGGCCATTCCAGGACATTAATGTCATTATTATTAAACCAATTCTTAGTTGTTTTAGCAATATGCTTCGGGTCATTGTCTTGCTGAAATACAAAATCACGACCATGTCCCAAAGATGTGGCACTGTTCAAGAGTTGAGTTGACAAAATTTGAGTGTATTTTGCAGCATTCATTGTTCCTTTGATGATTTTAATTTTTCCTACTCCATTTGAGGAAAAACAACCCCACATCATAATATTTCCACCCCCATGTTTGATTGTAGGGATGCTATTTGCTGGTTCATATTCCGCTCTTTTTTTCCTCCATACATGAGTGCGCATGTTTCATCCGTAAAGCTCAATTTTTGTTTCGTCTGACCAAATTACTTTCTCCCAGAAATCATTAGATTCAATTTCACATTTCTTTACAAAATTCAAACGGGCTTTCAGTAATGGAGTCTTTCTCGGTGATCTTGAAGTGAGACCTGCACGATTCAGTGATCTTTTAATTGTATCTTTACTAACTTCAATTCCGGCATCTTTCAAATCATTCTGAATTTCTCGACGAGTTGAAAATGGATTTTTCTTCACAGTACGGGAAATGTATCGCTCATTAGCCTCATTTAAGATACGGGGACAACCACTCCTTTGAATGTTTTCAACAGTATCGAATTTTTTCCATTTTCGAACTACAGCACCAATTGTACTGACAAGCAAATTCAAATCTTGAGCGATTTTTCTTTATCCCTTACCATCTTTGTGATTCTTTATGATCTTCTTGCGCATGCCGTTCGACAATTCTTTTGTTTTCACCATTTTCTTGCAGTAGTGGCAACAGAATAGCTGCAGTGTCTCAGAGCTGTTACCTAATAGCCAGTTGAGTGTCGGGCAGTGCTGTTATTGGTCGACATATCACATCATATCAATATGGGTAGGAATCATGACAACACGTCTCTTCTAGCATAATATTTACATTGGTATTAAATACTTTTGCATATGGGTTATTTTATTTATTGTTAATAAATGTTTCTCAAAACAGTGGTTTTAAATTTTCCTTCTATTCTATGTTTTGATCGACAATGTTCGTTTAAATATTTCCTATAAGTTTCGTTGAAATTGATCTGTTATTTTTTGAGATATGTAAGAAAAACCAATGTGTTAAATACCTTTGCTACCCACTGTATATATATATATATATATATATATATATATATATATATATATATATATATATATATATATATATATATATATATATGTATGTATATATATATACTGCATTGGGTCAGCAGATCATTATTTAAACATATATTATTAAATATAACAGATAAGGAATGTCTTTTATGTCTGACCATGAACCGAAATTAAAGCAAACATTCGAACATTGGAACGGCACATAATACACATTTATTGTCTGTTATATTTTTTAATAATAATAATAATAATAATAATAATAATAATATATATATATATATATATATATATATATATATATATATATATATATATTAAAAAGAAGAGAGAAACCGCAAATGTTTTTGGTTGTAATGTGTATTTTTTTAATATATTATACTTTATTTTTTATAAATTATGGAAAACAATCTATAATATATATTTTTAAAATATCCACATTACAACCAAAAACATTTTCCGTTTTTCTCTTTTTAAAATATACTCCTTTCTCTCATTGGAGCAACTATAACCTCTTCTCTCTCTCTCTCTCTCTCTCTCTCTCTCTCTATATATATATATATATATATATATATATATATATATATATATATATATATATATATATATGAATTAGTGAATATACATAATATCCAACGTGATGCACTTCATGCAATCTTCAGGTACATATTCACAATATTGTTTCCAGCTCAGTTTGCGTCAAACGTTATAAGGAATGAGTTATCATTCATGCCCTGTGACAATTCTGTCCAAGAATGGTTCCTTTTCGTCGCGTACCAACAAAGAAATCGACACAGAAAAGCGATTTTATTTATTCTGTTCCGACAGAGAATGCGACACCTATGGGTCGATTTTGGAAACGAACCCAAATCACTTCCAATGGCGAAAGGTAGTTGAGATGTCGATTTTTAAACTCTTAGCAATCTCTTCCCTCGAAATCTTCTGTTTATTCCCCACGATGGCAAGCAGAGCGTCTTCATCGACGTCGGAAGTTCGACCAGGGCGTGGTTGATCATTTCGTTTAAAATCACCCTGGCGAAATTTGCCAAACCAATTTTGACCATCCAACTAAACCTCCTAAATGTTGTTTTTTTTCGTTTCACTTCCGACGCTTGAACCTTTCCGAAAATCATGAAAGAGCATAATATGTCGAAAGTGCAATTTTTATCCTACATCTTTAAGGCATTCATTTGGGGACAAATTCTGGCACGCAACCGAACGATGCAAGGTTTCAATCTAGAACACACCAGAAATCGACCCCCAAAACAAACGCCAGTGTCAAGTTCCGGTTATTTTATATTAAAAATGAAAATCAAACACGAGCTTTTGCAATGATATGATATTAATGCTTATATTATTATCTGTCATATTATTGTTCTATAGTCTATGTAAGTAAAATGTTTCTTATACTATTGGGAAAGTAATCTACGCAAATTTATTTATTGAAACATATCAGCTGTTAAAATTATTGAAGAAACAGACAAATAAACGCCAACCCTAAGGGGTTTAATTATTTAAATAGGAAACCCTATTAATTTATGCAATTAAACATTAGTTTAATTCTTTAAGTCCTTAACTCGACATAATATATCTTCATCGTGTACATTTTTGGCACAAACTTTAAGAAACTTTCTTTAGATATTATGAGATACTAGGAAACCACTAACCGTGAAATATAACAAATAAGTAACCGTAGCAATGTCAGATAATGATTTTTGTGGTCGGCTAATTGCCTGGGCGGTCGATTTACTATGAATTTCTATTGCATACAGAGCAAAACCCTAAACTCCAGAAGTACCTAACAAAAATAGACTATATCTTTCAGCGCTATTTTTAAATTCATCTCGTTGCTGTTCGCCACAAGAGTTTCTTTTATTAAATAAACCACTGTCAATCAAAAAGTAACGTATGTAATTGTCTTCTAAATGTATTCTTAAATGTCGTGTATAATACATTCATCATTAAAATTGATTCAACAAAATGGAAATGACTTATGATTGAAGCTAATAATACAATACAAGGACGACTGTGATAATTTCTGTGGGATATTTCTTCTCCCTGTTTCAAGACGGGTGTTGTTTATGGTCCCGATGGAAAGATTTTATCAACAACGGTGCTGATGAAGTTCTATCTGAATCAAAGTTTGCTTTCAGACATTGCAGGAGGGACGGTAAACGTGATCTTTTCTGTAAGGCAAATACAAAAGAATACACTGAGCGTAAGGCGAACCTGTATCACGTTTTCGTTGGTCTACTAAATACTTTTCATACTGCGAATAGAAATACTTTATAGAAGATTCTGAAGAGCTTGGATGCCCTGAAAAGTTTGTCACTGTTTTTAAAGGTTTCTATAAAACACGTGCCAGCGTATTTAGTAAGCTCACTGACACAATCTAGGTTGAAAACAAAGAAGTTATAATAACGAAGCTTCTGTATGCGTTGTACTTTACTATGCTTGTTTTTATGTTATTTAAGGATGATCACATGGAGTCTACATCAAATATCAAACAATTCATAAGACATCGAAGGGTTAATGCTAAAACATCGCTATTGTCATCAATAATACTCAATTTTTTGTACGTTGACGATTGTGATCTTTTTGCCTATTCCCAGAGTGACATGCAATATCTCCTGGATTCCTGCTCGACGGCATGCAGCGCACTGTGTCTAACAATTAACTCAAGAAATACAGAAGTAATGTACCAACCTGTACCAGATAAGTCGTTTACTCAGCGCCAAGTATATGTGTGTATGGCTATATATTGCAAATTGTAAAAAGAAATGGTGGATTTAAGCAGGTCTGTAAATAAGAGAAATAGTCTTGACAACGAACTCTCCCTCCGACTGAAAGTAGTCAGTAATTTTGTCTGAAAACCCAATAGATGTCTATAATCTCAATAAAGAATGTCGACTGAAACGAAGTTGAAGGTTTACAATACTTGTGTTTTGTTTTTGTATGACCTGGCACACTTAGCGGAAACAAAGGAAAAGGCTGAAGCGTCTTCGTCATATAATGAGTATCCGGTATATAATAAGTATAGATTATATAATGAGCATAGGGTATATAATGAATATCCGGTATATAATGAGTATCCTGTATATAATGAGTATCCTGTATATAATGAGTATAGGTATATAATGATTATAGGGTATATAATGAGTATAGAGTATATAATGAGCATAGGGTATATAATGAGCATAGGGTATATAATGAATATCCGGTATATAACGAGTATCCAGTATATCAGTATAGGGTATATAACGAGTATCCAGTATATAATGAGTATAGTGTATTTAATAAGTATCCGGTATATAATTAGAATAGGGTATATAATGAGTATAGGTTATATAATGATTATAGGGTATATAATGAGCATTGGGTATATAATGAATATCCGGTATATAATGAGTATCCTGTATATAATGAGTATAGGGCATATAATGAGTATAGGGCATATAATGAGTATAGGGCATATAATGAGTATTGGGTAGCAAATATCTGTGTGTGATGTTGATATCCTCCAATGTAATCGGTCTACTAGTTTAGAGTCTTTAGTATTTCCGGTATGATGGTATTAGGTTGGTGCAAAAATAATGACGTAATAATGTCGTTTATTGACGTTAAAATTACGTCAAAAAACGACATTATTACGTCATTATTTTTGCACCAACCTAATACAATCAAGTAGTCAGAATGAAGAACTCACAAACCGAAATTGAAATTGAAATTGAGGCATTAAAATTCCATCGAGCACACTGGAGAAATATCCACACCTTGCAAAATGACCGGGAAAACTTAGCTCTAGGTCAGAGGTCACCAAGTTTTCCTTCCCCAAGTGTCTCCCCCCCACACCGCCCCATTTAAAATATCATTCAACCTTAAAACTAAAATGTATGAAAAGTTAAGAAATTTGGATCAGGTACAAAATTTCCTCCCACCGTCCATCAGGTGCAGAATCTGCACTCAGAAAAAATAAATGCAAAAAGAGCAAGCAATGCCCAATGTAGCATTAAATAAGTCTCATCTTTGGTAAATGTTTCGAAGGCTTTTCGTTCTATTGATCGTCAAGCTCGGTGTCTTTCTTTCATCTGCATCGAAGAATACATCATACATGGAGACTAACTAAAATTTAACTAAGTGCCATTTGCACGCCGACCCCCCCCCCCATTTGTCTCTCTGGAACTCCTCACCGACCCATAGTGGTCGTGTTTGTCTAAGTAGGGCAGGCCTAAAAAGCATCAAAAGGCCACAGAGAGAAAGAGAGAAAAAGTCATTTACTACACGTTATACGGTATGTCTACTTCCAGCAACTACGGAAAAGAATGTTCCTCACTTTGTGGACAAAAACATCATATGAAATTTCACCAAAATATTATTACTATATGTTATGGTCCGGTTCCTTGTACCACGGTGATAGTCCAAGGTAGAACCAATAAAGAAGAACTCGAACACGGATATGGAATAATACAGATATATTACAAACAGGAATATATACAGAGAAGTAGAAAGTGTTAGTACGAACAATCAAGTTTAGTAGTAATTGTCTGAACGCGACTCTGTTTCGGACTGCCTCTGACTGCCTCTGACTCGACTGACTGACTCGCTCGCTCTGACTAACTGACAGACTCCTGACGGACTTCACTCCAGACTTCAGACTGAATTCTAGACTTCAGACGGCACACTCTGCTTCCTCTTGAGGCGCAGTATTGACTCCTGACGGACTTTAGACTGAACTCCCTGCTTTTCTCTTGAGGCGCAGTATTTATTACGTATGGAATAGTCCATTATGTTATTATGGGTAAGGTCCCATAACACTATAGACACTGCAAGAGGTGCCAAACGTTAGCATATCTGTACCAGAGAGAATAAGCAATGTAGCCGGACATAAAAGCCATATATGTGCTGCTCATATTTGCGTATCAGTCAAGAATATCATTACACGAAATGAATAGCTGTCATAATATATTATTAAAAAAATGTGCTTACTTTCTCTCCACATTTTTTTAAGCAATTCACCCCAAGCAAGGCGGGAGTGCCACTAGCACGCAGGGGGTTACAGAGGATTGAGTAAAGAGTAAAGAGACATGTTTGCGGAAAAGATACAGAGAAGGACGCGGAACAAGATCAAGGTATCAGAAGATGTTGAATATTTGAAGATTATAGTTATCAGGGAAGCAAGTAAGAGGAAGAGAATTCCACAGATGGGAAGTGCAAGAAATGAAGCTGTTTGAGTAGAAGAGACGGTTATATTTAACCGTTTCTATGGTGAAAGGGTGGAACCCATATGCCAGCTCGCTTAAATTCATGCAGCCTGGGGACCAGCGAAAGTAGCTCGTCGGAACAGCTGCCATGAAAATACTTATAGAAGAGACAAAGGGAAGCCACGGTACGTCTGTGAGAAAGCGACTGTAGGTTAGATGCCAGATCAGGACCTATCACATTGCATATTCCTCTCTGGATTTAAATCGGGTGTGATCGGACGACTTCTGAGGTGAGGTTGAGTCATGAAATTTCGTTATCATTTTGTAAGTTTCCAACTAAGTGCATCATCTTCCGTTTGAAAAGACCTCTCCATCATGTACCATAATTATTCAGGCTGTTGCTGAAATAACATGATGGCCATAACATTCGGCTGAAGTCTCCAGAATGCACTTCAAGTCAATCTTGGGCAATATAGATCCGATGACATGATGGGTTATTCGGCTAGAGTATTCCATATTTTGGGGGGATGCGTGCAATCAGTGAATCGATGCAAATTGGCATAATGTCATGAAACGTAGCATTTAGCAGTCAATGACATGTTTATGTAGATCAGCGCATACAACTCATATACCACATGAAGAAACCATTATATTTATAAAAAATAGACGTTTCCTTTCATGACATTTATTTGAACAGAAAATTGGATCAAAACGTTAGGTGGTTAATGGCATCTCAACTGGAATGGGGCGCTTAAATATGCAAGCAAACTTACTATTCATCTTAAACTCTTCCATCTATGAAAATAAAAGCCAGAACTAAATCTCCGAATGCTACTGAATTCTGTTGGCAATTTGAGAAACATTACCAAAAATGTTCTTATTAAATGGATGTGATTTTTGGCTGTACGATTGGCTCAAAAGAAAAAGACAGAAGAAGTGTAATCACATAACTATATAAGATAAAGAACAAATAGGAGACTCTTATTAATTTGCTATGTTTCACTTTTATAAATGCTTAATCAGAGACTGAATTATGGAGAAAAAGAAAAAAAGAAATTATGCTATTTTTATTTTTGCGTTCTTTGATTTTCATCGGTCATTTCATTTTCATTTCCTCTTTTTCACCACATCTCATTGTCTGATGAAGCTTTTATAAAACTGAAACATGTCAGATTGATGAACGTTTGGAAGTTGTTGTTTATTTTATTCAGTCGGACACCGATCCATATTTGATCTACATGTGATCGAAACTCATAACTATATAAAAAGAAATTATAGTGCATCTCTACCTACGATGATACAGAACCACATATACATCAAATTCACTACGGTAAACAATACTTTTCAGACTGCTAAGGAGTGCCCAGTGTATATATATATATAACATAAAAGGAAAACATATCTTAGCCGACTTGTCACGTCCACTGACGGACTTTATCAAGGCAAATGTGATATATATATATATATATATATATATGTGTGTGTGTGTGTGTGTGTGTGTGTGTGAGCATGTGTAATTATTTTTTTATAAAAATCCCTTTTCAGCCCTCTTTTAGTTTCAATCTAACACTTCTTTCTTCATATAACCCCAGTTTAATGTCATATGGTTAATATCCGGGTTAATTTTTATAAGACCTCTTTCCTTCCACCCTCCACTTACCATTGTCTGATTGAAACATTGAAATGGATAATTTCTGTATCAGTTTTTCGACTGCTGTTGAAGTTAAATTTTAAATTTCTAATTCTGACGCGAACACAGTCTATAAATCGAGGTTGAATAAGACTAACGTACTTCTCGTTGGTTGAAATAGATCTCCCCTCCCCAAATGAGGCAATTTTGGATTTTGTTGTGTAATATATATATATATATATATATATATATATATATATATATATATAATGGATTCTCCCGTCGGTTTCGACGTATGAGGATCTGACAGCTTCAGTTATGAAATTTTGTGCGATAATCTTAAGTGGCACTTAAGACCCGCTAGTGATTTACAAAGGAGGCCACATCAGAGGCAAGAGTGAGGATTGTGAGATGAGCTCACTGTTAGATTGGCTGACCTTTTAGATCTTGCTCTGGCTTCTTGACGATGATTCAGATTGAAAACTGCTGAGTCCACTAAAACACGTTGATCTCCATTATACCCGCTCCAAGGCTAAGGGCTTAACGGTGTTATGAGGTATATTGACAGCTGACAAGTTGCTCTTCAGCTTGTCTTTGTATCTTAACCATGGGCGTCCTACATTCATGTAGGCCTGATCTAACTGGCTGTGCATTAGGATCTTGAATATCCTGTCATCAGACATTCTCAAGACATGACCAGTCCATCGTAATATATATATGGGGAGTATTAAAAATACTTTTACAAACTTTGGGGGCAAGTTGATTAAACCAAATCAAAGCCAAATGCCCATATAAACATATGTTTAAAGAAAGTTTTCGATAGCTACCGCTGTGTTGCCATGTCGTCTAGGTTACATTTGTCATTCGTGTATATTTGTGGTTAGTCTGTCTTTGACGTTTAACGTATATAGTAGGGATTTAGCTGAGAAGTGTTCCATTTAACAATGGCAGGATATTCATATCATGAGCAGGCAGACATGATTTTTACATACGTTCGAGCAAATGGTAATAGACACAAAACGGCACAGCTGTATCAGACTGCGTTTCCAAACCAAAGGCAGCCGATATATCCAACTTTTGTTGTTGTTTATCATCGCGTTGCTGGTGGCACCACAAACTATGGATCGAAGAAGACCGAGATTCGCTCATACGCCTGACCATAAGGAACACATTCTCCAGACTGTCAGTAACGATCCAGGTATCAGGACACTTCAAGTGACACTAGTATGTTGTACATCTCATAGTACCGCATAGAAGGTAATTCAAGCGCAGCTCGTATCCGTATCATTTGCAATGTGTGCAGAGTTTTTCACCCTCTGATTACTCACCACGGGAGAACTTTTGCCGATGGTTTACTGCACAAACTGCCGATCCGTTGTTTGTCTCTTCAGTATTGTTTACGGATAAGGCAGCGTTTGGAAGAGATCGAATAACAAATTTACTCAACGAACAGTTGTGGGCGAATCCCCATGGTACAATACAGGCTAGGCATCAGCATCAGTTTATGATTAATGTGTGGGCTGGAATTGTAGGTGACTGTATATATGGATTGATAAGAGAACAAATGAAGAATAAGACATGGTAAGTATACTTAACTAAACTCTCACTCACTCAAACCCAGTAGACTCCACTGAAAAGTATAGGGTCATAGCTCTCAACACGCTAGGCGTTGATGTGGTCTCCATAGCAAGTACGTTTTACTGGATGGCGTTGTTAACCACTTGTCCGTCAGCTTTTTTTTAAATCCAGAGTAGTTGTTCTACCGGACTGGTTGCCAACCTAGGCTGAAGAACCCAGTGGATATTATTGTTTGACCCATAGCTAGGGGAAGAAGAGATGGATTTATATCTTTCATGAGGTAATCCGTATCATTTCCGATGTGTGCAGTCTTTCCCTCTCTGATCACTGACCACTGGAGAACTTTTGTCGATGGTTTATTGCACAAACTGCCGATCCATTGTTTGCCTCTTCAGTCTTGTTTACGGATAATACAACGTTTGGAAGAGATGGAATAACAAACGTGCTGCCTACAGGGACTTCATCTCATGCTAGACGTTGTACTCTTGCTAAGACGAAGATGCATGTGGTTCATGCCTGATGGGGCTCCAGCATATTTTAGTTAAATTGCTCGCGATGCACTGGTTGACATCTGTCATGAAAGATGGATAGGTAGGGGAGTACCAGTTCCATAGCCTGCACGTTCCCCCAACGTCAATCCTTTGGAATTTTTATCTGTAGACTCACCTAAAAGTATTGTAATAATGCAGAGACGCTTAATCAATTTGTTATCGGGACCTGGGAAACCATTCCAACCCGTATGGAAATATTTGAAAGGTTCTGCCAGTCAATGATCCGACCGGTGCATGAGTGTATAGAAGGAAGCGGAGGACATTTTGAACATTTGTTATGAGTTGTTTTATTGAGGTACAACAATAGCCATTTGGACATGAGTTTATATCGAGATTTTACCTTGTTTTGGTGTCAAGAACCCTCTCCCAAAATTTTAAAAAATAGTTTAGATAGTATCTTGGATTTAACAATAAACTTTAAGCTTAGTAAAAACAATAACAAAAAAAATATTTCGAAAACAAAGAATTTGAAAGAATATGTTTATATGAACCTTTGTCCTTGGTGTGAGGAACTCGCCCCCGAAGTTTGAATACATGTTATATATATATATATATATATATATATATATATATATATATGCGTGCGTGCGTGCGTGCGTGTTTAATAGGCCGATTTATTATGAGCAATAAAAAGACAACAAAATGATAAAAATATTGTCAATAAGATTGATGATATTTATTATATATTAGTAGAACTTTTGACTAAACTGAAACGCGAAGAGAAAGACTTCAAAACCGCAATTTTCGGACACGCCTTCGTCCTTTTTCAACGAGACGACAAATAGACAATGAAATGGGATTCACTCTTCAAGAAAATGTGGTGTTGATTTTTTCTTCATGGGTTGTATTACTGTAAGAACTTTGATAGATATGACCTCATAATTTGTCAGGATACGGGTTTGTGGAGGGTTTTTGGAAGGTTCTCTGTGGAAACTGTATTCTCTGAGTAAATCTAAATCCCAGTTTAAAACTTTAATGTGTGATTCTATTTTGAATATGTATTTTAACTCCAATCTGCGTCTTTCTTGTTGGCATTACTATTATTTCATACATACATATACGCACACACACGGAAACACACACGCACGCATGCACACACACACACACACACACACACACACACACACACACACACACACACATATATATATATATAAAAGTGAACATTGAAGTCAATACTCAGAGGCGACAGACTGTTTCATACTAGACGCAATCATCAAGACACCATGATTGTGTCTAGCATGAAACAGCCTGTCGCCTCTGAGTGTTGACTTCAATGTTCACTTTCATATTTACATACGCTCTATCCCTGATATTGAGCACTTTATTCCATAAATATAGCACATCTTAAAACTATATTTCTTCCTGTATATATATATATATATATATATATATATATATATATGGGACTCTCTCTTTCTCTCCCTCTTTCTCTCTTTATATATATATATATATATATATATATATATAGAAAGCGAGTGAGAAAGAGACAATATCAAGCGATACTCAGTGATAGTAATTAAAAAAGAAACTCCTAAAAGGAGTCATGGGTGACTAGGGAATTGTTTAACACAATGCGCGAATGAAAAATCTGAATGGTGCCTAAAATGAAGCGAAAGTGTCAAAGTGGACGAAAGAGATAAAAATTAAAAGTAGATATATAAGTCAAAATAAACGTCTTCGCTGCTTATTGTTTTCGTCAGTTGTCAAAATTGATTTTCGAGAATACTGAACGGCCAGACACTAAAAAGATGAAGCAGCCATGGAATTTGTGTTACGCCCTTTTCCTTCTTCCGCACTCTAGACACATACTTTCACTTCCCCCCACACATCTACACGCTTGGAAATGTATAATGTGTTAAGTACACACATTTATGTCCACATATATGATTTCATGTTTGTTTTATGCCTATGCACTTGTAGCCTTTTAAAAAACTTACAAAGCTAGCTTTCTCTCTCAATTTTCGAGGTGAGGAATTATCGTTGTATAGAGAGTGACTAACATTCGCTTCTTTTCTATTATTATTCTATCGTTTCGAACCTAATTTACTCCGGCTTTCTTCACCTAAAGGACTGCACTTGCCGTCACAATAACAGTGATCTCAATGAAGACATGATTCATTAGCAACGGTCTGCGAAACATTGTCAATTACTGATCTTTCTGTATGAGGCGCTCTCAAAAGTTATACAAGCTGGTGCACATTTTGAAATCTAGGTCTCATAATTTTACCTTTGAAATTAATTTACTAGATAGAACCGTAAGTTCTCTGCTAATAATTTCTTCTCTTGCTTTTGCAACTCACTTCTAGCTTAGTGCTTTCGATCTTCAAAAAGTTAAATATTATGCCAATCTTCATTTTCGTTCTCCACGAGTTCTCTGCTTTTATTTTCCTCTCTCCTCAATAACGGAATATTGCATTTTCTCTAGCCTAGGCGCCGCCACTTTTTCGGCATAAATTTTGGATACCATAGGTTTAAAATGAATTTTAAAAAATGAAAAGCATTCTTGAAGATTTCATTTCAGCTTTAATTGAAAGTTAAAGGTTTAAATTTATTATTTCCAGTAAGTAAAATACTCTGGTTTATTTCAGATCGAAATTATACAGATATGAATGTCAAATATTTGCTCGATTTCTTAAAATTTTCTTAAAAGCGGCCATTTTCTTAATTTTAAGAAATTTACAAACAAAATAAATTTATCGATTTTAAAACTCTTCCAATATATATATATATATATATATATATATATATATATATATATATATATATATATATATATATATATAATAATAAAAAGGCTTAAACACTAATATTCCATGGTCATAATTTATTCCATGGGAATCGTAAATACGATCCAATTTATCAGACCTACAAATTCAAAAAGAAAACAGAAAAAACAACTCCATAAGATTTGTCATCATCTCGAAAACTTACAAAATTTTAAGTTTTCGAGATGATGACAAATCTTATGGATGACCAGAATTGAGATAAATTTACGAAAACTAAGTGAACCCATTTCTTTTTTGTTTGTTTTTAACTACCTAGTAATTTTTACGAAAAGAACATATTTTCCGCAATTATCTGATATTTTATTGACTTTTATTCACCTTTCTATCGTTTATACAAAAATAAAAAAAAATTAAGACTATAAAATTTTCTTAAATTTATTTCTCTGTAAAGGGAGAAAACTCTTAGATCACGTGACCTTTTCATAATAATGTCATAGTTTTATTGCATTTATTATTTTTCAATTCAGAGCAGATTTTCAGTTAGAATAGTGCAAGTTTGAAAAAAAAAATAGTTTAGGCGATTTAGATTCTCCAAAGAGTCCTACTTTAAATGAATAAAAAAAATTCAGGAAATAGGTATTTTGTTAAATTTCATGAAATTAACTAAGTGGGATGTAACATATGTAAAAAAAAAATATTTTTTACCAAAATTTTCTAAAAAAACATTCAAAAATAATTTCATTCATTTGTGAATAAAGTCCTGAAAATTTCATAAAAAATTGGACAATTATTTGATTTTTACAAGAATTTCCAAATCAATGTGTTTTCAACGGAAAAAACCCCACAGAATATAATTATTATGCCACGTAAACAAAACAAGATTTTAACCAAAATCTTGAAGTTAGAAAGGATTAAAAAAAATAATCACAACAATACTTTGGTCTTACATCTTAATAATAACATAAACATTTTGACGATAAAACTTTATTTTTATTAAGTTTGTAGCCTTTTTTTATTACGCTATGCTGTTTCCCGCGAAAAAGTGGAGGCGTCTTTTTAGCTCTATGACTTTGCTCAGGTTGAAAGGATTGAAGTAAATTAACCTTTGATTTAATTATGCTTGAATGTTTTTTAATATACATATGTTTATTTAATGTGTTAGTCTAACAAAGGGCGAATATTAGAATGAGGTTAATAAGTGTCGATAAACTCACTTCACTGAGATAGTTGGCAATATGATGTGTATACTTGAATCATGAATTTATTGCTGTTGACCATCACTTGTTATTTATTGATATTCGTGTATGTTATATATCGAAGGCATGAAAGGCAGGGGAAAACTGTGGGTAAGCTACGTAATGATGTGTAAATGAACAGCAGAAGTGGGGTCATGAGTGGTAGTAAGGAGTGAAACATTGCTTTAGAGCTGCAAAAGATATAAAGCCGTAGAGAGTCCTGATCGCCGACGTCCTGAAGGGATAAAGGAAGTAAGTTTTATACAAATATGTGGTGAACCTGTACATATGCGTGCGGGACCCTGACAGCGTTCGTGCGCGGCAGGTGTTGGGTAGAGTGCGAGCAACATCGCGATGTTGATAGATAATGAAGTAAAGCAGAAACAAGATTGCCACATAGAAATTAAGAAAAGAAGGCAAATTTAAAGAAAATATTTGCCATTAATCTTCTTGTGATAATAAATCCTTTGAAACTTCTCGTGAATGAAATGTCTGCAGGGATTTCAAGGTAAATATTTGGAAGAAAACGGGAAAGAGTAAAAGAAAGAAACTGTGAAAACATATGACGCATTTTGTCTCAATATATATATATATATATATATATATATATATATATACAGTGTAACCCGGATATAAGAGAGTTGTCGGGACCGGAGAATAAGTCTCTTATATCCGGGTTTCTCATATATCCGGGTTTGGTCTATTTTATATACATTAACACAGGCTCTAATTTGGGACCAGAGAAAATCTCTCTTATATCAGGGTCTCTTATATCCGGGTCTCTTATATCCGGGTTACACTATACATATTATATCATTAACTTTACTAATCTACATTTTTGAATGAATGATTCATTGTAATATAAACTGAACTGCACCACATATTTGTTTTAAAAGAACTGATCCAACGTGCAAAATTTCGGGAAAACAGCTGAGACATTATTCTATTTATTGAACAATTTAGTTCCTGCCACATTGACTGATAAACTCCTACAACAAAAATATTCTCTAATTACCATATTAGTAAAAAACGCACTCTCAAATTTAAAAAAAATTTAACCTTAGCGTTGCGACCGGACGCTCCAAAAGTTTTTATCCGTTAACAATAACACATTTCTAAAAAAACATATTTCGACTCGCATTTAATCTTTCATCTCCAATATCACTTGGATTTACTAAAAACAAAATAATTTCCATGCCTGAAGATGACTGAATGTACAGTTGAAAGTACTTGCAGATTGAAAAAAAAAAGACCTTATACAGCTTATAGTTATTAAAAACAAGGATCATAACATTCATCGAGTGGTTCGTAGGTTAATGCAACTTTAAAATTTTGTTTGTGAAGAGTTTTCGCCATTTTATATCATTAACTTTACTAATCTACTTTTTGTATGAATGATTCATTATATATATATATATATATATATATATATATATATATGTGTGTGTGTATTTATGTATGTATGCATGTATGTATATATATATATATATATATATATATATATATGTATGTATGTATGTATGTATGTATGTATGTCTATATATATATATATATATATATATATATATATATATATGTATGTATGTATGTATGTATGTATTTATGTATGTATGCATGTATGTATATATATATATATATATATATATATATATATATATATATATATATATATATATAGCTACGGCTAGTATGGTGGTATATCACTGTAATACCTTAAATCAAACTTACGGATAAACAATACGAAAGAAGTGAATTTCGGATCCTCGCTTAACAGTACACCTGTATCAAACCGAGTTTAGGTGTGGTATCCACGCGTTGTTAATGAAATTATTTTAAATGATTTTTTTCAGTGATGCTTTAGGGCAATTCACGGTTTATATAAAACCTGCCCTTCCCTTCTTTCATTTCAATTCAAGTCGATTGAAGATCGCGTGACCATGAAACTCGAGTTACGACAAGAGCTATCTTTTCATAGGATTTAATGTTGTTAGGGTGTGTGGGTGAGGGTGTGTGTGTCGGTGTATATATATATATATATATATATACGCGTAACAACGTTAAATCTTATATATATAAATCATATATATATATATATATATATATATATATATATATATATATATATATATAAAATAAAAAGTCTTAAACACTAATATTCCATGTTCATAATTTATTCCATTGGAATCGTAAATACGATCCAATTCATCAGACCTACAAATTGTAGGTCTGATGAATTGGATCGTATTTACGATTCCAATGGAATAAATTATGACCATGGAATATTAGTGTTTAAGCCTTTTTATTATATCCTTACTCTGTCCTGGACATTGCGTTCTACCTTTTGGAATTTTTTATTCAAAAAATATAAATGTGTGTATATGCACCTGTGCATTTTGCATATATATTTATATTTACCACTAATATTATCTATCTATCTATCTATCTATCTATCTATATATATATATATATATATATATATATATATATATATATACGCGTAACAACGTTATATATATATATTTTATATTTACGATTTTACATGTTGTTTCAATATCCTAAAATAACGATATATATATATATATATATATATATATATATATATATATATATATATATATATATATTAATTTGGTGCAAAAATAATAACGTCAAAAAACGACATTATTGCGTCATTATTTTTGCACCAACCTAATATATATATCGTTATTTTACATGTTGTTTTAATATCCTAAAATAACGATATATATATATATATATATATATATATATATATATATATATATATATATATATATATCGTTATTATAGGATATTAAAACAACATGTAAAATCTCCACACAATTACAGTCGTGTTTCGACTAGCTAGTAATTTGCAATCGCTTGAAGAGACACATTGGCATGTTGTTTTAATATACTAAAATAAATCATATTGCTCTACTTTGTATTGTGCTCTCCTTTAAATTAAATGTACGAACATTGGAATTGTACTCTATTCGTTCTCATCTTTTCTTTATATATATATATATATATATATATATATATATATATATATATATATATATATATGTGAATATTGAAGTCAACACTTAGAGCGACAGTCTGTTTCATGTTAGATACAATCGTCAGGTCACCCTGCATCATGCATCTAGCATGAAACAATGTCGCCTCTAAGTGTTGACTTCAATGTTCACTTTTATATTTACACCATCTATCTCTGATATTGAGCATTTTATCTCATAAATATAGCACATCTTAAGAATATATTTCTTCATATATATATATATATATATATATATTTGATTGTATATGTGTGTATGTGTGAGTTTGGGTCCATATGTCCGTAGTTAGGAGCTGAATTTTGATTTCCTATTTTCAAGGTATAATGTTCGGTCTGTAGGATTAACATTAACCACAGAATGAAGGACATCGACATTGAAGGTTGTTCTGCTCAGAAATAAATAAGACATCTATAAAATAAATGCTTTATTCATATGTTGGCTAAGAATTTATTGATGCATTTTTGTATATAAACTGAAGTGACAAAAAATACAGTTTTCACCTGACGAAGAGGAAATACATTAAAGATACTTCTAAAATCTACTACCACAGATATCTCATTTAATGGTAAACAAAAAGCGTACAAAATCAGCAAAAAAGAAAAAGTCTGTATGAGTTCAAAACTACATACATTGTATTTACCTACAAACTGATATAAACTTGAGAGAATCTCAGTATAAAAATCATCAAAAGCACATGTAAAATAATTAAAACTTAATCAGAGTAAAACAGAGAACAAACTTTACATGAGAAGCCAGAGTCTACCAAATACAACTGAACCAATGTTACCCCCAGATATACAAACAATTGGTGTATATAATTGATTAGTTGGTTTTGTTTTGAGGCATATCAACATCAATGAGTTATTTAATTTCGAAATCTAAATATTTTGCACGCAATTTTATTTACTGAATAAGTATTTGTTATTTTAATCATTAAACTGTTTTTAAAATAGTGGAAGTATTTTCACTATTTACATTATTCGGATTATTGTCCTCATCTTTGTCGCCATGTTTATTACAACATTTCGGCCGTTGTACGCTCCGGCCTTCTTCAGGCGGTTGAAATGTCGAACTGAACCCTTCGCTCACTGGGGTAGACTGTTCTAGTTCCACGTGCCATGTTTAATGGATGTCAGTTATCTCCTGTTAATTCCCCTCTGAAAGTTCTCCACCGCCTTAACCAGATATTGAACGCACACTCTTTGGGTCCTGTCACTGAATCTAACTAACGACTTTATCCACTTTGGCGACAAAGATGAGGACAATAGTCCGAATAATGTAAATAATGTACATAATACCTCATCTCAGAAATATAGACAGATACTGGTAATATTTTGTATGTTAAATAATAAAACTTTTAATTCCCACCCCTCAAAAAAAATGAATGAAAATTTATTGTACTAAGCTACGCACTCTAGTAAAACCAACTGTACTTTGTACTGACTTACCTGTTTGCACTTCTCCCCAAAATTTGGTTTTCATTGGTTAATGTATGGCTATTTTAGAGGATGTGAGGAGTGAATGGACTAAAGGAAGTCACAGAAATTTATATATAGATTTTTTTTTTGTTTGTTTTTAGTTTTTCTTTTTGTTTTTAGTGATACAAGTTTTACTAATTAACCCATATCTGG
>OZ010580.1:87103844-87106344 GCA_963932145.1 Acanthosepion lycidas
TTCTCCTAGACTGGTTGCAAGCGTTGACAAGCGAGTCCCATAGCCACAGGAAAGTAAATTCATGCTTTTCCCAAGAGCATAAGGGCGAAGTGAATGTAACAGAATCGACCGGAATTTGAACTCAGCGCGCCAACTTTAATTTCCACGTCAATGGACATTTCACCGTACCTACATTGTTACTAATAAACTCTGCGATGTTCAAATACAGTGTAACCCGGATATAAGATACCCGGATATAAGATACCCGGATATAAGAGAGATTTTCTATGGTCCCAAATTAGAGCCATACTTACCTAAACAAAATAGACCAAACCCTGATATAAGAGAAACCTGGATATAAGAGACTTCTTCTCCGGTCCCGACAACTCTCTTATATCCAGATTACACTGTATAAGTAAAAGGGAGAATTTGAAATGTTGATTTCAAAAACCCGCCATATTTGGAAGACTAAAATAATACAATCTTAATAGTCAAAATATCATCATTTAAAAACTTGTGATATACTGTTCTAACCTTTCTAAATACCTAACAGAATAAATATGTTTTATCAGGTTAATATTTGATAATTATGTATATTTTTAACTTCAAAGTTCTTGCAATCGATTTTATTGCCTTCTAATTTTACAAACAGTTGTTATTAAGGAAAACGTATAGAAAGCTTATGACTTGGCAATTTTCTCCTAGCCTAAACAAATACAGGTTAAGAAAAAAGTTTCATTTATTTTTTAAAATTTCATCAGGTTTTTGATTAAATCGAAAATCTCTGTTATTTTTCTTTTCGTTTACGGAAGCGAATAATTCACTAATCTTTTCTTGTTTCTGTTTTATTTTTTCTTCCTTTTTTTTCTTTCACTTCTCACGGCCACAACCAATGGGCTAATTCCAAACGTCCAGTCTCACCAACCCATACCTGCGCCAGCGAACACGGCCGCACAAAAAAAAAAAAAAAAAAAAAGAAATTTTCGCTGAAAAGCGCGCCAAAACTCAAGTGCCATCGTGGACGCTAAGAGCCGGAAATCACTGGCGACAAGGGCGAAAGGGATGTCGGCTGAATGTCGCCAAACATGGCCCCGTCTCTTCTAAAATCCGACCGACAAAGTTGTAAGTTAAAAAGATCAACAACGACGACGAGGAGGAGAACAAGGAAATAAATCTATATTCCGAAATAGAATGAGAAGAGGAAATTGAAAGAAAAGTATGAAAAGAGAAAGGAAAAATGAAAAAGATAAAGAGAGAAAAAAAAAAAAAAAAGGAAAAAAAAGAAAATTGGATAAAATAGAGAAGAGGAGACTGGAGAGGAGGCGCTGGAAGAGAAGGAGAGAAAGAAAAGACAAAAGGTGGGTGGGTGAAATGGAAGACAATATAAAGGAAAAGGTACAGGAAAAAGAAGCGGAGAAAGAGGAGGAGGAGAGAACGGAAGTAGAGGAAATGAAGAAAAAGAGATTGAAGATGAGTGGGTGAAAGAAGAGGAGATGGAAGAAGAAGAAGTGATATAAGGAGAATAGGTGTGTGTAGAAAGGAGACAGGAGAAGGGGTGATTGATGGGTAAGGGAGAGAGAGAAAAAGAAAAGGCAAACGAAAAGAAGAGAAAAATGAAATGAGATGTAAGAAGAGGAAAGAGAAAAGTTCGAGATAGAAAAGATAAACAAAGGGGATGGGAAAATAGGGGATGAAAAAAAAAAAAAAAAAAAAAACGAAGCCGGAAGTAGAGATGAAAGAAGAAGATGCAATGGAAAAAAGGAGGAGAAGAAAATGAAATCGGGATATAGACACGGAGGAAAGTGAGGAAATTTAAAGAAGATTTGACTGAAAAAGAGTGGATTGAAAATTTAAAAATGACGGAAGAAAATTAGACCAACAGAGAATAATTAGTAAAATATAAGAAATTCAGATTAAAAAAAAAAAAAGGGGGGGGGGCGGATGCAGTGGGGGGGGGAGATGCAGTGGGGGGGGAGGTAAAAGAAAATGAAGAGGTCGAGGACAAGGATAAGACGGAAGACAAGATTAAAGATGGGACGAAGAAATGGAAACAAAAAAGGTGAAATGAAAGAGAAAATGGGAGAAGTTGAAATGGGGTAAAGGAGTTGAAATAAGATATGTAAATGAGAAGACAGAATAATTATTGAATATATTTGAACAGCGATTTATCATTTATGGAAGTTTGCTTTTATTGAAATCTATTCTTCAAACCATTTCTCTGGTTTTCAGGGTGGGAGAAATTGAGAAAAAAATGTCCAATGTCTTCTAAGAGCTTTCATTATTTCGTTGTTTTGTATTTTCTCCATTTCTTTATCATGACTAAAGATTATAGAAACCATTTACATTCAAATTAAACAATAATCCATAAATAAAGATAATTATAGTTTGAGAGTCAGCACGCACTTATATATATATATATATATATATATATATATATATATATATATATATATATATATATATAAATGCGTGCGGACTTATATATATATATATATATATATATATATATATATATATATAT
>OZ010580.1:87111344-87168844 GCA_963932145.1 Acanthosepion lycidas
ATATTATATACAGGAAACATTTGTTAATAATAATATGCATTACATTGTTGATGAATAAATGACATTATTGCTACAGAAATGCATCAACAGTATAAAATATAATAAAACAAAACATTAATATTTTCTACTGCAACCAGATGAACAAAAATCAAAAAGGAAATAAATTCGCCATGCGATCGCATCATTGGACAATATATATTTCACTCCTTCACTGCCGCAAACGTGTCAAATTTACAACATACAACAAAAAATTAAAAATTACCGACCTCAAAGTGCTTGAGACAATAATCATTATAGATAATATGTACTCTCACTTATCACCCCAACAAATGGAAAACTGTGTTGTCATATTCCCTGAAACACACACACCCGTGTATATATATATATATATATATATATATATATATATATATATATATATATATATAAGGAAAAGTTCATAATTGTTCCAATGAGAGAAATATGTATATTTAAAAGAAAGAGAGAAACCGAAAACGTTTTTGGTTATAATGTGGATTTGTTTTAGAGTATATATTATATTTTATTCTTCATATTTTTGCTACACGAGTTTCCGGTCTCGTAACCTTCTTCAAGTAGATTAAAAGAACCAATTTTTAAAGGAATAAATTTTCCTTATGTTCTTTTAATGTTTCATTGTTCATTTTCTGTATTTGTAGTGAGCCTTGATCCCATTTTTGGACTGTTGGCAAAAGTGTATTTCTAGCTAAGTGGTAATAAAATCATTAGGTTTAGACTTAGTACTGACGATGACAGATGTGTTGAAAAAAGTACGTCTAAAACATTGAATTACATCGCCATTCTTCTATGAAGCCATTCTTAAAAAAATCTAACTATATCTAATACAAAGAAAACGTGCATAAAAAACAGTCGCCCAGAACAGGCCCCAGATTAAAGTGAAATGCAGCACCAATGCGCCAGGTGAGCACACAAAGATGAATAAAGTAGAACTCCTGATAGACAGACACACATACACAAGTACGAATACACATTACCATCCGCTGTCCGCTTCAACATGCTAAAATTTTTACAAACATATATACACATAGAATTATCTACGGTTTTGATACATGTGATTCGTGACTGACCAGTGAGAAATGAGCCAAACAAAATTGAAAAAAGTTCTATCATTTTGTCTGTTTCTCTCAATTTTTGATGAAGTTTTAATAAAATCTGATAGGCGCGTTGTTGTTGTTGGTAATTATACCAACAACAACAACGCGCCTATCAGATCTAAACTTAAGGCGATTCATGTAATAAATCAGATTTGGTTGCCCAATACAAGAGTGCGTCTCTGAAACTGGTTATCTACTTTGGAGATACATCGACAACGATCAATAGAAGAATGACATACCTCTTAGGTTATCTCATAAAAAAAAAAAAAAAAAAAAAAAAAAAAACACCTGGCCGCTCACACACAACTGCCTGGTCTCATTACAAAATTTTTGCTGATAACACCATCATTCTAAAGAAATATTATTATCGACGATTTCAAAAGGTAATAGAAACGCTTTATGTAAAACAATTAAAGTTTAGCTTCAACCTTAGCCTATCTGACAATGGCAGTAACGTGTTGGTGGCCTTTTAGAATATACCTCGACATGGAATCACAACCACATTTATTTTCACACAATTTAGAATTACTACTACTTCGAAGCAATACAACTTAAACAGCAAACATTAACAACGAATAGTGAAAATGTCAAATAAAATGGTCAAAAGTGCTTGAGACAATAATCATTATAGATAATATGTACTCTCACTTATCACCCCAACAAAAGGAAAACTGTGTTGTCATATTCCCTGAAACACACACACCCGTGTATATATATATATATATATATATATATATATATATATATATATATATATATATAAGGAAAAGTTCATAATTGTTCCAATGAGAGAAATATGTATATTTAAAAGAAAGAGAGAAACCGAAAACGTTTTTGGTTATAATGTGGATTTGTTTTAGAGTATATATTATATTTTATTCTTCATATTTTTGCTACACGTGTTTCCGGTCTCGTAACCTTCTTCAAGTAGATTAAAAGAACCAATTTTTAAAGGAATAAATTTTCCTTATGTTCTTTTAATGTTTCATTGTTCATTTTCCATATTTGTAGTGAGCCTTGATCCCATTTTTGGACTGTTGGCAAAAGTGTATTTCTAGCTAAGTGGTAATAAAATCATTAGGTTTAGACTTAGTACTGACGATGACAGATGTGTTGAAAAAAGTACGTCTAAAACATTGAATTACATCGCCATTCTTCTATGAAGCCATTCTTAAAAAAATCTAACTATATCTAATACAAAGAAAACGTGCATAAAAAACAGTCGCCCAGAACAGGCCCCAGATTAAAGTGAAATGCAGCACCAATGCGCCAGGTGAGCACACAAAGATGAATAAAGTAGAACTCCTGATAGACAGACACACATACACAAGTACGAATACACATTACCATCCGCTGTCCGCTTCAACATGCTAAAATTTTTACAAACATATATACACATAGAATTATCTACGGTTTTGATACATGTGATTCGTGACTGACCAGTGAGAAATGAGCCAAACAAAATTGAAAAAAGTTCTATCATTTTGTCTGTTTCTCTCAATTTTTGATGAAGTTTTAATAAAATTAAAATATGTTAGAATGATATATGTTTCCTATATATATATATATATATATATATATATATAATAAAGTAGATAAGTTGAGTTGGCCGTCCTGGGTATGACGATAAACTACATCCGTGTCCTGGGTAAGACGATCAAGTACATCCAGCAGCAAGTCCTCTGATCAAGGAGGTTTTGTGAAGCATGGAACCACCTATTAATTGCTGGTGTTCCCAGGTCCACTCTGATCCAGGGTGGTAGCACCTGTTAGTATCACAGCTAAGGGCAAATAATTAACCCCTAAACTGGGGTCAAAACACCATGAAAGGGTAAAAATAAGTTTTAATACCAGAAATACTTTGTAAAAAAGCATATTACCAGCAATACATTTTTGAAAAAAGAAATCTACCACGATACATATTTAAAAGGGAAAATGTTACCAGCAATACATTTTTGAAAAAAGAAATCTACCACGATACATATTTAAAAGGGAAAATGTTACCAGAAATAGATTTTTGGAAGGAAAAAATATGACAAGAAATAGATTTTGGAAAAAAAAAAATTTACAACTATTAAAAATTTTGTCAGCATTAAATAATATATTGAGGTTGATATGCCGTAAAACAAAACAAAACAAGATAAGTTAGTCAATAAAACGAAGTCAAACGAAATGGTACCGATGTAATCAGTACGAAAATACATTTATTAATATTAACCACATGACAAAAATAAAGCCCGAGGATTAAGGTTCCACCTGTGTTCTTCATCATTTTCTCTAATTATATATATATATATATATATATATATATATATATATATATATATATATATATATATATATATGTATGTATGTGTGTGTGTGTGTGTTCTAAGTTAATCAGATAATGAAACAGGCCCGATGCATGCATGTTTTTTTTTTGGGTGGGGGCTAGGAAGAACAATAATTACCTATAATTTCCAGCTCTTTGTCATATTACCACCAGACTTTGTCAATTGACTTTCAAACTGATGGCATTACATATGATTGCCTCAGCCAACCAGATATTGTTTCATCCGTTTTGGTATCTTTTTACTGAGTTTCCCATTTTAATAAACCTCAGATATTTTTAGACTGAGAAAGTTCCGAACTCACAACGGGACAACCTCATCATCCTTCACAAGCGTAACACTGTTTTTTTTTTTTGTTGTTTTTGTTTTTTTGTTGTTTTTTCTTTTACATTTTTGCAACTTTTGCTTCGAAAGAAATGTTTAGTTCTACTGCGTGCACTAATTTTTTTTTTTAATTAGCCTGCCGGATATCGATGTCCGGAAGTTGGTCGGTTAAAGCAATTTCAGTTGGAAATGCGAGACATCTTTCGAAACCAGATAGGACTTGGCAATCTGTGACGTCATCAAACAAGGTTCGTTTATATTTGGTTGGTGCAAAAATAATGTCGTTTTCTCACATATGTTACTATGTGAGAAAACGACATCATTTTTGCACCAACCTAATATTTCAGGTTGAAAGATATTTTGGAATGTCACTTTTCTAAAAAAAAAGTCACACTGACTGGCACATTAAAACCATTTCTGTTAACTTTCTCCTGCGTAATTTCTGGCGACTTTATGTCCGGCTCTGCTTTATATCGAACTTTTCTTGTCAATAAGCTGATCCGTACCGGCAAATGTTTCGTTTCCACATTCACAATTTTCTACTTTGTGTCATCCGTCTCTCCTGTAGGGAATAGAGGTACACCCTCAACACATTTAGCTTTTCTGTTGTGGTTTATACTGTTACTAGCACCATGGCCCGGCGTTGCCCGTGCTTGATTCAAAAATCGTACGACTCGTACAGCAATCGCTATCACTTGACTTAAAATATTTTTGCCCTTTCTTGCCTTTAAAGGAGTGCCCTTTGCCGTGCTGAATTTGTTACATGCCTTACTTCTTGCCTATCTCACACTGCGAATTTTTTCTAAGCTCTATACCAAACATCAAATCTGTTACGAAAAAAGAACTAAACAAAATGAACACAAAACGATCAGCTTTAAAAAAGGACTCGTAACTGGAAAAACCGAATGAAAAAAGAATGTTAACAACAAATAATTTTTCACACCCAACCCAGTTCTGCGGAATCAGAATCAACGTTGAGTTTAAGCAAGCGAATGAGCCAATTGGAGTAAAGTGCCATGCAGATTTAAATTGTTCCCACTTGTGACGAATGCAGCTATCGATTTTTTTTTTGCATGCTAACATGCTAGTTAACATTCGTGTCAGTCAGCTGTTGGTTCTCACGCTGTCCAATAGAATCTTCCTGCCTATTCGTGGCAGTCAGCTATTGGCTCTCACTCTGGCCAGTAGAAAATGGCCGCAAACTACATGTAAACTGCCGTAGAAGCATGAAAAAAATCGATTATTTCCACTATCGATGGGAGTTGGGAAATGCAAAGTCGGCCTTGGCCTTCCCACTAACTTGGAGCATGTGCATGTAAATTTTGGTGCAAATCCGTCCAAAATTGCGGCCGTGCATTCGTTACACACACACACACACACAGACACACACACACACACACACACACACATCCTGCCTTTTATAGATAGAGATACTGCAAATAGATTTTTTATGGATTGTGTAGCCTGCATCATACACAATCTGTCTTGTATTACGCGTTGTCTGTCGCCTAGAATAGTTGTCAAGCAATGCTAGACCGCAAGTCTACTCTGCTATTTAACCTATAGCTGAGAGAATAACACATTGCTTCTTCTTTTAGAAAATATCAGCAAAATATTGTTTTCTCCATTCGCCCTATAGCATCCAGTCTATATAAAGGGATTTAATCTCAACTGCCTTTATAAACATGTTTTTTACTTTAAGTTTTCAATTTTCATTTATATGCCTTGTTGATTTTTTCCCTCTGTAATCTGTACTAGTGTCATTGATAAAATGTTTTTTGTCTCTTGGCTTTTAATTTTCCTGTCTGCTTTTTTATTTTGACGTTTCGCTTGTTCATTTTGTCTCATTTAGTTTGTCATTTTTTTTTATTCATTTTTAGTTTCATTTTTCTTTTCTTTTCTTTTTTTCTTTCTTATTGCGTTTTCCTCGTTTTTCTGGGAAAGTGGAAGATCTTCTCCCTCACTTGCTATCCTTTTTCACGTTAGATAAGTTCATTGATAAAAAGCGAAACGAAAAAAAATATACAAATCTCAATTCTCACGTCACGATACAAATTACACGCACCTACACAAGTCCATTTGAGTTAACGGGTGAGAATCAGACCCCAGGTTTTTAAAGTTGTTCACGCAAACATTTTGTACGGGTTCAGGACGACACATTGGTACATATTCGGATGTACACGCCTTCTGGGCTTGAAAACAAATAGGATCACACACACATTTTATACACACGATTAAAATGCTATGCGCGTGCGCGCACACACACACGTATATATAAATCATCAAACATACATATATAAACATAAACAGAGAGAGAGAACAATAATTCATATAAATTTTTATAAATACTGAGTGAGTGAGTGATTGAGTGAGTGAAAGACAAAGATAAAAATACACTTCAACAGCAATGTAAACCCAATTATCTGAGTTATTTTTTTATCATCCTTTTTTGCGAGGAGGGTGTTCAATGCAGGAATCAGACCCCAGCCCAACAAAAAAAATCTGTAGGATATGAGAAAAATGAGCCTGCCATGTTAGTCCATAACATTTTAGATTTTTTTCGGTATATAGGTAAAGGAAATAAATGTAACCTGTGTTTGGTTGAAAAAAATGTTTATCCAAAAACACTTAAATAACCCGGGATTATTAAACAAGAGAAATGAACTGATTGTTACATGTAGCCATAAAAATAAATATCTATAAATATCGTAGATCCAGATTAATTTTTGATTTTTAATACTATCACGATTATATATTATAGTTAGCGGGGATACCCGGCGTTCCTCGGAAGATCTCTGAAAAATAGTTTATTGTTGACAATTTATTGATATTTGTCAGCCATCTTATAGAAAATAATTTTTTATTCAATCTTTAAAAAATAAACTTCATTGTTTTTTGGTTTGTTACAAAATAACTAAATTTATGAAAATACCACACCACCAATACCACGCTCGGCGGATGGGGAGCGTAGGAGGCTGTGCTTCCCCATGTTTTTCATTAAAAAAGACACTTTATTTTTCGAATTAAATACTATCATAAATAGTTTGTTAATGTTGTTTTTAAATAAATCAAATCAAAATTATTATTAATAAAAACGTAAATAAATTTAATATATATTTAAACGTATTTAATTTAATCATTTTTTCAAGCTAAAACTATAGCGACTCTAACTTCTTCGAAAAATAATGAATTGCTATTTATTTTGGAGGGAAATTTAGATTTTTTAAGAAAATGAAGATTACATTAGTAATTATTTCTTTTTTAAAAAAAAAGGGAAAGAAGCAAACATTTCTCCGTAAATGAGTCTAATTACTATTTTGAAAGAGAGTAAAAGTAAGATACATTGAGAATTTATTAGGTTGGTGCAAAAATAATGTCTTTTTCTCACATATGTTACTATGTGAGAAAACGACATTATTTTTGCACCAACCGAATATTAGGTTGGCGCAACATAATGACGTAATAATGTCGTTTTTGACGTATTTTTTAACGTCAAAAAACGACATTATTACGTCATTATTTTTGCACCAACCTAATAGTTTTGAAAATCGATTATGTTTAAATTTCAACTTATAGTTGTATTTGAAAACAAAAAAAAACTTTAGTTAAATAAAAATTAGGAGAGATAGACATGACTTACGACCAACATTAGTCGTGTTGAATATTTGTTTTACGAATTTAACTATATTTTATTTAAATTAATTTTTGAGAAATAAGACTCGCTATAGATTTTTGCTTTAATAAAACTTAAGATTATTTACTTTTTTATGTTAGTTACAAACCAAAAAACAATGACGTTTATTTTTTAAAGATTGAATAAAAAATATTTTCCATAAGATTGCCAAAGAACATTAATAAAATTTAATTTCTTCTTTTAAATTTTTATATTTTTTAAAATTTACGCTTTGATTTACTATAGATATGGAAATAAATTGAAGAGAATAGAAATTTTTAAAATATATATAACGTTTCGAAATTCTCAGCAGAATTAAAAATTAAGAATTAAATATCAACGGAATAAGAATTATTCCCATTCGTTCATATTTTTTTAATTCTGAGAATTTCGAATGTATTCTAACGGAGTTATTACGTATTTTTAATTTTAAAATATCTTCGTAAATACAAATCATACGATGATAATTGTTGTTACAAAAAAGTGTGTTGGGTGATAATGAGTCTGTATATATATTTATTTTGTCGAAAATTATTGTAGTTTTTTTTAGTTTTAGCTGGACACTCACACACATGCGCACACACATACAGATATCTGTTCTTTATTTTGTAGATAATAATTGTTGTTAATAATTACTGTTTAATTTTATTTTTAATATTACTATTTTAAAATGAGATTAAGTAAGCTCCCTTTAATTAAATATTTAATGATCTACCACTCTAAAATGGAATAAAAATGTTAATTATGAATAAATACAAATCTTTTACTTTTATATACTTATCACAGTTAATTGCCAAGTATAATGTTTTGAGAAATATAGTTTTTAATGTTTTTAAAAGGATACAATTTTTTAAAAAAAAACTATAATCTCAATATATATATATATATATATATATATATATATATATATATATATATATCATACTTAATTGTGCTATAATTGCGGAAAAACAGATATATTTTTTTGATTCAATTTACGTAACGGTTAGCCCGAACTGGGCACCTGAAGATTGCGTTTGGCATGAAACTTCGAGTCGTGCGAAAAGTGAGGATATAATATATATATTTATTAATATATACTTAATAACTCTGTTGTATAACATCGAGCACTGTTTTATTAACTCCAGCACTTTATGTGCAATTGACACACACACACAGACACGCACAAACACACATACACACACACATATGTGTGTGTATATATATATATATATATATATATATATATATATAGATAGATAGATAGATAGATAACATTATTGGTTAATATACACACACACATTTATATATAATATATAAATATATATACATACGTATATATATATATATATATATACATATATACATATATACATATATATATACATATATATATATATATATATATATATATATATACACACATTATATATTAATGTTTAAGAATTAAAAATTAAAAATAAGCAGATAATTTTATATATAGTGTTCAATATTAAAAATATTAAAATAATATTAAAAATAAGGATTAATACTAAAATTAACTGTAAATATCAATTCCTTTTTAGTTGTTGTATAGTACTAGTGTTAATAAAACTTGAAGATTGCGTTGTGCATGAAACGCTGCGTAGTGTTACCGGTGAGGGATAATATATATATATATATATATATATATATATATATGATAGGGTTGTAGTGTAGTGGTTATCTGTGTGCCAAGTGGCATTGTCGCACAGAGTTCAAATTGTAGCCGATATTGTTGCGTTCGCTTTCACACAAATACTCTTGAAAAGATATGATCAAAGTCTAGGAGAGAGGCAACTCTGAATCTAAAACCGGTTAAGCGTGGAGCTAGCATCTATATCTCGTAAGAAAACTACTTGTTATAGAAGTAAAGCTGTCCTGATTGATAAAAGAGTATGTACAGGATGAGCATAAATATATATAAGTGTTTATGGGGAGAGGTGTAGACTTCTTTCTTTCTCTCTCATATATGTGCTGGAGCCGCCCAGTCTAACTTCCAGGCCTTGATATAGTTCAAAAGCGTCCGCACGGCCTTGTGAGTAATGAATTATTTTCAACTCTTCAATCCCTTTCTCACAGTCCAGATATTAGATGTCATTCGTTAATCTGTCCCTATTTCCATAGTAAATTTTCGGACATGTTACATTCCTTAGTTTCTTCAGTTCAGACTTTCACAGCTGAGACTCGCTATGCTACTGGTAGGAATCATACCTACTCATTTCGTCGTCCATTACGAAGAAGCAAGTTCTTAAATTCTCCCCAAGAACCGCTACTTTATAAAATAGACACCCGAGTGGGTGCTTCTTTTATCGTATACTTTGATGGGCGCATCATTTGGTCTGGCAAAAAAGGGTTGAGTAGGTCATCTGTCTAGAGATGAGGTATTGTAGCTATTTAGACTATTTACTTTGTTCAGACTGTTGTCCTCATCTTTGTTGTTATATCCATGACATTTTCGGTCGTTGTACGCTCCGGCCTTCTTCAGGTGATATACATTGGAATTTTGAATCGAACCCCTTTTACTCCGTCTACGTGGGTAGATTATTATCTACATGGCCCAGTGGATAAAAGCGTGGGTTGATGTAATCTAAAAATGACTTAACACAAAGAGTTATGAGTTCAATACCTGGCCACGGCAGAAGAACAAAAACATTGGAGAGTTGTGTTAGCAAAGAGAATTAACTGGAACTGAGATATCCAGAAACGTCATGGCAAGCTTGAACAGAAATCGAGTATGGGTTCGATCTTGGACAAGGGCATAAGTCATTTGAATTATTAGCGTAAATGTATTGAAAATACGCAGCCACACGCCATGATGAATGTTGCACGTGTCTGTTTGGATGTAGACAGCGAGAGAGACAGGCAGAGGAAGATAAAAAGACAGATTTAAATAAACTTAGTAGAGCTTAAGACAGGATAACGGCAAGGAGAGGTGGAAAGATTGTATTGTGTCGATCTTAAAAGTGAGAAAGATTATTATAATTATTATTCGAGATTTCAGTTCGAACAGAGACCACATTAGACACCGCTGCGACGTACGTAGCTATGTCAACCCCAGAACAAGCTTTGTAAGATGTTTCCTACTCAGGATTAAAACCGAATTATGTAGATTTTCGAAGCTTAATGTTGTACAAGATCACAAATATTGAGCGTAGAGTGAGGACCGAACCTATTACTGGTTAAGGTCAGAAGCCAAAATAACCATTGTTTTCGGCAAGGTGCTCTAAATCGTTTAAAATTAAATGTTTACCCTATACAAGGCCTAAGAACCACTCAATTACGAGGAAGTGTAGGATAGATAAGGGTTGGCATTAGACTTGAAGGTTATGATTGTAGTTATCAGTGACGCAGACTCACAGGACTTTGTTCCGCAAAGTAGCGATTGTCGGGAAGAAGCTGTCTGAGTGGACCTCTTGCCTTACCAATGGAATAGGAAGAGAACGAGGGGTGATTCCATCTCCTGTGCCCCTGGCATGGCCAGTGCCCTAACTGAAAAAGGGCGTTGAAATGAGCTAAAAGAAAGTAACACGTCTGAACATTTGACGTGGAAATGGCGCGTGAGAGCAGCGAGAGGGCTTGGCAACGTCTTGTCTGTGAGTAAGAGAGTTTAGAGTTGGAAAGTATTCAAGCATGTAAAAGCTTCTGAATTCTATCAATACTGGAAAGTGAAGACTGTGCAGCTCCTTCCCAGATAGGTCAGCAATGTTCCATTTTTGGTTTGATCTGACTCTACTAGAGCGGAGGGATTAGTTTTTGTAGGTGTATCCATAAACTCTGGTATCCTCTGCATATATATTTACTAATCTGATAATGTTCCTGGGTATATCGTTAATCTAAAGCAGAAAGATTATAGGACTGTGGAAAAAGGCATTTATATTAATATTAACGATTGGGCTTACCGGATGGACTTGATAATTGCAAAAGTCTACTAGAGATATGAGCACGTAGTCGAGTGGTTACAACATTCGCATTCTGGCCATGAGACCCGAGTTCGATCTCGAATCTCGATTTGTCAAGAAGGAGACTTCCTGATGTTATCGGATTGGAGGTGTCGATCACAGCATGCGGCACATTTGGAAAGGGTCTGAAAACCATACCACGCCCTGTGAGTGAAATTGGGCAGATGGTACCGCTGGGTTCCGTCGATAGCTGTGCTTGCACGAAGTCACAAGTCATCGGTGGCGAGGGTTTGAACGTGGTGGGCTTGTTCAGGATGTTGATACCACTAGATAACACTCTCTTTATTAGACACTGTAACTAAGGTCTGCTCAGCATAGTTGCAGTATAAACCATAGGTGGGTTCTGTGGGTGTTGAACAAACACAAAATGCGCCTGAGCAAGCGTCTGCAATAGGGATTGGCTAGCCACGCTAATAGACGGGTATCCTCGAATACATCCCAGAGATGACATAAGTCAATGAAACTCAACCGCCGATCCTCTTAATATTGTCGTGAAATATATATATATATATTTGTGTGTGTGTGTGCTAGTTTGTGGAAGTAGTAATGTATAGAGTTAGTATTTCAGTAAAGAAATAAGAATTAAATCATTCACGCCAGACTTTATTAGTTTTGAGTTCTAATTCTGCAGTAAATTAGGCTTATCAACCGTAAATAAAATAAAAAAGGAAGAAACACTACGTTGAACTAAAGAAGAAATAAGGGTCTGCACATTTGACCAAACAGCGAAGAAATCTTAATAAAAACACCAAACACAGATTTCGCACGAAATAAACTGGACAAATAAGAAGCGAGAAATATTACCTTCAACTGACGAAGAAATAAGGGGTCTGCTTATTGCACATTTGACCAAAGATTGGCGGAAACTGGAATAAACACAAGCACATATTTCGCACTAAATAAAATAAAAAATAAGAAGTGAGAAAGACTATGTTCAACTGAAAAAGAAATAAGGGTCTGCTTATTGCACATTTGACCAAAATACTTAAGAAATCTTAAAAAAACACCAAGCTCAGATTTTGCACTAAATAAGCTGCACAAATAGTTAAATAGAAACATTAAAATTACGGAAGATCATATTTGTGTCTGTATTTTTAAAAAAACCTATGGTTTTATTTTATAACATTTAAATGTATACCCTTTAAAAATTAGGCCAAGCGTGCTGTGATATTTTCATTTGCTTCTAGGTGTGCCATTGCATAAAAAGTTTGAGAAACACTGGTTTAGGGTCACACGAACAGAAATGTTTATATTTATAATTATAGCTTAGATCATAGATTGTGATCTAGTCATATTGAGAGAGAGTGAGTTGGGTGAGAAAGAGGAAATTATGTCATAAGAATTGGTTTCATACATTTTCAAATTAGTGAATAGAAGACAAAACAAAAATTAATCAAGAAAATAATTGAAGGGACCATCCTAATTATTACGTGTATTGCAAGTCCTGGTTCCAAAAATGTGCTGTGATATTTTCATTTGTTCCTAGGTGTGCTTTTGCTTAAAAAGGTTGAAAAAACTGTCACAGTTTGAGCATTATCAAATGTCTTCGAGTTATTTGCTAAACCTATCTCTTTCCAGTTCAAGCCTGAAATAGTTGGACACTCAGTGTGGATCAAACTCTACCGAATTGGCCTCAATATTTATTTGGTTAACTATCTCTTTAAAGGTTTCTAGACCCCTGCTGTATTCGTACACGGATGGAGACGCCATAGACGCCATTACGTTATAGACAGTCATTGACACATACACGCAAATGAGTCTTTTGTACAAAAGCACATAGAGTGGTTGATGTATGCACGTACTTCTTCTGTGGCCATAGCAAACGACACCAGCTTCAACTTTGTTCTGAGTGCGTCATAAATGTGTTCTAATCTGTTTGGGATGATTCGCATTATTTGACAAATGTCTCGCCCGCACTAACACACACCGCCATTAAAAGTGTTCAGGCACGCCTTACCAGACGATCTAATGATATGCTGACACACAAAAAAGCTTGCAACAGAAGTCCCTAACGCACGCATATATTACATTTATTTCTTTGGCAGGGCGAGATAGAAGGCAGCGTATTTTTTTTTTCTTTTTCCTTGTTTCTTTTGGAAGGGCTATGCTATCTCGTACGTTTACAGTAAAGGTGAGCTGGGGGTCAAATCAAAGTTGGTTGAAAAGTTGGTTCTTAGTTAGGTTAGGTTAGGTATTTGAGTTGAAAATCTCCCGCAGTATAAAGCATGTACAAGAAAACCTTTTATAAATCACTATTTAATACTTATTTGTTTAACCATTTCACAGACCTGCAAAATTAAGTGTCATAAAAACATTTTTAATTACATGTTCCTCCTCTACGAACTTGGTAAGTGTTAAACCCAAAACAGCTTCAGATTCGTTCCACCCCGTACAGTTTTTTTTTTTTTTTTTTTTTTTCACAGACCGATTTTTTCTTTAATATTATAATGTGTCTTATAATTACCCACAAAATTTATTTTCTGGTCAATTCTGAATATATTTCTTTTTTAAATATCAAGTTATTTACATCTTTACTTATTGGCAAAACTTCAGTCAGTTAAATTGCCATACGTGATATACCCTTGGGCGATCATATCTCTTTCGATACTTGACTGATAAGGCAGAAGATTTTCCCACATTAGGTTGCCATTTCTTTCTGTAGTAGACTGGTTTGCAACCAAGGCCAAAGAAATCAGTCTGTCCTGCTATTCAACGCATAGATAGATTCATACCTTTCCCGAGGTTATCTGTGTGTAAATGAACCTAACAAACTCGATAGGAATTCGAACTCGGTTCGCCGTTTTCCCATTCCGAGCCAATATCCTGCTTAGTCTTTGTTTAACAAGCAAAGGAAATGCATCTATTTTATTTCTGCTTCCAAAATTTACCAGCATCCAGGAAAAAACCCGCCATCATATCCCACTACTCTTGCTATGTCTTTCCCGCCTTTTTAATGTCTTTTTGGAAACTTTTCCAAACTTCTCACTTCGTAGACTAAGATATTCTGCGAAAAACAAAAACTCATTGATTGTCCAAAGCTTTCAATTTCTCAAGCCTATTTACAAATGCCTTTTCTGGGTCTTTATCATCCAAAATGAACTTTAATAATCACACATTTTGAAGGAATTCCTAGCTTTCTTTCCTATTTCAAGAGGTTACCATTTTAACCTCTGACCATAAAAAAATGTCTATCGAAAAAAACTCTACATTATCCCAAAACAAAATAAGTAGCGAAGTTTTCCAATTTTTTTCTCTTATCTATGACACATTACATTTTTTTTGCGTTTTTCTAATTCTTCAATACTGAAATCAGGTCAAACTTTAAAATTGAAATCAGGTCAGATTCTGAAAGCGTCTCTCCTGCGTTATGAAAGCAAATAACTTTCCGTTTAAATTTTATGAATTTCCGAAAGTTTTCGAATTATTCGCTCAAGTATGTAACACAATTAATAATGAAAAAAATGATGGCAAAAATTGAAGCGCTAAAATAGACATTTCGGTCCTCTCACTTTGTAAAGAAGAAACATTATGTTTTTGTATTTATTAGCCTAATTTGTTTATTAAAAGATTCACCCAACCTTGATTTCTCTGGAAAGACCATTTCCCTCTTTTTCAACTGATTAATTTATTTTTTTAATTTATTTTTTAAGGATTATCAACCCTTTGTGATTATTTAAAGCAGAAACATTTGGGGGAATTGTAAGAATATTTTTCTCATTCTAGCATTTAACCCATAGCTGGGAGCAAGAGATGGATTCACACCTTTCTAAAGTTTATTTGCGAGTCAGTGAATGTAACAAACTCGACTGGAACTCGAACTTCGTTCTCCGGTTAATCATTCCGAGCAGCTATCACCCGCGCACCTGTTTATTTTTTTAAAGAGAAATATTTGTTGTTTTAAAATGAGCACTAATGACAATCATTCGTAATAGTTCAACAGAAGTCAAATTAATCGCTTTCCTAGGAACAGCACGCACGCGCAAACGCACACACGCACGCACACACGCACACACACACGCACACACACGCATGCACACACAAAGACTTCAAGTTAAACAACAGATAAGATTACAGGCAATGATTGTATATAAAGATCAGTATGAATACAGGTTCCAAATAGGAGATGTTTTAACATTACTGGATATTAATACGCTGTATATCATCTTTGTGCATCAACTCAGACCTGTACCCGCATATTCATACGATCGTACACATAGCAAATAGCATCTTGTGATATATTATTCTACGCCATTTGTATCTGGCGTCATCTGCTCATGTCTCATACACGATCAATGGAGGAAGATTTTGGCGATCGTGCATACCAAAAACGTTCTTGCACTCACATAGGCATCACATAGGTAAGAATTATTCTGCTAGAACAACACATCGCCTTTCTGCCTCAAGAATGAGAGCAGAATGGCTTGGATGAACTTGTGCCAGTACATAATATTCCGTTCGCAAATATCAAAAAAGAGAGTAATAATTGCAACTTATGGCACACAAAACAATGATGCCAGGTATTTGGTCTGCGTGTCCTTGGCAAATGCACCCTCGAAGAGACGAAGATGTTATGGCCTAAGGGACAATCTCATAGGGTTGGAGTTAGTAATTAGTTCAGGGCTAAATATCCATATATTTACTTGACACGGCCATATTTACTTTGATACGTACCGTGGAATCCGTGCAGACCCTGTTTTATGACGTGAGCATCTGTCCAGAAGGTGTTCTACGATGTGAGCGTCTGTCCAGATCCTGGTCTATGATGTGAGCGTCTGTCCAGAACCTGGCCTACGATGTGAGCGTCTGTCCAGATCCTGGTCTACGATGGGAGCGTCTGTTCAGAACCTGGTCTACGATGTGAGCGTCTGTCCAGAACCTGGCCTACGATGTGATGGTGTGTCCAGAACCTGTTCTACGATATGAGCGTCTGTCCAGTACCTGGCCTACGATGTGAGCGTCTGTCCAGAACCTGGCCTACGATGTTAGCGTCTGTCCAGACCCTGCTCTACGATGCGAGCGTCTGTCCAGATCCTGCTCTACGATGCGAGCGTCTGTCCAGATCCTGGTCTACGATGTGAACGTCTGTCCAGATCCTGGTCTACGATGTGAATGTCTGTTCAGAACCTGGTCTACGATGTGAGTGTCTGTCCAGAACCTGGTCTACGATGTGAGCGTCTGTTAAGATCCTGGTCTACGATGTGATGGTCTCTCCAGATCCTGGTCTACAATGTGAGCGTCTGCCCAGAACCTGGTCTACGATGCGCGCGTTTGTCCACAACCTGGTCTCCGTAGGTAGGAATTTTTAGTTGACCACTGTTGCCAGTCTCGAAGCAGCACCAACACCAACGCGTCCCGTACAACATTTCTCTAAGATAACAATCTAACCTCTTTATGGCCCACTGTCTGACTCCTCTCAAGCGGCTGTTTCTTCACGGTGACACTGGCTTGCATTGAACCCTTTCACCACAATGAACCATATCACCGTCTAGTTCCTAGCTACTGATACGAATTTAGATCTTACTGGTTGAGAAAACTTGATTCAAATCCTAGTAAAGAAGAATGAAACTGAGGCTAACTCAAATTTGTATATATTTACAAATCTGATATTTTCATAATGGCTACTAAATCCATTGTCAGCTCTGAGAAACGCAAGATAGGAGCAATGAGAAATAAAATCTTTTATGAGTTAATAATGAAGAAAATGTACGGAACTTGAATTTAATTCTATAAATAATGAAGAGAAAATTTTTGAACATAAATGAAACAGCATGACATTCAAGAATAGATATTAGCTTCGATTTTTTGTTGATAAGTTCAGTTGAATGGATTCAAATGCAGTAAGAATAACTTAAACAATACATAATGTCGCTTGTGAGCATTTCCATGCCATGTAATTGTCTTAAATACGAAAGATTAATTAAAGAGTTCTGGTCGCAGACACAATCATCTTGTCTGCTACAAGACCATAGCAGTAGAAGACTGAGAGATGACTTATTAATAATGAACTGCTAACTACGCACCGCTCTATGTCAGACAATATATATATATATATATATATATATATATATATATATATATATATATATATATATATATATATATGAAGAAAAATATACGGAAAAAACAAACAAAAATCCTTATATGCAATTATGCTGTAGGATTTTTGTTTGTTTTTTTCCGTATATTTTTCTTCATACTGTCGGATCTATATCCATATATTTGCTTACACACACATATATATATATATATATATATATATATATATATATATATATATATATATATATATATGTGTGTGTGTGTGTGTGTTTGTATGTGCGTGTGTGAGTGTGCGCGCGCTTTTGAACATTAAAATATTAAAATATTAAAAAATCGAAATCTTCAGGCACACTCGGTTCATTTTTATTATTTCAGTTAGATTCCTCGACTAATTTCGGCCAACATGGCCATTATGAGGAGAAAAAATTTTCTGCTAGCTAATAGCAGTGAACTACAGAAATTAATGTTTTGATATATATATATATATATATATATATATATATATAAACGCAAACAAAATTCAATAGAAATGCAACAACTACAATTGGATTTATTGATGATGCTTGAGTTCAACAAGAGACCAAAATAATCCTGGTATAAAAGAGAAAGATAAAATAAACGAAAGGACAAGAAAGGCGTTGAAGGACTGGAATACTCAGCTCGGAGTTATGCTTTTAATCCACGTATATATATATATATATATATATATATATATATATATATATATATATATATATATATATTGGCGTTTTTTTTGTTTTTTTGTTGTTTTTTTTTTTGCTGTTCGTACAAACCATGGTCTTTTTCTTAGATGTGCCTGTAACCCTAGAAGGTGCTTTCTGAAAACCCAACACAGCTGTATAGCAGAAAAAAATGTCTACGTTATTCGTTTAGGCCCACAATATAGAGTTGATTCGACTAACAGGGTCATATGGTAATGCAATTAAAGCTTGGACTTACCAAACGAATACCAAAATAGAAAATCCTTTGTGGTATGTTCGCTTATATGAAGATCTTGAATGCCATAGGTTATGATTTATATTCTATCGACACACATCCGCCATTTTATTTAAGCATACAATGTTCAACAATCTGCATGACAATTGTCGTTATTGCCGTTTATAAACGTTCGAAAATTTACGCTTGTTCGAATTCATTTCCTCCTAAATACTAAATTTTATTTACGACTAAATTGTGAGTTCTATTCTCACAAGGTGCACCATTCTCTCGGCATTGTGTCATATCGAAAATACCGCCTATATATATATATATATATATATATATATATATATATATATATATATATATATATATATATTGTGTATTGGGGTAGCAGATAATTATTCAAACATATATTGTTAAATATAAGACAACAAATGTCTTTTATGTTTGATCATTAACCGTTCTAACCTTCGTATAGTTGCTTTAGTTTCGATAGAAAATAAAGACAAAATCTGTCCAACATTGGATATATTTTTTATTATGCTGATCCTCGATCTAAGCTTCGGCTCACATGAGCCATCATCAGAGTGTTTATATGGACATTTCGTTTTTCTCTTCATTTTATATATATATATATATATATATATATATATATATATATATATATATATATATAAGTAAACATAGAAGTCAACACTTAGAGGCGACAGTCTGTTTCATGCTATATAATAATTTTATAATTACACACGCTCTATCTCTGATATTGAGCACTTTATTCCATAAATATAGCACACCTTAAGACTATATTTCTTTATATATATATATATATATATATATATATATATATATATATACTGTATCAAGATGGGTGGCCGCTTGTGAATACCAGATGCAGTAAGCTTGGATGTGTGGGTGGTGTAATAGATAATGGCACAGAATTGTTCATCAGAAAACCGAGTTCCAGTTCCAGTTGAGTTGTTTGTTTTATTCACTTATGCACAAATACCCTTGCGAAAGGCATAAGTCTAAATCTTCTCCCTTATCTATTGGTTAATTAGTAAAAACTTGAAAAAAATTCGGTTCTCACCCGTCGAAGTGGTCTATATGATAAAATTAATAATAAATAAATTATATATATATATATAAAATAAATAATATATATATATAATAAATAATATATATATATATAATATATATATATATATATATATATATATATATATATATATATATATACTAGCAGTTGCCCAGGGATGTAACAGTAAGAGATAGATCAAGTATATTAAAATTGACAAAGATTATTGTTTAAGGTTGACGGACACGCATGTCTTAATTACTTTTATTTTTTGTTTTTATTTATTTTTTTTTTTTTTTTACGAATTGGTCAAACCCGAACTCAAACAAAACATTGTTTTCAATCGTTATGAGTCTACCGTTTGAGTAGAATTTTATTATAAACAATTGTCTTGTAAATGGAATTTTTAAAGCATTCTGAATGTAAAAATAAAGAAAAAAGTGTGCGAGACAATAAGAAAGACTACCTGCCAAAAAAAAGTGAAGTTTTGTTTAAATCTGTTGAAAAATGTAGGAAATCCGACCCCATATATAAACGAACACAGACACACACACACACACACACACACAAACAACCTGATTTTATAAGTATAACTCGATATGAGTTGTCCCCCTTTCATTCTCGTGATGCCTCTTAATCGTGTTTTCAAATTGATTTTGTGCAAAAACAATTGTGTTTTTCCAATTTTTGGTGCTGTCAGAACCACCGCAAGGTAATTTTACGTAGTCCTGTGAAGTTTTGTAGAAATCGGTTGAAAAATGTAGGAAATCCGATCCAATATATAAACGTGCACACACACACACACACACACACACACAACCTGGGTTTTATAATAAGTATGATATATATAGTGTTCATAATTTCAGATGAGAGATTGTATAGCTGTATAATAATAGGCACGAATGTATAAAAATCCAGAAAATTTCTTTTGCATTTAATTTCATACTTGAACAAAAAACTGTGTAAATTGATTCACCTTTCTTCATTACATTTTGGGTTATTATTGCCAGGGGGCGTGAGAAAATAATGTTGAACACGATCGAGGTTGAATTTGCTTTTATTTTCTTTTTCTTTTCTTTTTTTCTTTTTCTTTCTTGGTTGCGCTAAGAAAATCGGGCGCCAATCTATGTTAACGAGAATCTCGCGATAGAAATTAACAAAGTAAACACAGAAGAAAAAGTTGTATCCAAAAAGAAAACACGTGGCAAAAGTATTTGTGGGTGGACAGGATGTTGTACCTTCAGTGATCGAGGCGGGGTTCTAGTGGCCCCGACGGATGGAAGAAGAAGAAGAGGAAGAAGAAGAAGAAGAAGAAGAAGAAGAAGAACTATTTTCTAACTCCTTTCTTTTCTAAGCTTTTTCGATTTCTTTCTCACCTAATATTATTATATAGGTTTTCCAACTAGAAAGTGTAGCTAGATGGCTGAAAATTGTGCACAAATATTACTCTCTGATCCTTGGTAAAAAAGCGTATGTTTCATACAAGCGGACAATCAGATACAGAATAAGATTAAGAAGAGTTACGGCTTTAATTACAGAAAATAACACGGAATATATGGGAAATAATAAAAAAGGAAGTAAGTAAAAGCAAAGCGTGCAATATGAGGATAAAGGAGCAAAAAAGAAACAATTTAAATACAAAAACTTGATTAGAGAAGATAAAATTAATAAACTTCGAGAGACTTAGTTTTCTTTCATATGATTAAGCTTGTCAGTCATTGGACTTTCAAAATATTTGCCATAACGCTGCAATCAAGATGGGAAAACGTAAATTTTCTCAGAAAATATATGCCAGTCACTTTCAAACAAATACTTCGATGAATAATTGTAATCCGCACTAACCTTGAATTTCGTATACAAGAAAACAAAAGTTTAAAAAAACTGAATAACTGCTAAAATTTTTGGGCGGTACAGTGTAACTCGGATATAAGAGACCCGGATATAAGAGAAACTCGGATATAAGAGAGATTTTCTCTGGTCCCAAATTAGAGCCATATATACCTAAACAAAATAGACCAAACCCGGATATAAGAGAAAACCGGATATACGATACTTCTTCTCGGTCCCTACAACACTCTTATATCCGGGTTACACAGTACAGTATAACCCGGATATAAGAGAGATTTTCTCTGGTTCCAAGTTAGAGCCATACAAACCTAAACAAAATAGGTCAAACCCGGATATAAGAGAAACCCTGCTATAAGAGACTTGTTCTCCGGTCCCGACAACTCTCTTATATCCGGGTTACACTGTATATAAAAGGTTCTTCAAGAGATTTACACTTGAATAATATAAACGTTGAAAGTCAGATTTCACCTAAATCAAGAATTTACACAAAACCGTGTGACTTCAGATGAAGAAAAAAAAAAAAAAAAAGAAAAAGAAATATTATGTTCTTATAAAAACGTCTTCAAAACTGGATTAATAGCCATATAATCGTCCTGGGTACGACGATAAACTACATCTGACAGCAACCTCTGATCGGAAGGAGATATGAACCACCTCTTAATAACTGTCCACCCTGGCCCGGGGTGATAGCACTAGATTGGGGCCTAGCTATCGGCAAGTAGTTGAAAATATAAAAAACATTTTTATAGTGAATATACCAGCAATGCATTTTCATAGTAAAAAAAATTACCAGCAATACTTTTTGCAAAGATTACTAATGCACCCCAAAATTAAATTTCGGTATTAAATGACCCATAAGGTGTTGATATGCCGCTAAACTAACAGACACTAGCCATTTAAGACATTTATAAATTTTAGCAAGAGATCAAATACATTTTTTAGTCAGAAAACATGCAGTGTTGATTCCTATCATCACGTGTAACGTTTAAATGAATCGAGTTTGCACTGAAAAAAATGTGTCTTTTTATATGCAGATTAGATATTTCATACAGAACTCAGGCTACAGGCTTCCATAGTGAAAAATATTTTATTTAATGTGGGTTGTTTATTTTATATTATAATTGAGCATTCACCTTCTTTCTTTGAAACTAGGGCAAACAACTGACACCTTCCATATACCTGGACAGCTTTTCTCCTTGCGACCGCAGTTAAACAATTTTGCCATAATTAGGGATAGATCTAGGCTAAGGTTCTTAAGAAAATCTGCAGAAATGTTATCCATGTCAGTAGCTTTCTTACAGTCAAGGATTTTTATAATCCTGGAAGCTTCCTAATCTGAGACAGGGCTATGCTAGAGTTTTTGTTTCGTGAGAAAGGGAAAGTCAGTTTGGGTATGGCTCTTTTGCGTAGTTAGAGGTAAAGTTAATTGCAAAGATCTTAGCCTTAGCCAAAGATCTTAGCCTTAGCCAAAGATCTTAGTCTTGCAGTCAAGATTAGCTCAGTACCATTTTTAAAGGTAGGCACCGGCGTTTTGCCTCTGCTGAGAATCTTATTTGTAATTCTCCAGAACACGCAGCAGACAAATTTGGCTTGGATTGCATCTGTATAGCTGCTGTTAGCATTTTCCAAGTATCTGTTGCACTAATTGCGGACAGTTCTATTGTTCCACCCCTTCTGATAAAGAGGGTAGTAATGGCTACGGTGAGCAATGGCTGCAGCATATTCAAGCGTGAATCAAGACTGGCTACGCGGCCATTTTTAATCTACGGGCATAGACTGTTCTTGTTCCATGTATAAGTATACAGTCTAGCTCTTATTTAGTACTACACAGTTATTGCTCGCTTGTTTCCACTGTCCATCAGGAATTGAACTTACAGTCAGTATGTCAGCCAAATGGCCTAGTGGATTAAAGCATTGATTTGGGAATTTGGTGACATAGCGATTGTGAGTTCAATCCCGGGTTCGGACAGTGTGTACTTGGAGTAGAGTGAGAAATGGTCGTACAAGAATTGAGCAGTACTAAAAATTAGAACTAGACGAGATATTCCAAGATATGTGCAGCGAAACGAGAACAGTCTTCCTCCGCAGATTAAATAAAGGGTTCACTTCAGAGACCCCTGTAGGTTACCCAGATCGATATAAACCTGTGGAAGGCCGGAGGCACATCGACCGGAACTTTGTGATAATAACAAGAAAGATGAGGATAATAGCCCGAATATAAATGATGAAAAAAAAAAAAGAAAAAATCCAGACAGGAATCAAGTATCTTTCTATGAATCTGATTTATTGAAGATCTAACGTGTTGATCAAATTAGCTTTGTGTTGACTTTTATCATCCAATAAGTATCCGACTTTTCTTGAGTAATTAAATTAAGGAAGTACTCTCTTTTTATTGCACTCATCTGCGCGATAAAATTGTTGTAAGTTAAAAGAAAATCTTTAAAAACACACCTGGCCATATTTTACTTCCTTTTCATTCATTCTTTTCACTCTCACTGATATATATATATATATATATATATATATATATATATATATATATATATGATTTTATTTTTATATCAGCTTGTCATCCCTTGACTGATTCCTTTGCACTTAGAAGGTTGCAAAAATATTAATGTTCTTAAAAATAATTACATTAAAGGCTTATCTATTTTCAGTTTTTCCGGTATTAAGATGATGTTTTAATTTCTTGATTTCTCTGTATCTCTTAAGGTTTTAAGCTTGACTAAATGTTAACATCCCGAGAAAAATTATTTAATAGTGTTTTATAACTTTAACAGCTTTTCTCAATTTACGTGCGAGCAACAAGGAAATAAACGCTTTGCTGTATTAACAACTCTAAAGATTGCCACATATTTCTTTTAATCAATTCCACAGCAAAGCAGGTAATAAGAAACATGCAAGATGCAAGTGGTTCCAGAGTGGAAGAGGCAGAGAGAACTATAAACGAACAGAATTCAAGGAAATGCAAGATGGCGACTGACGTCGCATTAAAATTTTTGAGGATCGTAGTTGCCAGGATAACAAGAAGTCGGAAGAGAGTTCCATATGCAAGAAGCGCGGAAGAAAACACTAGTAACATAAAACTTACAGTTACAACTTCAACAATGAAATGATGAGACCTAGCTGCCAATCTAGTACTGCGCTTTAATTCGTATAGACGAAGTAACATAGAGGAAAGGTCAGCAGAAGAATTACTGTCAAAATAATTATAGAAAAGGCACAGGGAAGCTACGTTACTGCAGTGGGAAAATGAGTGAAGTCAAGATGCCATGTCAGTCAGGACTGATAACATTGCAGATTCTTTGGATTCTATCAAGATTCCCTGAATACATAGCAGAAGCACCAAACCAAATGTGACAGCAATATTCGATGTATCGACGAATGGTGGACATATAAATGTATAAGATAGATTCTGGAGGAAAAACAATGTCTAACACGAAACAATGAAGCAACTTTCCCGGCAGCAGAGCTAGCAATAGATTCAATATAATCTTTCCACTTCATGTCATCGGAAGACCTTAGCGCGGGATGGCGCAATGATTAACTCTCCTGGAGGTTAGCATCAGCCATACTGATGAAAAACAAATAAGCTTCTCTAACATGGTTAAAAGAGAACAGTTTCGTTTTAGAAGTGTTAAAATTAACAAACCATTTCTCAGTAAGACTTCTATGTTAATCAGGGACTACGCTTAAATTCGTGAAGTCGATAGCCCAACGAGGAAAGATCCTAAGGACAAGTACCTTGAAAATCTTAGTAGAGGAGGAAAAAAGAAGCTACGTTAGGGCAGTGGGAAAGTAACTGACGCCGAGGTGCCATGTCAGAACTGATAACGTTGCAGATTCTTCTTTGGATTTTGTCACGAATCTCTACATCTATAGCAGAAGTATCAGACTAGATGTGCTAGCAATGTTCAATGTTCGATTAATAGGCTTATTCTTGGCAAAAGGTTCGAGTCAAGAAAAAAGGAAGACAGCTGTACATTAAATTGAAGAAAAGTAAACAAAACGACTTTTGCATTAAAAAAAAAACGTAATAATAAATAATTTTGGGTGATTTTGTTTAGCAGGATATCAACACCTCTGTGGGTTATTTAATGCTAAAATCTAAATATTTTGAATGCAATTGTATGCCTTCAACTACCGATAAAATGTATTGTTGGTCATTTTGCTATAAATATATATTGTTAGTTATGTTTATATAAAAATTCATTGGTGGTATTTTACTATAAGAATGTATTTTTATACTTTCATAGTGTTTTGATTTTGTTTGGGATTTCACTATTTTGCCCTTAGCTGGGACCCTAACAGGTGCTACCAGTGGTGGTTCCAGGATCTTCGAAACCTCCAATATCCTGATCAGAGGCCTTGCTGCTGGACGAAGTTAAGCGCTGTACTCGTGACTATAAAAGAACGCAATAATGAAAACGCACATATGCAAGGCGAGGGAAAGGAATCTGTAGATATTCACAAAGGTACTTTCATAAAGGCTACTCGATACTTTGTCCTCTTTCTTTGCGTCGTATCTTTTTATGACGTAGATGATCATAGCTCTCTGCAGCCTTTTATCTTTTGCAGCTCTAAGCAATGTCTGACAATTACTATCACTCCCAGTTCTTATTTTTTCCAGCTATTTATTCAAGGTCTTGCTTTCAGTATGGTGCATAGAACTTTATGAATTTAAGCGCAGTACTAGATTGGCGACAAGGTCTCATCATTTTACAGTTGAAATAGCTAGATGGAACCGTAAGTTCTATACAAACAGTTTCTTCTATCGCACTAATCGCTTGTGGAAACATCTTCCTGCTTCTTGCTTCTCATTTCATTGTGGTGACATGAATATTGGCTCTGAATGAGAAATCGGAGTTTGAATTCCAGTCGGGTTCGTTACAGTCACTTACACACAAATTCCCTTGGGAAAGATATGAATCCATCTCTTCTCCTCACTTCAAGTTGAATAGCAGGAAAGACTGGGTCTTATAACCTTGGTTGGCAACCAGTCTATCACAGAAACAAATAGCTTCCTACTGCGGAAAAATCTTCTGCCTTGTTAGAAATCGAAAGAGAAATGATCGCTCAAGCGTGTATCACATATGGTAATTAACAAAGTGGCTAGATTGGAAGCTAGGTCTCATCATTTAACTGCTGAAATTGCTGGCTGTAACCATAAAAGTGGGTCTATGCCAACAATATCTCTTTTGGGGTTTCTTGCTTTCCTGTCAAGTGATACACTTTCCTTATTATGTGTCCCAGAATTTTCAGATTTTAAGCATAAAAATCCTTTTTTTTTATATTTACCTTAAAACTACCTTGTTGCTCACATGCTCCCTCCATGATAATTTCAGCATCTTTCTACAGGGCCGCATCTCCGTTGCCTCAAGTTTCATCTTTATTGTTCAACATTGAATTTCATATTAGAATATCCAGTATTCTTTTCTTTGTTTTTAACGAAATGTCTATGTTTCTTAATACTTTGCTTAGCTCTTGATATTTCGCGCTACCTACTTCGGATTTGTAAGACACATTTTCTGTCGTCTGCTAAAATACTTCCTGTAAAGTATTTTTTTTTATTTCCATGATTTCGATATTTCCAATTAGTAGCTCGCATTTTAATAGTTAGCCCTTCCCCACCTCTTTTCTTTACGGCCTTATCTAGTAGTTTCTGCAGATTATATAATATTTATTCGGTAAAAATATATTTGCTGAGTCACTTTCGGATACACACAGTTTCGGTAGTACTAATTCTTCGTTTTTTGAGCGATACGGGATTGGTTAATCTTAAAAAGGGGAAATTAAGAACGATGAATAATTTTTTTGCTGTCGTCGAAGAACTTTAGGATAGTCGTCACAATACGAAATGATAAATGCACCGGGAAAGTGTAGGATATCCGTAATCAAACAAGATTTGTTTACCTTTGCACGAAAGATCTTTAACATTTCTACGAAGTCCGACAATTATTTTTATATATTTTATTGTTATACGTTTTTTTATATAGACACAAATATTTAAATAAATGGTCTGTTTATAATAGACAATATTAACAACATTTACCAGCCTGAATGTCTGAGAAATTTTCATAGAAATTATGCGTCTTCCGACAGGAATCGAACCTGTATCCTGTACGGAAACGTCATATAGCCTGACGTGCTATACCAGTTTAGCTAGGAAGGATGGTTTATTATAAACAGATCATTTAGTTAAATATTTGTGTCTGTATAAATAACGTATGACAATAAAATATATTAAAATAATTGTCAGACTTTGTACATTTCGTTGTGTGTGACGTCATTTGTTTACATTAAAATTCGCTTCAAGCAGATATGAACGTGCGAGGGAAATCATGGGAAATTTGTAGTTTAAAAGCTGTAAATCAACCGTGCTAACCAGACGCTTCCTTCGTAGCCAAGCTGGTATAACATATCATGCTGTATGACGGTTCCGCGTAGGATACAGGTTAGATTCCTTTTGGAGGATGCATATTGTCTATGAAATTTCTCGGACATTCAGGCCGATAAATGCTGTTAAAACTGTCTATTATAAACAGAGCATTTACTTAAATATTTGTATCTATATCAATAATGTATAACAATAAAATATATTAAATTCCTAAGAAGACAAATACTTTAATACTTTTGGTTTGCAAAGATATTTTCACAATTTTATGATTCAAAGTACATACTGAAGAAAGCACATCATTGAAAGAAAGTTCGAATGATTTGAGTGAGAATATCTCTAGAATGTCAGAAAATGGATAGTTCTAATATTCTCACATTGGTAAAAGTGGAAAGGAATCGACAAAACTTTGCCAGAATTATTCTCTGAGAAATATTTCAACAGGTCTATTTTCGTAGAAAGTGTTATGCAAATCTTAATTGGATACTAAAAATGATGGTAATATCTCGCACCTTCTGTACGACCCGAGAGAAGAATAAAAATTATTTGTAGGATGCATGAAGCTCTTCCAAATGCAAAATGATGTCCTCGACAGAAATAAGGAAACACTAGGAGAGTGAAGTAAATCCTAAAAACACAGTTGAACCTATTTTTATCGGATAGATTTGGTCGTTTTGGGGAAAGCAGTCAAATTCATGTTATTTATACTGGATTAAATATCAGTGCAATTTTGTGTTCGCTAGAAAATATATTTTTGATGAATTATATTTTGGGACATTTTCGCCGCCTTCTTAAACTGTTTTGATCCTATTTTCTAATCAGTGTATTCGGTTTGCATTGAAAATCATCGCTTCTTTGACCAGCGTCCGGTGAAAAATCCGCTTCTATTTTAAAAGCATCCGCGTATCTGTCTGTATCTCTCTCTCTCGATATATATATATATATATATATATATATATATATATATATATATATATATATATATATATATACGTACATACATATATATATACATACATATATATATATATATATATATATATATATATATATATATATATATATATGTATGTATGTATATATAGATATAGATATAGATATGAAAATTTCAGTTAACATATAGAAAAGACAATATTTATAAATATAAATGACAATAGGAAAACTGTAGTTATTGCTGACGCGTTTCGTCCAATGTGGACTTTCTCAAAGCAAAAAACGAACTGAATTTAATTAATTATTAGTTACGTTCTTTAATTAAATTCATTTCGTTTTTTGCTTTGAGAAAGTCCACATTGGACGAAATGCGTCAACAATAACTACAGTTTTCCTATTGTCATTTATATATATATATATATATATATATATATATATATATGTGTGTGTGTGTGTGTGTGTGTGTGTGAGTGTATATATATATATATATATATATATATATATATATATATATATATATATAAGAATAAAAGCTAAAGCTTAAAATAAGCTAAAAACTTAAAATCTAATATAAACTAAGAACTCAGAACAAGGTTGACAGAGCTTAAATAGAGTATATTATAATAATACTATTAACACACACACAGACACACACACACATATATATATATATATATATATATATATATATATATATATATATATATATATATATATATATATTGTATCTAGGTAGCAATCCTTTCATGCAAGCTCATTAAATATGGCAGACAAAGTGCTTTAATTTTTTTTAGATAATTTCTCATATGATCCTATAATTTTTTTCTTTTCAGTAGATAAATTATGCAAAAACTGTCCAAATGTTATTTTTTCCGAGAGCTTTCGATTATACGTTTAGCCATTTTCAAGGATGAAATGTATTAACTGTTAACTAGAAATAGATTCTTGTGTGTATGTATTTAGTATTACATAGACTAGAATGTTTATTTTCAAAACATAGTCCGCGTATTGTGTTCATGTTCATAGCTGATATTATTGAATTTTTTTTTTGTTTTTATTAATAAGGCTTCCATTATTTTTAGCATTTTATACTTGTAGACGATGCTATTATATTTGTATTATCAACAAGTGTGTTGCGAATCGGGTTCGTTAGGTCTCCATGAGTATTTAAATGAGAACTAATTGAGCTATGGTCAGAAAGATGTAGTGTGAGTCTTCTTGTCAAACATGTTGTAGTGTGTCCTATATAATTGTTTACGAATTTTGATTGACCAGGATTACAATTCCTTAATGGACATTTAAATTCATAAGTAATACTTGATCGATTTAATTTTGATCTGTGTTTTGTAGCATTCAAATGGTGCTTGGCGGATGTGCCAAATTGTTAACAATGTGGCCTTGGCTTAGAGGAAAACGCTTCGCACGCCTTTTACCACTGTCCTCGGGTACCCCCCCGTCGGGACTATTTCGGCACGTTGGCGGCTCGTATCCTTCCCGAAAAACCCGTGCTAATTGATCGCGCATGTGCATGTGACAATCTGTCGCCCCCGTATTCTGGGGTGAAACAGATGGTGTTTCTGACGCTGGTGGTCACGACAAGAATAGTGATTTGGACGACGCGAATGGAGGGATTCTTGCGGTGCGATCGTTATTCTCACCAGGATCTGATCAGAATCTTTCAGCATCAGCCCAGGATGAAGATTAGAACTGACAGAAAGCTGTTCGTATCGACAGATTTCAATGAAAGGTGGGTAACTATGGCGAGCCTGGTTTGCCTGAACGGGACTAGTCTTGATTTTCGTTTTTTAAGTGCCCCTAATTCACAACGGGGCGGCTTCCTGTGGGGCCCTCCGCTAGTAAAAGATAGATTCTTCCAAATGTAAGTAGTTAATATGTGTACGTGTTGTTCCCAGCTTCTACTTTTGTTATGATCCAAGTCGAGATTCCCAACTTCTTCAGTTTTGTTTTGGCCCGCTCTTTTCATCACGATAGGCTCAATTTTGGCCCGCTCTTTTCATCACGACAGGCTCAGTTTTGGCCCGCTCTTTTCATCACAACAGGCTCAGTTTTGGCCCGCTCTTTTCATCACGACAGGCTCAGTTTTGGCCCGCTCTTTTCATCACGATAGGCTCAGTTTTGGCCCGCTCTTTTCATCACGACAGGCTCAGTTTTAGCCCGCGCTTTTTATCACGACAGGCATCACGACAGACTCAGTTTTGGCCCGCTCTTTTCATCAGGGTCAGTTTTTGAATTCTCTAATGCACATCATTTTTTATCCTTTATCTCTACCTTAGCGAAAGAGCCTCTTGATTTTGTTGGAAGACAGAATACTCCGGTGTGCTCTTATATTTGTGGGGTGAGCGGCTCTTACTAACCTTTTTCGGCGTAATCATCCCCAACCACATTATTTCATTGATGAAAGTTTTATACATATATATACATATTTTATACACAATTGTACATATTGGGATTTTTAACTCATGGTGTGTTTTTTCCAGCAGGTGCCCAGTGAGTGTGAAGTATTTTGGTGTCTGAAAGCGGAAATGGTGTACGGATAAATTCTTATGGTGAATGACTATATTCTAACGAATGAATGGGTCGTGAATCCGATTAGCTAAGTATAAGATAGCTAGTGATGACCAACTTTGACCAGTCTACCCACGTTCTTCGGTCTTGTGCCACAATTACTGTAACAGTAATAAATCATTGACAACAAAACATTTCGCTTTCATTGCTTTCCTTGATAAAGTCGGAAGACGAAAAGCGTCTAGCATGAAACAGCCTGCCGCCTCTGTGTGCTGGCTTCAATGTTCACTTTTATATTTATATTTACATACGCTCTATCTCTGATATTGAGTACTTTATCCCATAAATATACCAAACCTTAAAACTATATTTCTTTATATATATATATATATATATATATATATATATATATATATATATATATATATATGTATATGGCCGCGTGGCTTAGTGGTTAATGTTTTCACTTTCACTCATTTTTTCAAGATCCGCGATTGTGTTGGCGTGTCGTCTTTACTTTCTTCAAATAGTTTTAACACTCAACGTGGCCCTTTCTAGTGATGTCACGATCATATGACTGTCGAGTGAGATTCTGTTTATTATCCGTTGTTAAATAAATTTCAAACTACATTTCATAAAAAGATAAATAAATACCGAAAGACGTTAAATTTAAGTTTTTCTACTTCTTTCTCATGTCGGATTTAATCCATATTTCAACACACACATGAACATACACACAAATATGCATAAATAAACACGCACACACACAGGCATATATATACATACATATATATGTATATATAAATAAGAAGAAAGAACAGTAAGATATATAATCCGGTGTTCTTATAGATATTTTTATTTTTACAAAATAGTGCTCAACGTAAATTTACAGAGCATTAATATTATAAATTAATTGATTTAAAATATGTTTTTTCGCTACACAGTTCTAACCATGTTTCAAAGATGGAAGGTCCGAATTTAATTTTGTAATTAAATTAAAGACATTAGTTCCATTTCATCCTCAAGCGAAATCAATTAATTTATAATACATATATATATATATATATATATATATATATATATATATATATATATATATATATATATATATATACATAAATGTATTAGGTTGGTGCAAAAATAATGACGTAATAATGTCGTTTTTTGACGTATTTTTAACGTTAAAAAACGACATTATTACGTCATTATTTTTGCACCAACCTAATACATTCACTCTACATGTTAGGCATATTACAGTATATCCAATAACGCCTATTTTATATCTAAGTGAATATACTACAACATGCCTAACAAGAAGTCTGAAGGCTCAATTTGATATAAAATAGGTGTTGTCATATATATATATATATATATATATATATATATATATATATATATATATATATATATGTATGTATGTATATATTATGTATGTATGTATATATATATATATATATATATATATATATATATATATATATATATATATATTCAGGTGTATGGATCTGAGTTTGTGACCCTGGGTTTCACGCTTTTGCAATCATCAGAGAAATTGGTTTATTTTTTAATAATTGAATCTATTTATGTTTGTTTGTGTTTTATTATGTTTGGTGGGGGGGGAGGTAGAAATTCTATTATGTGTCCGTTTGGGATAACACTCCCACACATACATAGATATATACATACATTAATGTGTACGCATTTTAGTTCACAAAAATACACACATATAAACAATCCGAAATTAGCGCTGATATCTATACAATTAAATGTTAGCTCTATTACTGATATTAAGCACTTTCCAATAAGTACTGCCCATATAAAATAATATATATATATATATATATATATATATATATATATATATATATATATATATATATATATATATATTATAATAATAAAAATAAAGAACAGTAAAATATATAATCCGGTGTTCTTATTAATATTTTTATTTTTACAAAACAATGCTCAATGTAAATTTACAGTACATATATATATATTATAAATTAACTGATTTAAAATTAACTGATTTAGAAATATGGTTTCTTCGTTACAGTGGAATTACCATGTTTCAAAAACCGTAGCTAAAAAGTTCAAATTCAATTATACAATTAAATTAAAAGCATTAGTTCTGTTTCATCTTCAAGCGAATTTTGGAATAATTTATTTTTTAAATTTACTGAGTTTTAAATGCAAATACAACTCATATTTTTTTTTGTTTCTAAGGATACAAAAAAATCCAATCATTTAGACAGGGGCGGTAGCGTGTTCATTTTTATTAACTATTATTGTATCAATTATGAGTTACGTTCGAAAAAGAGGTTAAGTTTATATATATATATACAATTTGTTGGCTTTCAAAAATGTGTTTAGAGAATCTAACTCTTTTCAATGCAATCTGTTAGTGATTTTAAAAAATTAATTAACAAATCTATAATAAGCAATAAAGAAAGAATAATTGGTTTTGCTTGCATCGTTTTATTTCTACTATCATCAATAAATCCGAAAACATTAAGATATCGAGCATTATGGAAATAAAGAAGTAGAAAATCAGCCACAATTTCTCTATCTTCGAAATAATTTTTTTTTTTATTGCAGCGAATGTTAAAAGTGCTTCAGACAATGAATCCTAAATTGTGAAAGCTTCAGAGATGAATACGCCAACCAATACCAACGAGGACGATCAATTAGATACACTAGCTTATTATGTTTTCTTTTTCGAATGATGTTCGTCTGGACGTTTGTAAGATAAATGACCATTTGTAGGCATGCTTAGTTTTTAGAACTTTTAACTCTTGTGCTCTCCATGGAAGATTGTTTTACTTCAGGCACCTGTTGAAATCTAGACTTATTTGAAATGCATTGAAAGTCACATACAAACACACACACACACACACACATCTACATAAAGAGTATATATTCTCCAATTTGATCTTCTGTGTGCGTAGGAAGACGAAAATAACACGTAACGACGAATGACGTATAAAAACATATAAAAGAACCAGAATTGTATGCACACACCAATATGCACACAAATACAAAAACAGTCATTTTCTAATATATATATATATATATATATATATATATATATATATATATATATGTAACGCATTCCTGCGGGTATGCAACGTATATATATATATATATATATATATATATATATATGTGTGTGTGTATGTATGTATGTATGTATGTATTTGAAGGAGCAAACATACATATATTTGAGGTGGAAGATGACAAAAAGAGCTAAGTAAAATTCCTGTGTGAAATGTCTCAATTTTCCCACCCATTAACCTATGACCCCTTTTCTGTCGATCAAAGACAAAGGCTTTAAGCATCTCTGAACCGATCCCGGTAGCTCTGTCGCCTGTCCAAGGTCGAATCCTCTTACCGGCGACTGATATCTTCTGTTGACAAAAACAAAATCCGATCTCGATTCATTTTGTGCAATTTTTTTTTCTTTTTTTTTTTTTTTTTTTTTTTTGAAAAGCTTTCCTTTCTGGTTTCGGATCACGTCGGACAAGACAAAATCTCGGCCCAGACATTAGGAATGTCTTTATGGATAGTGATATGCAAGTCACTAAGTAGGAAGTTGTCTATCACTCAGACTGTGCGCTTAGACTAACCAGTAGTGCCTGTCGAAATCATTATACTATCATTATATTTACCATGGCTCATATTGTTAGCAGACTGCATTTAAATTTTTTGACAGTATTTGGAAAAAAAAATTTAAGTGAAATTCCGAAAACCTGTTCCATCAAAATTTGGAGATTAACCATTTTTCTTTCGAATCGAAAATACCAATGAGAACGTAACTCTTCTGATGTGGCTAATAATCGGCAATTAAAAAGTTTATCTTGAAATCTCACGTCCAAATAAGAAGGTATTTAATTAAAGATTTACTTGCGTGAAAAAAAAAAGTTAGGACCGGATTCACTACCATTCTGAACAATAGCAGGTAGTGATAACTGAGCTCATGCTAAAATGACCTGACAAGAAACCATTGCATTACCGTACTGTATTTAGATTGAGTTACGTCTGACACAAGCTTATGCTTTTTCAGCAAAATTATTTCCTTATCAAAGCGTGCCTGTTGAATATAAATTGCTTTAGGGATACAGAAACAACGTCAAATCTGATATTAATCTCGATCAACTTGTTACACTCAGTTTTCGGGCACAATAAGTTATATCGGGGATAAATGATATCTGACATTGGACGTGAGAAAGAAAAACAGAGAACGTGATCAACAGTTAGAATAAACATCCATATATATATATATACATATATATATATATATATATATATATATATATATATATATATATATATATATATATATATATATATATATGTCTTAAAATAATTGTCGGACTTAGTCCATTTCATAATGTGTGACGTCGTTTGTTTACATTTGAATACGCATCGAGCAGATATGAATATACGTGAGAAAATCATGGAGAATTGTAGTATAAAAACAGTAAAATCGACCTTGCTAACTTTAACGCTCCTCTGTGGCTCAATCGGTAAAGAACGTCAGGCTATATGACAGTTCCGTATAGGATACAGGTTCGATTCCTGTCGGAGGACGCATATTTTCTATGAAGATTTCTCGGACATTCAGGCCGGTAAATTTTGTTAATACTGTTTATTATAAACAGAGCGTTCAATTAAATATTTTTATCTATAAGAAAGAATGTATAAACATAAAAATGTCTTAATATATATATATATATATATATATATATATGTGATAAAAATATAATTTTAAAGTATGCTATATTTCTGAGTTAAAGTGCTCAATACAAGGGTTAGAGCGTATGTAAGTATAAAAGCATCAAAGAATGTCTTCGCTGAGTGTTGGCCTCAATGTCCACTTTCACACACACACACACACACACATATATATATATATATATATATATATATATATATATATATATATATATATATTTGAATAAAAACAAATCACTATAAGGTTCCATGCAATAAGTTTCACCACAACCCTTTTACAGGGCTCTGGATCATCAGACTTTACTTCCAAAAGTTGAAATGAAAAATGAAAAGAAACTTACACATTTTTGACGGACCGCACCAAGAGTATGTGAAATTAACGAAAGGAAGTGAGGTGGGAGAGAAGATATGAGTGAGTTAGATGTACCATTTTCAATTCCTTATCCTTAACCCCTCGTTAATTTCACATACTCTTGGTGCGGTCCGTCAAAAATGTGTAAGTTTCTTTTCATTTTTCATTTCAACTTTTGGAAGTAAAGTCTGATGATCCAGAGCCCTTTGACTTATTACATGGAACCTTAAAGTGGTCTGTTTTTATTCAAACATATTTGCTCTGAATTTACATTGAGCTCTCTGGATATCATCCTACTTGGGTCTACTCATACGGATTACCTAATTTTGCATAAACTATATATATATATATATATATATATATATATATATATATACACACACAAACACAAACAATAATTAATCAATTTTCTTAAAGAAATCTCCCGAAAAGATTCTGCTGAAGCGGAAATGAAGAGGAAAATATCCTTTTCACTGGTTTTGAATCTCGGATTTTCTTTGAGATGATTTTTTATTCAACTTAGGAAATAGAAGCTTACAAATTAACCTTCAAAATAAATGCACTAATTTAAAACAAGTGAACCTAATTTTATATGTACATATATATATGTGTGTGTGTGTGGTTGTTTGTGTGTATATGTAGAGAGAGAGAGAGACGGAGAGACACACAGAAAGACAGACAGAGCGAATTTTAACGAAAATTATAATATAAATATGTTATAAAATCACTACAAAAATAGCCATTTTGTTTCAACACTTCTGGTCTCTTATCTTTTGATGGTGTTGCCGTTTATTCTACATTCAATGTGTGCGTGTGTGTGTGTCATTCGCAGACAGTACTGTTTCGATGTATCACAGCTCTTCATTGCGACCAGACATCCGAATGTCTCAGCTCTCTCCTGCTTCGATAGAGCCCCAGACCGTCCTCGAGTCATCGTAGGTGAATTATTCTCCATTCCCAACCTCTCTCTCTGACAGACCGGATGTGGGGAGCCGCTCGCTGCTCTATCGCAATTTCCATGGAAAGTGGTCGGTCGGATGAACTACATTCTTTGGTTCCGCCAGTCCTAATCTTCACGGCTAGGACTTGCCATGCCACTTACACAGTAGGAAGCCAACAACCCACATTCCCTACGTATTCCATCGACGAGAAGTAAGTTCCACTCGGACAGCTTCTCCCCGCGAACCACAGCCCTGTGAAACAGACTCCCAAGAGAATTACAATCTTAACCTTTTCAAGTCTAGGGTTAACAGTTATCTTCCATTCCTATTTGTACAAACTGCCTCCTCACCTCCTTCTCTACGTCGCGTTGTCACCGGGCTTTGTACAGGGTGAATCTTACACACACATACATACATACATATATATATATATATATATATATATATATATATATATATATATATATATATATATATATATATATATATATATAATAAGACCTATTTTATATCTAAGTGGCCATTCACTCTTCTTCTTAGTCATTTTGCAGTATATCCACTTAGATAGTCTTTAATAGTCTTTAATGTATATACTATAATATGCCTAACATGTAGAGCAAATGACCACTTACACACACACACACACACACACACACACACACATATATATATATATATATATATATATATATATATATATATATATTTCAAGACATTTTTATATTTATACAATCTTTTTATAGATACAAATATTTAAGTAAATGCTCTGTTTATAATAAACAGTATTAAACAACATTTACCGGCCTGAATGTCCAAGAAATAATACTGTTTATTATAAACAGAGCATTTACTTAAATATTTGTATCTATAAAAAGTTTGTATAAATATAAAAATGTCTTAAAATAAATGTCGGACTTTGTCCATTTCATAATGTGGGACGTCATATATATATATATTTTGTGTGTGTATATATATGTGTGTACCTATATATATATATATATATATATATATATATATATATATATATATATATATATATATATATATATATATATATATATATATATATATATATAAAAATTCTCCTCTATAAACTTAAGAACTTCTAATACAGATGAGTCTATAAAATTTTCTTGGAATTCATAACAGAATATCGCTTCAGATCTTAGACCACTCAGCTTTTATCATTCAGGGCAAAATTGGACTAGCATCTTTGCTAATGACGATAATTTCAATCTAATTCTGTAACTTTTTCTAATCAATCTTGCTTGTAAAATCTCTCTGTAAGGAAACCGTACGGACATTTCTTTTCCTATTTCTCTATACAATTTTTCTGTTTCTTAGAATCTTTGTTCTTACAAGTTTGGTTTATTTTGGTATAATGAAGGCCACAATTGACAAATACTCAATGTGGATCGAACCCACAACACATAACGTCCTGTCGATGTCCAACATACTCTTTCATTAATCATTTTTTATTTTTATTTTTGTTCATTTTATTAATTTGATAAGTGTTTACTTTAAAGATTTTCAGTTTTTATTCGCTTGATTCGATTGCGTTCAAAATATTCGTCCAAGTTGTTGCTAATTAAACTTCATTTCTTTTACTTGTTTGCCGTTATTTCTGTATTTTTTACCAATATTAATTTCTTTTTGCGCTGATTGTATTGTTCTGTTGTGATAATTTTTTCTTCTCCTTTGTCTCAAATTGGTGCCACAGTTAAAGAATTTTTTTCTCTGTCCATTTTTTGTTCCCGTTTCATCAAAACTTTGCACGCCAACATGCTGCCTCTTGGCCACTGAAACTCGATCAAGTTAAATCTTTTATCAGTTACTTTTTTGTTTTGTTTTGTTTTTCGGGTTTTGTAATGAAATCTTTTCAGATTAGCGTACCTAAAACGTCAATTTCAATGAAGTGTTTTTCTATTTAATGAAATTCATTTTCTTACATTTAAATTTTGATTTCTGCCAGTTGGCATCAAATTAGTGTTTTTCTTATGACAGTTCTGTGTCTTCATAAATTTGCCATTTTGTAACAATTTGAGATGACAATATTTCAGCTTTCCGGATTACCCTTGAATGTCAATGTGTTGTTATTGTATCACTTTTTTTTATTCGTATTTGATAAATATCGAATCAGTGTTTTTCACATTTTCAGGATTTTTGATGTTCTTTAACACGGCGATGCTCGCTTTTGGCGGTGCAGTCTTCACAATTTCTCAGGATGAATTTCTGTTTTGGTCAATGCCAAAAATATACAAGTATCAAATCATTTTTATCAGATTTTTTAGAATCTTTTCATCATAAAAAGACGTAAATTTAAAGAAAAATTAGGTTGAAGGAACGCTAAAGTTCGAAAATCTACGATATAATAGAAAAATGTTATCAACCAAGTATGACACAAGGTCGAAATATTACGGAACTAATTTAGCATAGAATTCAAAAGCGATGATGATGCACCAAATAAAATTAATTTCTAAGAGAGATGCTCAGGTTTGTGAAAAAACAACATTGACTTTGCATGATTGTGTCGGTGTATGCCAACAAACTATATATATATATATATATATATATATATATATATATATATATATATATATGCACATTTCATTGAATACGACAGACAAGGTGCTTTTATTTAGTTTTTTATACAATTTCTGATGCAATCTAATAATTTTTTTTCAGATGATAAATTATATAAAAACTGTCCAAATGTTCTTTTTATCCGAACGCTTTCGGCTATACATTTAGCCATTTTCAAGGATTAAATATTTTAACTGTTAAAATAAGAAATAGTTTGTTGTATGTATGTTTTATAAAATGTTTTCATTTTTCAAAACATGGTCAAGATATTTTGTCCGTATTCGAAGTTAATATTATTAAGTATTGTTTTTTTTTTTGTTTTTATTAATAAGGCTTCCATTATTTTTAGCCTTTTTTTGCATGTAGATGATGCTATTATATTAGTGTTGTCAACAAGTATGTTACGAATAGTGTCTGGTAGGTTTCCATAAATATTTAAATGAGATCTAACTGAGCTATGGTCAGAAAGGTGTAGAGTGAGTCTGTGTGTCAAACATGTAGTGTCGCCTATATAATTATTTACGAATTTTGATTGATCAGGAATACAATTCCTTAATGGGTATTTAAATTCATCAATAATATTTGCCCTATTTAATTTTTTACTGAGAGGCGAATTATTGTTTTTAACTATAAGGTTTTAAATTTTTGTAATAAATAATCTAATCTTTTTGCTATTGTCAACTGGTGTTATGCATTTTTATAATCTTCTTAATTCTACTTTCATTCTGTTTATAATTTTCGTTCATCTGGTTTTTATAAAAAATATTAATGTTATTGTTTATGTTTCTATTCTCGCCGTTGTTATATATATATATATATATATATATATATATATATATATATATATATATATATATATATATATATATATATATATATAGTATTAATTTGAAATACCGTTTTTGAAGGCAAAATTGCTGTTTTTTCATTGGTTTGCTGATAAGGATTTATTTAAGACAAGCGGGCTTTGTGGTAGAATGCTCAATATCGAAGGCAGAGACAGCGCCTTAATAGAATTAATATGAAAAAGGTTATATCTATATAGTTATATATCTATATAAAAAGTTTATAGCTATAATATATTTTCTGTTTATACGTTATTTTAATAGATACAATTTATTCAGGTAAATACTTTTGTTAAAAAATAAACCGTTTTAATTACATTTACAGGTGTGAATATTCGAGAAATTTTGCAGAAAATATGAGCTTTTCCGGGAAGGAATCGAACCTGTAACCACAATGGCAGCCATCATTTGATCCCAAAGCCCTTTTTAACCATTCAGCCATAAAGAAAGAATTTGGTTAGCAAAATCCGAATTACTATTTATAAATGTTTATGTTTGTTTTGCTAACCAAACGTATAATTAATGTTGTTTATTAAAAGAAAGGAAAAAAAAAAAAACAAAAAACACGGCATTTATATCTATTAGGTTGGTGCAAAAATAATGACGTAATAATGTCGTTTTTTTTTTCATGTTAAAAATATGTCAAAAAACGACATTATTACGTCATTATTTTTGCACCAACCTAATATAAAAATAACGTATAAACAGAAAGTATATTAAATAATTGTCGAACTTAATCCATTTTATAATACAATTATATATCTACATAGATATGATTATATCTACATAGATATGATTATATCTATATTACCTCAAAACTTCCAAATAAACATTAATTCTCTCTCTCTCCCCCCCTCTCTCTCTCTCCATATATATATATATATATATATATATATATGTATTCCCTTCCCAGGAGTGCAATATACCAGACGCAATAGCTGACAGTACAGAAAAGGCACTCCATCCATCTGCAAGCATCTTTGTCTTCGGTGACTTTAATGCTCACAGTGATATATGGCTGAAACATTCTAAAGGTACTGATATTGCCGGTATACAGGCATTAAATATATCCATTACCCAATCCCTCACTCAAATCGTGAATTTACCTATTTGTTTCCCTAGCAAAATTGTGCAACACGTTTCTCTACTTGATTTATTTCTTACCTCCTCTCCTCGCTCTTGCCTGGCTTCGCAACACAGCTCTCTGTGGTAACTATTGATATTTCGTTCCAAGCATCCATTAAACAAGAACCTTCCCTTATCCATAAGACCGCTTTCATTTACTACCATGCTGACTGGAACTCCTTCCGGGATTTTCTTCATACCGCTCCTTGGACTGGCATCTTCAACCTCCTAATTAGAAATCATGCCACTGAGATTTCTTCTTGGGTCAAAGCCGGCTTGGACGCTTTCATCCCTTCTCGGAAATACCAGGTGAGACCGCAAACGTCTCCATGGTCTACATCAGCATGCACGGTCGCCTTAGTATACAGGAACCACTATTTCCGGATATATCAGCGTGACAGCTCACGTCATAACAGATGCCTATTTGTTACTGCTCGCACCAAACGTACGCAAGTCCTTGAAGGAGCCTGTGTATTGAGAAAATGAGACACCGCATAGGCTTTAAAAGTTTGGCACTCGTGATTACTGACGTCTCTGTAATAGTAATAAGTAAAGAAGTGCAAGGTCTCTATTCCCCCTACTTCAATCGATCCTCTGTTGATAAAGCTGAATATTTTGCCAGTAAATTCTTCTCAAATTCTACTCTTGACTCATCTGGAGTATCACTGACTAACATCCCACTTAGAACTGATTCTCTACTGAGTGATATGCATATAAACCCTTCCATGGTTTCTGCTATCATCTCTTACATCCCCACAAAGCATGTGAACCCGATGGTACCCCTGTAATAGTCATTAAGAAGTGTGCTCCTGAACTGGCTCCTGTTCTCTCTAAACTGTATGCCACGCTGCCTCCTGCTTTCCTGCTGGCTGAAAGTCATCATTTGTTGTTCCAGTTTTAAAGAACTCTGGAGAACCGTCTGACCCACCCAACTATCGGCCTATTAGTCTTCTACCTCTTTATCGGAAACTCCTAGAGGCCCTAACCAATTCTGGTTCATCGTCTCTCATTGCAGGGTTTTCCTCAGAAAAACAATACAGCTTTTGCTTCTCCAGGTTAACTTCTGATGTACTAATGATAATTGCGGAAAGAGTCTATCATGCTCTCGATAAAAAAACAGTGAAGACCGAGCTGACCATTAGACATCTCGAAAGACTTTGACAGGGTCTGGCATTCTGGTCTTCATAACCTGAAACGTTACAGTATCTCTGGGCACATTTTTGAACTGATCAGGTCGTTCCTATCAAATTGTGAAATGAAAGTTTTCCTGAACTGCCACTCATCTACATCCTTTCGTACAAACGTGAGTGGCCCCCAGGGCTCTATCCTTGGTCCTATGGTGCTTTTAACCTTCATTAACGACCTTCCCGATGACATAAATTCTCAACATGGCATCTAAGCTGACGACACTGCCATTTACTCCTGCTTCGATAGTCTGTCAAGGTCAAAATGACAGTTGATGTTCAAAACGACTTCAAGACCATCGCTAACTGCGGTAAAAGATGGCTTGTCAATTTTAAAGCCTCCAAAACTAAATTTCTCTGTTAATCATCTGAAAAAATCCTCTCTGCCTTCCATCGGTATGGCTGATGCTATCCTCCAGGAAAGTGATTCATTGCGCCTGCTCAGACTCACGTTCTATGCTGAATGACGTCTAACGACTATATTGAATGCATTGTTAGGTCACCTGCTAAGAAAGTCGGTTTATTTTATCAGGCGAGATATTTTTCTCTCCAAAATCTATCAATAAGTCTACCATCCGTCCATGCTTAGAATATTGATTTCATATATGTATATATATATTCTGGTGCCACTGCTATTTGCCTGAAGCTCCTTAATACGATCCAAAGAAGAATCAGAAATATTATTAGTCCTAAATATCGGCCCGGCTTCAGTCACTTGATCACCGGCGTAAGGGTGGCTCTCTGTGCCATTTAAAAAAAAAAAAAAATACTTTCATGGTAATTGTTCGGAAGAGCTCGACACTATATGAATTTAACCGCAATACTAAATTGGCATCAAGATTTCATCAATTTAAAGTTGTGCTTGCTAGATGTAGCCGTAAGTTTTATGCTGATAGTATCTTTTCTCGTACTTCTCGCTTGCGTAACTCCCTCTCGGGTCCATGCTTTCCAACCAACTTTAATCTGCAAAAATTTAATTGCAGTGTCAATCGTTTTCTACTGACCTACTTATTGTCTTTTTTCTATTTCTACTCATTAGTAATGTTTCTGTTCCTCATTCTTCCACATCCTGTAATCCATTGTGTCTTAGTGGCTTTACTGCCAATACTTGGGACGATACCGATTTAAAAAATAAAAGCTTCAAGAAAGATTTCTCATTTTTAAAAATTCATTTTAAACCTTAGGTATCGCAAGTCTGTGAAAGTACTTCCATTGTACGTCACTACAAATGCTATGCAACTTTGCTACATTTGTGTAAGAGAATGTAAGACCATAGCAGAACTAAACATCTACATAGGGTCTGAAAATGTTTGCGGACGGATGAACCAATAGCATTGCTCTCTAAATCCAGTCGCAGACATCTCATATAAATGAGTGGGTGATGACAAAGAAGGGAAACCAAAAATATTCTGGCGTTTCGTTATTTGTCCAGATTTTTTTAAATTAATCAGGCCGATAACTTGTCAGCACACCATATATATATATATATATATATATATATATATATATATATATATGTTTTGAACAATAAAAAATACTGAAAAATTAAAATTTTTAGATACACTGGATTGTATATTAATATTTTTTGTTTTGTTATTTCAATTAGGCTCGACGAATAGTTTCGGCCAGTATGGCCATCATCAGCAGAAAAAAAATTGCTTGTTAGTAGCAATGAACTACAGGAGTGAATGACTGTTTCTGAAGAAAGTGAACTTTATTTGTAGTTTTCATTTGTTTTTTATCGTTAATTTTGGTCAGTAATTGTGTCTGTCAGACGGCCTCTTTCAGTTTTATTGAATGCTGGGAATGAGATGTGTGTGTTAAGTGTATGTTTTCTTTTAGAATATATATATATATATATATATATATATATATATATATATATATATATATATATATATAAGTTGAACCGAGTTCAGAGCAGCATTAGATTTTAACGTTTATTCCAACTTAATTCCAATAAAAAAATAATATTATCTTTAAATAATTTTAAATTTAATAGATATTAAATTTAAAATTGGTAATTTTGAATTTTGAATTTTATAGTACAATTTAATATTTAAGTTAGAATGAATTCTATTTTAGTCTAACCCTAACATTAAAGCATTAAATAATTATTATAGTCAAAGTTCGTTATCAAGTTTTTTGAATTCTCATATACTTGTATTTTGACTGATCATTCCAGCTTATGTAACAGCGTGGGTTGTTTGATTGATTTGAACCTTTTAAAACCATTTATTCTACATTCAACACCATCACTTGATAAGACACCAGAAGTGTTGAAACAAAATGGTTATTTTTGTAGTGATTTTATAACATACTTATGCTATAATTTTCGAATAAATGATTATATATATATATATATATATATATATATATATATATATATATATATATATATATATATATATATATATATATATATATATATATATATATATATATATATATATATATATATATATATATATATATATATATATATATATATATATATATATATATATCGGAGGCACGGTAGAGTAATGGATAGCGGCTCGGATTAATGAATCGAAGAGCCAAGTTCTAATTCCAGTCGAATCCATTACATTCACTTACGTGCTATACACTTGGAAAAGGTATGGATCCTCTTCTCCCCCTAGCTATGGGTAAATAGTAGGACAGACCGGGCTCTATAGCCTTGGATGGCAACTGGTCTACCGCAGGAAGAAATGGCAACCTACGGCGGGAGAAAATCTGCCTCGTCAGTCATGATCGCCTAAACATGTATCACGTATGGCACATAAGTGACTAACTAACTAACTAACTAACTGACTGATATATATATATATATATATATATATATATATATATATATATATATATATATATATATATATATATATATATATATATATATATATATATATATATATATATACTTACTTTTATATGTCTTGTAGAAGAAAATATTTCTGTTCCGAGACTGATATTTAGCTAACCCCCCGCCCACGTGGGTTACATGTGGCACAAGGCCGGGTTTAACGTGGGATCTCCGATCCCGTAGGCTCGGCCAAAAATATTCCCTTTTTGAACCCACATAAACGGGTTCAGAGGCAGTCAACCACCCTGAATGAGACTCTGCCCTTCGGCAGAGTCTCGTCCGGATTCCTCTCCGCCTGAAGAGACTGTTAGCCAAGTTAGCCAAATTTATGTTCTGAGAGTGGGACCAGGTATGATCTTTGATCTTTAAAAGACATATCTATACTGAATTTTGAAATTTCTAAAAAGTGTGGGTGGAGAAAAAAGGGCGGGGGGGGGAATAAATAAATAAATAAATGAATTCTTAAAAGATAAATAGCTCCGAGAAATAAGATGAAAAACAATTATTGTGTCGAAATCTAGAAGTGATCGTTGCAATCGGTTTTGAGAGGAAGAGGAGGAGGAGAGCTGGAGGTGGAGGAGAGGAAGGGGAGGGGGAGTTCGAGGGGGAGGAGAAGGCGGTTTAAACAAGGACCCTTACAAAGGAATAGAAATAAATATAACACAAACAATAACAATGAGTGCCATCCTCTGTCCCTGAAAAAAAATTACAGAAAAAAAAGTTTACAGAAAGAATTGAGCGCGAAACAAAAAGAAAAAAAAAATAAACTACATTTACAAAAGGGAAAAGGAGGCCAAAAAATGGTGCACATGTATTTAGGATTGACGAAACTATGACAGAGTGTGGAGACAGGCGGAGTGTGTTTACATCTGTAATGGCGTCCCCGGTCTGGTAACCGTGGCGACTCCATGACCGACAGACGAACAGACCGACAGGCTGGCAGACAAACAGATTGATTCATTCACACTCTGACAGACTTCTTCTTCTTCTTCTTCTTCTTCTTCTTCTTCTTCTTCTTCTTCTTCTTCTTCTTCTCCTCCTCTTCCTTCTTCTTCTTCTTCTTCTTCTTCTTTATAAGTTGCTTATACGAGTCGAGTACTGAATTGTACTCGATCCGACCACAAAGCGCTTTAAAAATGCTTGTCATTTGGCCAGATTTCAGAAAGTGGGGCGGGATGATAAATTTTCAGCACCCCCACATAAATGAGCAATTTTTTTTTTTTTTTTGGTCCTTTGAATATTTGGTATTAATATTACATTTGGTTATTATTATTATTATTATTATTATTATTATTATTGCACTGACTGAATTTTCATACTATTAGTATCTGATGATTTTCACTGGAGATCAAGTTGCATCAAGATTTCTCTCTTCTCCAGCACTCTTCTTCTTCTTCTTCTTCTTCTTCTTCTTCTTCTTCTTATTATTATTATTATTATTATTATTATTATTATTATTATTATCTTCGTACTAATGATATTGTACTAATAATAGTAGTTATAATTACTTATGATATTTACTCTTGTTTTTGCTACTGTTATTACTATCTATATATAGGTTACTTGTTGCCTAACAATAATAATAACAATAGCAATTACTATTATTATTATTTTTAGAAGAAGAAAAACAGCAACAACAACAACGAGATGAACACAAGCAAGAAGAACAAGAAAAACAAACAAGTGAAAATTAGAAAATGGATTGTGACCATCGAGATAGATGACTGCCTTGTTTAAAATAGCTAGGGTACTAGGAAGAGTGCTAGAGGGATGGACAAACTTGCTGTCACTTAATCTCCAATGTCAGTAACCAGTTACTAGTGATGTGAACCCCCAATGAGGGAATAATAATAATGAAACCGTTGTCGTTATCATGTCGGTTTCTGTAAGCTCAATTTAAAACAGGTGAATGTAAGTGGCGAGACGTTGACGAAGAAGATAAGAGATTGGTTGGTTCACTTGGGGCTTCCGACATTCACCACGCTCACTCAAGCGCAGTAAATGAGGAAAAAATCAAGCGCCACTGTCGTCGGCCTCCGCCAGTCAGAGCCAAGGGCGCCGCAGTCGAGAGCCAGCCGTCGGCAAAGGGAGGGAATCCAGTTGAATTAGTCCAAAATGGTATACAGATATATTTTCAAATCTAATACGTTTGTAACTATCTGTCTCTGTCTGTCTGTCTGTCTCTCTGTCTCTCTCTTTATATATATATATATATACATATATATATATATAAATATATATATATATATATAAAAAGAAGAAAAATATACGGAAAAAAACAAACAAAAATCCTTATATGCAATTATGCTGTTTTAATGTTAATATAATGTCAACGTCGGACGTTTCGGTCCAATAAACCATCTTCAGGACATATTCATAAAATATAATTAGCATTATCAATTCAACAGGACAAAGATATATATATATATAATTATTTATTTAAAAATATGATTCCAACACGCCACATAAGAGTTCTCATGTTTCAAAACAAGAGCCGAAAACTTCAATATAATTATTTGAATTAAATTGAATTAAAGTAAGCACTGTTCCATCTTCAAGCGAAATTTTTTTTGGAATAACTTATTTCTGAAATTTACGAGCACTATTTTTTAAAAATAATAACAAAGATACTAAAGAACTTTGGATTATTTACTTAACCAGTTCTTTCCTATTTTCTCTATATATTTTCACACACACACACACACACACACACACACACACATATACATATATATATATATATATATATATATATATATATATATATATATATATGCGCGGTACTTATTGGAATGTGCTCAATATCAGTGATAGAGCTAACATATTCAGCTCTACGGATATGAGTTTGAGACCCTGGGATTCACACTAATCCGAGAGTCCTATTTCAGCCTCTCACCAGCGTGGCTGAGGCTAACCTTCAGGAGAGTGACTTGTTGCACCTTCTCGGCTGACATGAAGTGGGGAGATAAATTAATTGCTAGGTCAGCTGCTAAGAAATTTGGGTCTCTCTGTCATGCTAGACATTGTTTTTCTCCAAAATCTATCTTATATATATATATATATATATATATATATATATATAATTCTACCGTTCGCTCATGCTTATAATATTGCTGCCACATATGTTCCAATGCTCGTGCTATATGTTTAGAGATTCTTGATAAAATTCAATTAAGAATGAGCAATATTGTTAGTCCTGACCTGGTATCTCGGCTTCAGTCACTTTCGCACCGCCGTAAAGTTGTTTCCTTGAGCCTTTTCTATAAATACTTTCATAGTAATTGTTCAGACGAGCTCTTCACTATTCTAGGAACACTTCGCTATGGTACCTAGACTTTATGAATATAAGCACAGTACTAGATTGGCAACAAGCTCTCATCAATTCACAGTTAAATTGGTTAGATGCAACCGTAAGCTGTATGCTAACAGTCTCTCCTCTCGCGTTTCTCGCTTGTCGAACATTATTCCGGCTCTATCAACCTTGATCTTCAAAAATTTAAATGCAATGTCAATCGTTATCTACTGCCTTCTTGATGACTCTTCTATTGCTCTCACTCCTTAATAATGTTTCTCTTTTATCTTATTCAGTCACCCCTCTTCTGTCTTAGTGGCTTTATTACCTTGCATGACGTGAAATGATATATATATATATATATATATATATATATATATATATATATATATATATATATATATTCATACATGTTTCATTAAATAATATAGACAAGTGATGTCTATTTATTTTATAAATTCTTTTCATAACGTCTGATAAGCTTAATAATATTATCATTAAACGAAGAAAGAAAATCACAATATTGATCGATACTTTTTTATCAGACAGTATGAAAAAAATTTACATAAGATAAATAGACAACACTTGTCTATATTATTTAATGAAAGATATATGAATGAAAAAATGCTGCCTAAATACACACAATATATATATATATATATATATACGTTTTACCAGTTTGTGATTGGTAGGGATAATTACGAGGAGGATATAAATCCAGTGAGAGCTCAATGTAGATTACAGAGCATCATAATAGTAATAAAAAGACGGAGACTTTAATTATCCATTTCGTTTATACTTTTTTATATAAAATAAATAAATATATAAATAAAATAAAATAAAATTAAATTAAAATAAGTGTTGTAACATCTCGATGTTTCATGAAACATCGAGATGTTACAACACTTATCATTTTAATTTAATTTAATTTAATTTTATTTTATTTATTTATTTATTTTTATTTGTTATTTTTTTGAATTCCTCATTAACTGAATCTAGCTGGTAGTTACTGCTGAACGCTAGTCGTACTATCTGAATTTAGTAATAAATTAATCTCTATTTTGTCTAGAAGTGTTACGTTTCAGAATGAAAAGAAATCGCCGTAGATTGAATTTTGCATATCAGGGTACATATTTTCAAAGACGAATGTCTGCCTATAAGATTAAAGGGTTCGTTACAATAGGCAAAAATTCAACGAGTCGCGATGAAGGGAGGTAAAGATACAACCGTGTTTTTTTTACAGGGTAAGCAGAGTACCTATTTTGGGGTTTTGCTGGTAGGGCTGTAGCTACCGGCACGGAAATTTAAGTCGACAAGCCGCGTTCAAACCTCAAGCAAGTCTGTTACCTTCACGTTCTCATAGATGCCTTTTGTCAAGAAGTTGGAATTCATTCATCTTCCGTCAATCCGCCGGTTAGATACCAGGGTAGATGGACTCTATGACATTGGATGGCAAACAGGGTCAGAGAAGAAACACAAATTCAAATCCGTCAATGAGGCAACAGAAAACCACTCCATTATCTATCGACATAATGCATGGCAATTCACAGATAATAATGAGAAGAAATCCGTTGGGATTTTCTTCTTTATTATTAGAGCTGATCAAATGAAACATATATAATTACATTGGTCACACTACGAAATACCTATCTAGAGGACTTACCTTACACCTATCTGACCACCACTGTATTAGAACACATTTAAATTGTTACGAACTTGTAGCATACAGATGAACCACGGGTTTTTTTAAAAAAAGGAAAGGATTTGTGAAGAGAAGAGGAGGGTATGGCTGATCATGGAATATATTCGCTCGCAAGTTGAAAGCATTGGATTTTATCTATTTTTATTTATTTATTTATTTATTTTTCTTTTATATCTAACTAATTTTCGGCTAGAATTTGAGATTTTACTTTGGGGTGCTTTTTAGCTTTGCGCCGATATGGTTAATGAAATCGTGTCTACGTCACAAAATACACACACAAACCTGCCAAACACCATACAAAACATACTAGTAGAAAATACAAGCATAATAAAAAAAATGTAAAAATACTAACAAATGTAAAAAAAAATACTAAAAATAAATAAAAAAGAAAAAGCCAACACTCAAAAACATTAACTACGAACACGGCCACAATGGGCTGGCCGTGTCTGGAAAGTAAAACATCTCTATAACTCTAGATATTTAGACACAGCCTATACATTCATTTTAAAATCAAAAATAAAACTATCCTTGATAGTGGCTAAAAGCATAGCCAAAAGCGCTCGGAAATGTAAAACATTTGAATGGTTTTTGTACACTTTGTGTCAAGAAAAGAAAACACTTGGACGAACAAAAGAAAATTTATATGAAAGGCTTTATTGTGGAACCTTGTCAGTCGTCTTTCACGAAACATATATAAAAGATGGATTGCTACCTAAATAGACAATATATATATGGCGACATTTACCCATATACATATATTTAGTGTGATGGGTAAATTGTAGCCATTTTATCTTTTTAATTTTGTGCATGTGCGTTGTTTGTTTTTGATTTTGCCGCCGGCACATTATAGTAAGGTCAGTTTGTCACTGTCTCTCAGAAAAAGAGCACTATGACACAATTCACTCCGCCAGAAATTTGGAAATGGCATGCTGTACTGCTTGGCATCCATGCCGGAAACTCCAATATGAACATTTCAGAGTGTTTGGGTGTCAATCTGAGTACACTGCAAATGATTTGAAAAGAGTTGAATAAGTCTGATGATGATTATGAAGGCACGGCAACTCTGAAAACTCACTCTGATAGTTCTGGTAAGAAAAGAACTCCAAGAATTTGTTGGTTGAGGCCTCAAGACTCAACACAGCGGCCTACATCAAGTGTCTTGAAGAGGTAGTGCTGCCCTGGGTCAAGAGGGTGGCTGCTGGATGACCCGATGTCTAGCAGCAGGATTCTGTCCGATGCCAAACAAGCAGGAGAACTCAGTCGTAGCTGTCAGACAATTTCTGCAGCCACATCACCCCTTACATCTGGCCACCTAACTCCCCAAACCTTTTTCTTATTATTTTTTCTTTTGTTTCAAATTGAAACATTTGAAGATGCGAATGGTGCATCCACACAATCTGCTGAAATTGTACTGACTGCCACAATCTCACAGTCTCATGTCAGATTAACTTCATCTGAATTTACATCTGTCTATTGCAAGGGGGCTAAACTTTTTAAAATATAAGTTTAATGTTCATGGTTAGTAAAAAAATATTTAAGAATTTAAATCCTAATTTTAATGCTAGATCTGTGTGAGGCATTATTCTTTGGTTCTGAGAGAAGGAATAGTGGGAGGCATAGGAATTAAAGAAATGTCCAATTAGCAAGGTTTATAGAGCAATGTCAGAAGACTGAGGTCATGGGTAAAAGGACGGCATTCACGTCATATATATATATATATATTTATTAAAGACATTTTTATGTTTAACTTTCTTTTTATAGATACAAGTATTTAAGTAAATGCTCTGTTTATAATAAACAGTATTAAATAACATTTACCGGAATGTCCGAGAAATTTTCATAGAAAATATTCGCTCTTTGAAGGTAAGGCACGTCAGCGTAAATGACGGTTCCGTATAGGATGCAGGTTCGAATCCTGTCAAAGAACGAATATTTTCTATGAAAATTTCTCGGACATTCAGGCCGGTAAATGTTATTTAATACTGTTTATTATAAACAGATCATTTACTTAAATATTTGTATCTATAAAAAGAACGTTAAACATAAAAATGTCTTTAATAAATAAATTGTCGGACTTTGTCCATTTCGTTATATATATATATATATATATATAATTTTAGGTTACTGAAAAGAAAATTCGCTTATTTTTCTTAGATGTTCCTGTAGTTCATTATAGTATTAAATACGCTCAGTATAGGTAAAAAGATCATTAGTCAAGATTTTGAAAACATTTGGTATGTATATATATATATATATATATATATATATATATATATATATATATATATGTGTGTGTGTGTGTGTGTGTGTGTGTGCGTGTGTGTGTGTACTTTGTGATTACTAATACAAATTAACAGCTTACAAAACTATATACATGAATAAATATAATAATAGTTTTTGATGAACTCTTGAATCTGATTTTACCTAGAGAAAGATTTCCTCATCAAAGTATTTTGCAGCAATCAAAATGTTATAACCAAAGGAAGGTTACTGAAGAGAATAATCCCATAAAGGTTGGTAATGAACGATAATACTTAGGACAAGAACAACAGATATAAGATTCGCCAGCGGCGCGTAGAATTAGTAGTCAACTGCTAGAAGTGAGTCAAGAGAATTTCACAGTGAAACTCCAACTGCAGGATATCTACCAGCCGCCCCATTCCCCAAAGCCGAATTTAATGTGGGGTATTCGAGCCCGTAGGCTCGACCAAAAATTCCCTGTAGACTCCGTATAAACCGGGGTCGGGTAGCTGTTTTCGGAGGCGAAACTCGTCTGGGGATCCTCTCTGCTCAGAGGCAGAGAGTTTGACCAGCACAGCTGGAGACGAATCTCTAACTGCAGGATATTTGCCAACCGCCCCACGCAGTCAGATGTGGCACAAGGCAGAATTTAACGTGGGGTTTCCGAGCCCATAGGCTCGGGCAAAAATTCCCCGTGTTCCCCGTAAAAAACGGGGTCGAGTAGCTGTCTACCACCCTAGACGAAACTCTGCCCTTCGGCATAGCCTCGTCTGGGTTTCTCTCTGCCCGAAGGTAGAGAGTTTGACTAGCACAGCTGGAGACGAATCTCCAACTGCAGACCAACATACAGTATTTACTACTGTATTTATGTGAATGGGGACATACCCATTATCATCCGTATGTATGCTACAACACAAATAACGTTAATAATAGGTAAAGTCAGGTAGGCATGGCAGGTGGGGTAGAAAAACCGACCAAGTTTCAAAATTTGATCCTGTCTTATTTTTGCTCTGTGCAACCTTGCATATGTCATGGAAGAGGAGAGAAACATTTTCCCTTTAATCAACTGTGTACGCTGCCACTGCTGTACAGACACTAAACTATGTAAATAGACTCTAAAAATATTATTCTTAATTGACAAGCATTATTAGTAGTTAGGAAAATATATTTGCCATTTCCTAAAAATGGAAATCACTTATCACTCAACTTGGCTTCTTTGTAAAGTTAACAATAATTTATATATCCACACTTATTCAGCTAAATATATACACCTGTTTACAAATATTCCTACATATACTTATGAAGATCAATGTATAACTCTATCTATATACATTCATACAGACTGAGAAAATACCAAAGTTATGTATTTGAGCATTGTCTATTGCAGGGGTGACAAAACTATGGCTCGCAAGACACATACCGCTTTTTTGACCTTTTTTTATATGTAGCTCGTGGAAATATGTTGTTTTTCATCATAGTTAATATAAAAGGTAAAAAAAAATTCAAGCTTTATAATTATTTACTACGTATGAATTGAGACCCCATTGGATTAAACGTAAATTTAATGTTAATGTATATGTAACAAAAACCAATGTGTAATTTTTTTTTTTTTTTTGAGTGTCTTGTAACGGTCAAATATCTGAAAGTTTAACGCCTGTGACTCTTACATTAAGTAAGTTTTGTCAGCTCTTGTGCCCGTTGAAATTTAGATGAATAAATATCTATTGATAGAAAAAAAAGAAGAAAAAAAATCAAGTCTATCGACTTGCATGTAAAATTATGTTTAGGAAAACGAGCAATAGCGTGCAGAAGGAGGAGGAGGAGGAGAAGGAGGAGGAAGAAGAAGGTGAAACGATGATGGACATCCATATCAGGAGGGCATCCAATCAACAAATAGTGTAATAAAAATTTAGTTTATATTTAATTTGAATAAAGTGTTTATTTCATGTTTCATCTCTGGTTACATATTTAGAATGTCTTCCTTTCTCACATTTCTCAGTATTAGCCCCCCCCCCACTACTTGAGTCTTAGGGGTTTATAATCAAGGGGGTGGTCGAAGGCATCACAAAACCTCTTCACGTCACTGGAAACGAGTTACGGGCTTTTAAAATGAAAGTCTTTGCACGCACATGTACACCTGTACAGAAGATCGATAGGAAGGAAGGATCGGAAGGAATGGAGGGGCGGAAGGAAGGAAGGGACAGAAGGAAGGAAGGAAGGAAGGAAGGAAGGAAGGAAGGAAGGGGAAGAAGGAAGGAAGGAAGGAATGGGAGGGAGGGGCAGAAGGAAGAAAGGAAGGAAGAAAGGAAGGAAGGAAGGGGAGGAAGGGACAGAAGGAAAGAAGGAAAGAACGGAACGGATGGAGAGACGGACAGAGAAAAGAAAGAGACTAAGATTGATGGACACATTCATGCTAGATGGATTGATCTGCAAACAACAGTTGATCGACGAAATCAACTCGTAAATCTCTGTTCGGTTCTTTCCCAATGATAACACAAAATTCACATCGAACTAACAACTCTCTTAAGTTTCTTACATCAAATCTTTCATTTTGCACATTTGTCAAACACTCTGAATCTTTGCTGTATTTCAAAACTAATTTTAATGAACTGGAAGGTGTTTTGGTTTTGAAATCGCTGTCATCACAATGATAAAAAGTCTTTTCAAAATTAAACATACATTTTGAAACTTTATTTTCAGAATATTAGTTGTTTAATGTTTCATTAATCTGAATTGAAACAAATATTGCTTTTAGTTTGATATCACAGAAATGCATTTTTAACACGGAGGTAGGTGTTTATTTAAGGTGTTGACAGATTGATTGACAGACGGAAGTTTATCTATTTTTTTCCTACGGTGGACATAAAATTACTTGAGAAATATAACATGAGAATATAACTTTTTATATAATGTTTAACAACAATTTAGGAAAATATTCTCTGCAATTTAAGGTTTTATTGAATTTTAAGTACTTTGGCATTAAATGTACAATAGTTATCACTTTTATTCTCTGATAATGCCGTGTATTTAAATTGGCACATTTATACACACGCGCGCACACACACACACATGCACACACATAATGAGTTTTAAAATTTTGCGGGTCATTGAATTGTAGTAAGTGTTTCCATTTATGATTAGTAAATATAGTTTTTTCTTAATAACAATATCATTTAAATGCTAAAAATGAATACAAGCATTTAAAAGATTTAAAAATGTATAAATTATTATAATTAAAACATTAAAAAAATGAAAACGATCCTTGTAAAAATTCATTATTCGTCGAATTTTTTTTCTTAAGACAACGGTGACCATAATATATCTTACCCATAAAAGGAATTAAAAGATTTTCTAATTAAATTATGTCCTATTTTTATTACATTTTTTATATTACAATTCAGAGAACATTTTCTGCAACTGGGGTTCTGTTTTACCAAAACAATTAATGATTCTCCAAGGACTTCCGCATATAACTAATATAAACATTAAATGGTACAAAAATGAATTTCACGAAATTTCATAAAATTAGGTAAGTGGGGTGGTAACAGATGTAAAAAAAGTTTTTACCAAGATTTCTAAAAACGTAACATTTCTAAAATAATTTAATTTATTTCTGAGTAAATCCTGAAAGTTTCATTAATATCCAAAAATTATTTGATTTTTTTTTCAAGAATTTTCAAATCAATGTGTTATTCATCGCGTAAAACAAAAATACGCTACAATTTCCTATAGTAATTTTTGTCCCACCCTCTGACGCAAGAGAAACAAATTTTTAAAAACTTCGAACAGTCTAAAAAAAGGGCCAAAACATATAATTTAATAATAAATAAATCATTTGGTCTTTCCTCTTAGTTATTGCATAAAGATTTTTGGCGATAAAACATTGTTTAATTAAGTTTAGGACATTTTTTCATCATGACATGCTCATTTTCTGTAAATCTGTGGAATAGCAGAATATTTTACTTTTTTGGAAATATAAAATTTAATCTATTAGCTTGGAATTAAAACTAAGAACATTCAAATAAGATTTGAATTTTTTAAATGCATTTTAAGCCATATACGTTGCTTTTTTGGAGGTAGTTACATATTTGTATCTACATATAAGCTTTTCTTCATTCAGAATCTTTCAAGCGAATCAAATTTTTACTGTTATCTCTTTTATTGACAACAAAATCAACATTCTTACCGATGCTTCTTTATTCTACTGTTCAAAGAAAAAGATTTAATGGATTGAAATTAGACAAAAAGTTATATTTCTTTATTACTTTAACATATATAAAACCAAATAACTTTCTAATACACACGCATTCAAGTAGACATTTATATATGCCAAGTGTTCGTTGGCGTCAATGTGGCACCTTAGACAGTTGATGATAGACGCCATTGTTGATGGCCAACTCCCACGCCGACGACAGGAAAAGAAAAGACCAGGTCTCGAACGGATAAACAAAAGAACCAC